>BSBK01000411.1:600000-1000000 GCA_027943335.1 Chamaecyparis obtusa
GAAACTAAGCTAACCAAGTAATTTACTACCTTCTAGTAGGTGTGAGTATGGTGTTCTAAGATTGAAATCAAGATCAGTGACAATGCAACACCTAAACGAAGGATTTGAATGCAAAAGAAGATGAATGTAGAATGAATGCAGATTAATCTATTTTTTTGGATTTTGTATGCAATAAAATGAAAAACTTGAATGAATCTAAGCTAGAATGAATCAAAATGATATGCAGATTATTCTAAGAATGATATGAATGAATGAATGCTATGATATGAAAACTATGCAAAAATTATGACCAACAATGAAAGATCTCACAAATCGCCTGTCGCAAGTGTTTAATCCTCCAATTGCAAATTTGCCAGAGTAATTGTGTAAATTCGAGGGTTGTTTTGTGAAGAGCTGAGCCTTGATTTTATAGAAATCCAAGGCTTGAGGATGCATTGAGAAAAGTCATGAATCACTCTTGATAAACTCAGGTTGATTTTTGAGTTATCAAGAAATCAAAGATAATTAACTCACAAAAATCATGCAAAAGCAGTGTTTAACTCAAAATAGAGTTTAGTTCTCTTTTTCAACTCATCATCAGATGTTGAGTTTAAATTTAAAATTGGTTGTTGATTTCTAGTTGACTGTTTTTCTGATTGTGCATGATTTAATTATAAATTAATTTTAAAAATAAAGTGATTTATTCTCAACTTAACTGATTTTTTAATTAAAATAATTGATTTATGGGTTAATCAATTATTAAATCAAACTTTTATTCAAAAACTATATTATTAAATATTGACAACTAACATTAATTAATTAAATAAGAATTTAATCAATTAGTCATGAGATTTATGATTTATTATCAAAATTAAATAATACAATTTAGGAATAAATGTAATTAAATTAAATTAAATAATTAAGTGGCATAATTAAATCTGATTAATCAAATATTCAGAATATTCAATTAATCAAACTTTAGGATAAATAGGATTTATCGCCAAATAATTATTAAATCAAAGATAATTAGGATAAAGTAGGAATATTCTCTGATGCAAAATTTAGGATAATCAATTAGGTTTCGATGATTTGATGTGCAGATGTGCCTTAGGTTAGGACTTCGATGTCGATTTCATTTGATTTGAAGATGTAGGAGGTTAATGAACCTATAGCCCATTTTTGGTGTATTACATTTTGCCCCTCTTTCAATTACTGTGTGAAGCGCAGTGGTTCAAAGATTAGTCTATGTTTGAGGTAGATGTATGAAACTGATTTGAAAGATGAACCAATTCTGAGACAGAAACTGATTGAAATATTTGAAGATGTTAGGTCCTAATTGACCAAAGATAATGTTAACTATAGCAACAATGAACTAGTGATTATGAAAAAGTGTCAAAATGCTTGATTCTAAACCTTATGATTATGAAGAAGTGAGTGACCTGATCCAGACCTGAATGTCTAGAGCAATCATAGTGGTATCACATCTGAATCCTTCAGTTACGAAGAACCAAGGAAATGACTCTAATGAACCGATGGTTACTAAAAGTTGATACAGTTTACAAGATAGATTAAGAAACCAGATTGATACGGATCTTGATGAATCTGATATGCCCCAAGCGATGAATCAGCAAGTAGACGTGGTTGTTGTCTTGATTACTAAGGAAAGATTTGATTTTCAGACTTAGATTTATAGACTTGAATGATGTGCAATACCATGCCCCCTTCGGGATGAAAATCAAAATTTGAGAAGAAAATTCAGCGTTAAATGGTTTAGAAGCATGTTAATTGATTTGAGAATTGGTTGTACACAGTTGAGAATACATTCTGCATCGTTTGGAGGTCCTGGAGACCAAGTTTGACCATGAGTTGACCATGGTTGACCAAGTTGAAATTTTGATAGTTTGATGTTAGATAATCAGTTAAGTTGAATTTTGGATTTATATGATGTTTGATGGTTGAGTATGCAAGCAGTTGGTCATCCTAGGTCTAAAAATTTTAAATCATGATTTTGACATAGTAAATGATCTCAGATTTCAATTTTGATCCCGAAAATGGGTTCAAAACATTGAAATTAGCTAGGGGTACAATTTTTGTGAAAAATGAAGCACTTTTGAAAATTAGGTCAAAACCTATATAAGGGTCGAAAGGGTCATTTTCAATTCATTATTCACATTTGACTTTTGAAACCTTGGTGGAGCCCTCTGAGCGAGAAAATGGAGGAAATGAAGGTACCTATGTCTTCACACCATTTTGAGTGCAGCCGGTGACATTAGAGACCTCCGCAATACAGACATCTGGTAAGTGGACCTATGTGCCTCTTTGTAAATTCCATTTTTGCATGTTTTTAGCATTTTTAGGACTTTTTTTGTACATTTGAATTTTTCAATTTTTGCATGCATGGAAACTCGTACGACTATCCACTGGGACTCGTATGACTTTTCAATTTCCTATAGAGTGTTGTCCCAAAACCCCTATAAACTCGTATGAGAGGGACCCAAGAGTCGTACAACATTTTGGTGCGTCCCTCATATGTCGTACAAGAAGACATACTTTGTCGTTTGATAAGCTACTAAAACTCATACGAGTTTTCATGCCAGACTATATTGTCGTATGGAAAACAGTGAGCTAAAAACATCTTTTTAGATCAAAAATTTGAATTTTTTGATTTCATAGGCTGATTCCTAAGCATTTAATGTACCTTTTGAGATAGTCAACTTTTCAATCTGTATTGTTAGCCTATTTTTCAACCAAATTTACTGATAAGATTCATGTTTTTGTGTTGTGTAGGTCATCTATCCTGATGTCCATGTGTGCATATCACACCCTGCCACTCAGAGGTTATGTATTTCACTGCCCGACCCAATGAGGGTACATCTTGTTACATGTGGATTTGAGTATCTTATTTGGTTTCTCAAGATTAGGGTGAACCATGGACTTTTGACTGCATTGATTGAAAGGTTTCACTCAGAGACCCAGACCTTTCACCTCCTAACAGGGGAGATTACAGTTACACCAAAGGATGTCTATAGGATACTTTGCATTCCTTTCCATGGTCCACGCCCTGATTATCTGAGTTTGGGGAACTCTAGATTACATGCCTTCAAATGATTGTTTGGAGATGATACACAACTTACTGGTTCTATTTCCTGGGAGACTCTAGTTCAATTCTATGAGGAGACCCATAGATTAGAGTGTATTATAGTTAGGATGATAGGAGGTATTATTATGTCTGACCGTTAGCAGAATGGTCTTTTGATGGGCTAGGCCCTGATGATTGCACGTTTGATGGCCACTCCATCTAAGTTGGGTTGGGGTCAGTATATGCTAGCTCACATGTTCTTTGAGATGCACAAGATTGTGTATCAGGAGGGAAAGTCCTTTTCTTCTGGTGCATTAGTACTTCAAATTTAGGTCCGAGATCATATCCCAGTATGTAGACCAGTATGCCAGAGTCAGCACCAGCCACAGGAGTTGGTGATTTACATTTATTCAGGATATGTAACATAGGTGCGCATGGGCCATATAGAGTATTGGAGATGCTACCTTGATTATAGTATATTTGTGATTTGGTGTCCATACCTTTAGTTAGAGACCTGGCCTACCACTCAAGAGTAGTTTAGTCACTTTTTCCATAGTCGAGTGTTGATTAGGCAGTCTACCATAGTGCTTAAGTGATTTATCATTACTAGAATTTGGTGATAGTATGGCATCATTCAAGATGCACCACAGGATCTTGTTTCTTATGCACGGATAGTCAGAGAGCTCAGATTAGGATGGGGTCCTCGATTGTCATATGCTCTTTGTACACAAGAGTATAGTGGCTATATCAGTAGAGACTAGGACTATCATGCAGATGTCATAGATGTCAGAGTTATAGATAGATTCATTACTTGGCTCATCGAGCATCCTATATATAGATTTTCAGATCCCACAAAGTTGATACCTTCGATGGAGGAGGCTATGGATGTGACAGGTGATCCTATGGATTGAGGGCAGAGACGATGAGATGCACAGGCTCTAATGCCCCAGCCTACACCTCTGAGGCCGAGAGCAGTGATGACACCTCCACAAAGACCATCTAGTCATATGAGGCCACCTCGTCCCACTAGTTCTACAGCAGGCAGGCCTATAGTTTTATAGAGGAGATCAACTAGAGGGGAGAGTGGTACATTAGGCAGTGTGGGTAGTGTAGATGAGGTACTCAGTGCTAAGAAGGACATAGGTAATGGTCATGATCCTATACAGGATGATACATATTTTGATCTTGGAGCTAAGGTGAGATGTCGTAAGGCATAGAGAGTAGAGGTTGCTGATCAGCCCATGAGAGACACAGACATGCCTGCGGTAGATGTAGATCCTGGTGTAGCACAGTCCCCTCAGGATTTGATTAGGCACTTGAGATTACATGTGAGGGACTTGAGGGTACGAAGTGCTCATTTTGAGGAGTGATTCACAGAGGCTGACAGACAATTATCAGAGCTCTGAGAGGAGAACAGGAGATTACAAATAGAGGTGACACTTCAGAACTCTCGAGCTACCTATTATGTTTCTGCTTATTATGATGTTGTTCCTATTGGTCAAAGAGTACTAACATACTCTGAGTATATGATAGCTTCAGAGGGAGCTAGGGCACCTCAAGCTAAGGTAGTGTCTGATGCACCATGACCACCTCCACCAGATGTAGAGGATCAGGTAGATAGCTGATATGTCTAGATATTTTGATATTTTTGTCATTTTGTTCATAGATACTAATCTGTCTTCTGATAGCTCACATGAGATCATTCTTTTGTACTTTGTGCCAGTAGTGCACCCTTGACTAGTTCGAGTTATATGATATATATGAGATCGAGATTTTGGTTATGACTTCATTTGCACTTGTCATGTTTTGATTTATGATGATATCATGTGATGTAAATGCTATGAGTAGTGTAGAATGTATGTATGAATTGATGCAATGCAATGATTTCTTTCAAATGTATGAATGTGATGTAAATGTAATTGATTATGGAAAATGTATGGAAATGTATGATTTTGATGATGCTCATGTATGTAATGCAATGAAATAGATGGAATGATCATGAAATATAATGGAAATCCAATGATACACATGATATGTTTTGCAGGTATTGATGAAGATAAGTACTCAATCTTATGTCAAAAAGATGTTTAACCCAGGATGGTTACTACTTGCAGTTTTGTGAGGAAATTTCCATGTGAGATTCAGCTCTTCATGTCAAGTTTAAGTTTAGTTTAGAAGAATCATTTAAGCATGTTAAGTGTATTCAGTGATTTTTGAGATCATCCAATCATGAAAAGTGTAAAACGACATGCAAAATGAAATGCAAACCTAAGACCTAGGACCTAGTCACTGATCATGCGTCGATTTGTTTTCATCATTGAAATTTTTAGGTAACTCGATAAATCAATACAATGCCCACTATTTAGGAAACTATAGACATATGAATATTGATTTGTATGCACAAGAATCAATACAACACCCACTAAGTAGGCAACCGTGGACATATGAATATTGATTTTGTTTTCAGAATGTCGGATTAGATATAAGCACCAAGGCATAAATGCCAGAATGACCTGAATATCATATCCATTTTGATATAGCAATTTGTATAAGCATCAAAACATAAATGTCATGATGACCTGAATATGCCTTGTGGTACAAACACATCAAGTAGTCAAGAGATCATTCTAAATCCATTTTGAATTACCCGTAGTGACCCTTTATCATTCACATCCTTAGGTAAGATTGCATTTCACAATAGGAGTAAGAATTCACTCAAAAAGAAAATAGTTAGATCAAAATTCCTTGAATTTTTTGGGTATCAATGGTTGAGGTACTCATGGCCATCCAATATGAGATAGAGGCTCTTACAGACAGACACCATTTCAATCTAGAATTTCTAAAGTTGTTATATTTTCACATACAAGCAAAAAACAAAGAAAAGATTATGCCCCCAGTCATTACTCTCTAAATCTCATAAAGGAAATCATCAAAGAGCTCGAGGGGACACAATATGCAAAAATATTAATGTGAATCAGTAAGCATACAAGAGATAAAAGCATGTAAAGCTCATATTGTTTTCAGTTTGTGTTGATGTTTGATTGCATTGTTGTAGATGCAAAATCCTTTCTGGAGAGGAGATAGAAAGAATGACTTGGATATAGCTTCAAAGGACTCTGACTAGATATGACTCATCTGAGGTAACTAGAGACCATAGGATATGACATTGATTCCCCCAAGTTTGAAACATTGATAGGATACAAATGCTTGAGCTGATTGGTGTACATACTGACTTTATTGAAAACAAGAATGCGAAAACAAACCAAGAGGTATGTACAAACTAAAGCAGGACTGAAAGCTGGGAAAGACCAAGATTGTGTTGATAGATGGAGCATTTTGAAACAAGTGGTGCCCATTTGCTAGGTTTTCACCATCTTGGCAGAGATTCTATTTTTGCTACCAAGGTGCCTATTTCCGGGTTTTCACCAAGGCACTTTTTCTTTTTTCTCAATTTTTTTGCATTTTTCATTTTTTTCAATTTTTTTGTACTTTTTGTAGATCTCTATAGTTTTTTTGACCATTAGTGCTTCACACTTAGTCATATATCTAGGCAATGATGGTCGGTCATCACTGCGACTGAGTCATTTTGTAAAGGCTGAGTTATATATTGTATACTTACTAAGCAGTAGTACTGTCGAGTAATGGTCACTATGTGTTTGTAATATGCCATGTATAGTTGTTTCCAAGTTACATATATCAATGATTACTGAGTGATAAAGAAGTTCAACCTATGTTGAGTATAGTTAATGATGAGTGCTAGGAATAGCTTTTGCCGAGTTAACCAGGAATGACATACAAGTTTGGAATGGCACAATGATCGAGGTAAACCATTTTTGGTGATAATGATGTTTTGTATCTTGTCTATTGAGGTAATTACGGAGGTAATTACATAGCCATTTTATTATCATTGATCCCTATGTAATACCTACAGCCAATCAAAAAATTGTATATTTTAGGTGGCAATAGAAATAAATCTGAACCATAGATCTTGAAATGGTAAAATGTTTTTTTATTATATAAGGGCAAGATCTAAACCAAGAGAAGTGTGTGAATCAGAGAGATAAGAGATACTAAGATCAAATGAGTATGAGAAAATGATCAGAGAAGTATATTTAGAATAGTTAAGTATTCAAACAGAGTCCAGTGACCGAGTTAAGCAGTGAAAAGATAGAATCAAGAAAGATCAGATAGAAGAGATCATAAACATACAGTAAAGAGGAGATCTTTAATCTGCATATAAGTGCAAACTGAAAGATCAGGTACTAAGACATTTTGACCAATGTATCAGGATAAATCTCTTAACCAAGTAGTCTTAACAGACTTTATGTAAATCTCTTTACCGAGTGCTTACTTTATTGTAAGTTTATAAATCCTTTAACAAGGTAGACTATACAAGTCTTTTAGCTTTTGACCGAGCAGACCTTTCATAGGGTAGATCATGAATTGATCACATTTTGTAAGCCTTAATAGGCAAAATTTATTACTATAGTAGTGAAGATTTTTGGGTGTCATCCCCACCCCAGTTTTACCTTTCAAGAGTTTCTGGGTTACCAAAATCATGGTGTTATGAGTGATTTTACTTATGTTGTTTTATATGTTTAGTTGCTTACAATGATCAAGTTTTGTTTATGTTATGCATAAAGTTTTATCAGATCAAAAGGTTAAAGTAGACAATATCTAATTCACCCCCCCCCCTTTCAAATTTACTTTCCCATTTATATTTCCAACAATTGGTATCAGAGTGGCAAGGTTTCTCTTAAGGAAAGTCTAACCACTTGAGGAAAAAGATCTTAAAATGGAAGCCTATAAACTGGGAAAGATCATAGAGAATCAAAAGATTGAAGTACAACTAGCATTACAGCAACTGGAAATAGCCAGAGGAGAATTGAAAAAATCCTTGAGCAAGAGAAGAGAGATTGCAATTCAACAAAATGAGCCACAGTACAAAGAAGAAGACATCTCTGGACTATTTGACAATGGTAACTCTATCGAGAGTGATAAAGCTATAAAAGAACTACTAGAGAAGAATACCATACTAAATGATGACATCATAACTCTAAGGAGAGAACAAGAAATGCAATCTGTTAGACTTTGTGAATTAGTGGAATAGAAAAATAAAGTTGAAGATGATAAGACAATGGTTGAGGAAGACAAAAGACAAATTGCAATCAGGCTAGATGAAAGAACAAGTGACGTGCAAAGGTTGACTAATAATCAACTAGACATGGTAAATCAACTACTGATGGTTAATCAAGAATTGGGTAGGAAAGATATGGAAATCAATCAACTAAGGTCTGAAAATGATCAATTGAAACATGATTTGAGAATTGAAAAGGAAATCAATGAAAGGATGAACAAACCCAATGAAGCTGCAAAATATTTTGAAGAACTGTTAAGATCACCTAGAAGATCCGATGATAGATCTGGACTTGGACTGACTGAACATTCATCTACTAAAGAAGGAAAGTCATCAAAGAATGGAGAACAGAAGATTGCAAAACCAAAGAACACCAAGCCCACATGTCATCACTGTGGAAAGCCAGGACATACAGCCAATATATCCAGAAGAAAACATGGTAAGATTGATTCTAAACCTAAGTTTAATGGACATTGTTTTAACTGCAAGAAGCATGGACATCAAGAACATGAATGTAGATCTAAGGCTAGCAATTCATCTACTTCACCCAAGTTTCAAGGAATCTATTTCAATTGTCATAAATATGCGCACAAAGCATTTGAATGTAGATCAAGACCAAGGTGGTCATCAAATGAACAAACCAAGCTAGTTACAAAGCACAACTGTTACAATTGGGATTACAACACTTGGTATAATTGCCATTATTGTGGTAAATATGGACACATCAAAGCAAATTGCATGAAGACTCATTTTAGAAGCAAATCTAAAAGCTGGATGAATGGAAGCATGGTCTATTACAAATGTAACAAGGTTGATCACTTAAAGAAAGATTGTAGATCACCTATGCTGAGTAATGATAATTAGAATGAAGGTATCCGTGAGAAATTGAATAATCAGATGGAAAAGACATGGAGGAAGAAAGAAGAAGAAAACTCAAGTGAAGCCAGCACATCTGCGATCACCCAATCCAATGGATCAGGTGATCACACTTCTTCTAATTAAGCTTGAAAGGTATGTTTGGAACTGAGTCTTGCAAAGTCTTATCTTTCATCAGTTCCCAACGTAGAAGTGAGAAAAAGTCCACATCTACATATATAAAGATGCATTAGGACATATTTGAGAAAAATAGAGAATTTCATTTTTGATGCCAAGCATCAGTGTCTTGACCAAGCTATCAATGTATGCCGAGCACTTGCTATGGTTGAAATGCTATCTACACCAAGCTGTATCACAACGGTTATATCGACCGAGCTTGTGAGTTTTCTGAGATAGTTGTAATCTACCAAAACTGGTATGAAGCATTTATGAGGCCCTAATTCTATTTTTCAGATTCTATAAAGTGGAAAGTTTCTATTAATTTCATTTCACCAAGCTATTCAAGACTTTAGAGAGTGATTTAGAGTTTGTGAAACCAGATTAAGCAAAGTGATTCCAAATCTTCTCAGTGTGTCGTCGACAAAATTCATCTATAGGGTTATTAACAAAAAGGTACTTTACCGAGAAAATATTTTCTTTTCAAAAATTATAGTTTAAAATGGCATCATCTTCATCTGTACCAGTCAAGAAACAAGGGATAGAAGTTTTCAATGCGCAACTTATAAGGAATGAAGTTTGTAAACCGAACGTATTCAAGACAATGTCAAAAAGTGCTATTAAAGGAGATTTGAATGGAGCCCTATCTTCTATTCTAGAGAATGTGTTATTGATGAATGATGTTAGGTCTTGCTATATGTGCAAAATTGGAGAAATCAATGATTATGAGATTAGGGAAGCATATGACAAATTATGTGTCAACGGAGTGCTAAAGCCGAAACATAAGGTTGTTGTCGATCAAGGGTTAGTGCATGCCCTAAATTTCCTACAAAATTTCAAAGTGGAATGGATAAAGATCATTTTGAGTTCAGTACACAACATGTAGTTATGGCTAGAAGACAGACCGATGAAGATCACAAAGAAAATGATACACAAAGTCACTGGTTACCCTACAATTGAAGGAAAGAGAACGATGAAATGTGCAGGAAAAGAGGATATTCAAGCTAACACCCAGGTAGTTTGGAACAAATGCGGAATGAAAATTCCACCATAACTGATCCAGAAATTGACTTCACTATTAGAGTCATCTCGCATAAGTTTTACCAATCCAATCAGTTGGACAGTGTCCCCTATATGACAGTGGACCAAGCATGGAAGATAATCAAGAAAGGGCAGACATATGACCTTGCCAAGCTCTAGCTGACTCAACTTCCTGAGAACTTGAACTCCATCCGGACGGTGAAGAATTCTATGTGTAAGTTTAGTTCCCTACTGATCTATCTATTCTTTTATGTCAAAAAGTGCTTTCCTACACATGGAGATGTAACATGGGATAAGAAGAAGCCCATCATTGTTCAAATAAATGATTTTATAAACCAGATTGGTGATGATTTTGAAGGGATAATGGATAATTACTTCATTGAGTTTAAGAAGAAAATGAGAAATAGGACTAGAGTCCCTGTGTCTTTGATTGAGAAATACAGTAAGGATATATGTTTTCTGGTAGACACAGACTTCACTTATGCACAGGCAGTCCTACCTAGGGTTTCATGGTTCATGCCTTTACCCTATTAACTCAACATAGATGAAGCTACTATTGCAATCATAGCTCTCTTAGCTAAAGAAATTGATACAAAGGCACCTTACTTTGGAACATTTAAAGAAGCCAAATCCAAGATCTCTTTGGGATTATTGGCTGCCACCACTGAGAGGAAAAGAAAGAAAATAGTGAAAAATTTGGAAGAGTATGTAAAGAATCTGAGAAGGATGCTCCACTAGAGTTGACCCAAGGATTGGGAGAAGATGAACAGAGTGCAACTAGTAGTAGTGAAAAAGAAGAAGAAGAAGAAGAGAAGAAACCAGTAATTGTCGAGTCCCCGATAAAGAAAAGAGTGTTGAAATGTAAAGTGTATGAGACACCATCACTAAGGCCTCAAACTAGAAGAACTACTACCGAGACTCCTAAGATGCCTCCTGCATCTGCAAAGTGAAAATCCACACAACCCAAGTTAGAGCCGACTAAGGCTGTGAAGAAGCCAAGAAGGAAACTTGTTTTAACACAAGATGATGATGAAGAAACTGAAAGTGATGAAGGAATAAAGGGGAAGGTCACACAACAGGGTGCACATCAACTCAATATTGATGAATTATGTCTTAAGATTACTAGCACTGCAGCAGTGGATGAGGTGAAAAGATTAAATTTTAGAAACATGAGCATTGGAGATAAAGAAAAAGTTGAGGATGCTATTCTTGAAATGTTATGCATTTTCAAGATGCTACCAACTGAAATTGAAAATAGGATTCCAAAAGAATTATGCAACAGGGTTGCACAAAAATGGGAGTATGCTCTGCAAACAGAGAAGGAAATAAGGGAGAGTACATTAGCACAAGTTGAATCCACTCTCACCCCTGCAAACATCAAACAGATAATTGAGCAATACAAAGGCAAATTTGATCCTAAACTTAGAGCCTATCTAATTCTTCAACACAAGGTTGAAGATGTTGTACAAGAAAGTCTTAAGATTTGGAAGGTATTGTTTGGATTGTTACCCACCTAGGATGAAGGAAAAGATGCTACTACTTCCACAGTTGTTGAACCTGAAACCAAGCAAAATAAAATGGAGACTGTTACTCCTAAGGAAGAAAAAACATGGGATACATCTAAGGTTCACATTTTTGACATACCGGAGGAGAGCCCTATTAAGAATTCATTCTTAACTAAGGATGATTTAAAGAACATGAAAGCAACTGACACACCCCTACCAGGTAGTAACACTATATTGTTAAAGGTCATGGATTATCCAATAATTACAAGCACACAATCTATTGATGAGAATCCTACACTACCTGAAGTTGCTACTATGGACAAGTTAGTCGGTACAAGCCTTACCGAGGAACCTATCAAGTCGGTACCAATAACCCCACCTCCATCTACCGAGGAAGAAGACAAAGCAAAAGACAAAATTCAAAGTCCTCCTATGAAAGAACACAGCACAGAAGAACAAGGAATCAAGTTAGATGAACAAGTTGTTAGTCCTCATGCTGAGGATAAGGGGAAAGAAGTAGAAAACATCAAGGGAAAATTCATTGAAGAACAAGAGCCAAAGGAGCAAGAGGCAATCAAAGCTCTTGTATAGATGTCGAGTGGAAGCACCCCACCGAGAGTACAGAAGGAGAAAGATGAGGTAACAATTGATGAAGTAATTGTTATTCCTAAATGGGATATAGATAACCTTTCTTATGAGAAACTGTAGATAATGAAAGATTTGTTGACAAGGAAAAGCAGGCAAGCAGAGTTCTGAAGAGAGCATCAGCAAAAATAGGTTCTTCATGAAATCAAATATATATTTAATGAAGTTTATCACTTATCAGATGTAAATAGTTTCATTCCCATATTGGAACAACTTGTACACATTGTTCAGAAAGTCAATAATGAAGTTAGTTGTGCAAGTGATAAGTTATTTGAATGGTCAAAATGGCGGTTTGAGACAAAAATGGTGGAGAAGATATCTGCCGAGATAGTAGTGAAACAGGCTGAGCTGTCCAATTTGGTAAAGGAGACCAAGGGATTAGTTATGAATGGACAGTCTCTAATGGCCAAAATATGTAATGTTGAATTGTTCACTAAGGAGAATCAAAAATTTCTTGTAAAAATCATGTAGACACAAGGTAAGTTAGCCGAGCTGATGGCTAATGATGGCAAGATTCATTCTCGCCTACTCTCTATTCAAATTGTTTTAACACCTCATCTAGAGGCTATATAGAGAAAGTTAGCGAAGGCTAAAGAATTGATCCAAAGTGATCCACATTTGTCCACAGTTGAGAGTTTCATTAGTTTAGCTACCAATTTAGAAGTGCAGATAGAAGTGTTAAACATTTCTTCAACTGCTTGGACAAATGTACTTTACATGATCATGGTGCTCCATAAACCTTTTCTGGAGAAATTTTGTGAGCTACCCACTGATGAAGAGATTAGTCGTGTCAAAAACAAGGGGGAATCATGATGACACAAGTATGAACAAGGAATGAACAAGATTGAATAGGGACAGGTAACAAAAATTTTGAATGTATATATATCTCAGGGGGAGTATTAGGCTAGTACAAACATATTTTTGTAATTGTAAATACAAATGTCATGACAAAGTGTTTTTGCCACTAATGTCAAAGGGGGAGATTTTAGATCTCTATAGTTTTGTTGACCATTAGTGCTTCACACTTAGTCATATATCTAGGCAATGATGGTCGGTCATCACTGCGACCGAGTCATTTTGTAAAGGTCGAGTTATATATTGTATACTTACCAAGCAATAGTACTGTCAAGTAATGGTCACTATGTGTTTTTAATATGCCAAGTATAGTTGTTGCCGAGTAACATATATCAATGATTATCGAGTGACAGAGAAGTTCAACCTATGTCGAGTACAGTTAATGTCGAGTGCCAAGAATAGCTTTTGCTGAGTTAACCAGGAATGACATACAAGTTTGGAATGGCACAATGATCGAGGTAAACCATTTTTGGTGATAATGATGTTTTGTATCTTGTCTATTGAGGTAATTATGGAGGTAATTACACATCCATTTTATTATCATTGATCCCTATGTAATACCTACAGGCAATCAAAAAATTGTATAGTTTAGGCGATAATAGAAATAAATCTGAACCGTAGATCTTGAAATGGTAAAACATTTTTGTTATTATATAAGGGCAAGATCTAAACCAAGAGAAGTGTGTGAATCAAAGAGAAAAGAGATACTGAGATCAAATGAGTATGAGAATTGATCAGAGAAGTATATTTAGAATAGCTAAGTATTTAGACAGAGTCCAGTGACCGAGCTAAGCAGTGAAAAGATAGAATCAAGAAAGATCAAATAGAAGAGATCATAAACATACAGTAAAGAGGAGATCTGTAATCTACATATAAGTGCAAACCAAAAGATCAGGTATTGAGACATTTTAACCAGTGTATCAGGATAAATCTCTTAACCGAGTAGTCTTAACAGACTTTATGTAAATCTCTTTACCGAGTGCTTACTTTATTGTAAGTTTATAAATCCTTTAACAAGGTAGACTATATAAGTCTTTTAGCTTTTGATCGAGCAGACCTTTCACAAGGTAGATCATGAATTGATCACATTTTGTAAGCCTTAACAGGCAAAATTTATTACTGCAGTAGTGAAGATTTGTGGGTGTCATCCCCACCCCAGTTTTACCTTTCAAAGGTTTCTAGGTTACCAAAATCATGGTGTAATGAGTGATTTTACTTATGTTGTTTTATATCTTTAGTTGCTTACAATGATCAAGTTTTGTTTATGTTATGCATAAAGTTTTATTAGATCAAAAGGTTAAAGTAGACAATATCTGATTCACTCCCCCCCCCCCCTCTCAATATTACTTTCCCATTTATATTTCCAACACTTTTGATTTATTTTTTTATTTTTGTGATACATTAAGGTGCCTATTGCTAGCTTTTCACCAAGATGTTCATTTTTTCAAGACTTTTTCTAATTTTTATAATTTTTTCAGGACATTTTTTAATACTGAATGCCTTAGGTGTAGAATTTCTTTAGATGGAGAATGTTGATTGGTTCTCGGAGCTATTCTCCTTTAGTTGTCAAGAGTTGATAGGCTCTAGAGCCAAAAGTAGCAGTGATAACAAAAGGACCCAGCCAAATTGGGTTCAAACTTCCCCTTGCATTCTCTATGTGATTAATTTTTAGGATTTTCTCTCAAGACTAGATTGCTAACCTGAAATTCTTTATGTCTGACTTTTTTGTTGTAGCCTCTAGACATTCTTTTTTGATATACTCTGAGATGATCATATGCTGCTTGTTTGTACCCATCTAGTAGTTCAAGTTCTTGCAACCTAGACACTTTGTAGTCATCATCAGTTACTAGACCATGCATTATGATTCTTAGTGATGAGATTTCAACTTCAATAGGCAGTACCACTTCAAACCCATAAACTAAAGCGAATGGTGTAGCCCCAGTGGGTGTTTTGATACTTGTTATGTAGGCCTAGAGAATTGGATTGATCATGAGGTGTCATTCTCTTCCTATTTTATTAACTGTATGGTGCAATATTTTTAATAAATTCTTGTTTGAAGCCTCTACTTGTCCATTCCCTTGGGGATAATAGATAGATGACCAATGTTTTGTAATCTTAAATTTGGCACATAGATCATCTAAGTCTCTGTTCTTGAATTGTCCACCATTATTTGTGACTATAGAGTGTGGAATACCATACCGACATATGATGTAGTTTAGAATAAACATGGAAATTTGCTTGCCGATTGCTTGAGTCAAAGGGACTTCTTCTACCTATTTTGTGAAATAGTTTGTAGTTATAATAATAAGGGTATGTCCATTAGAAGAATGAGGATGTATGGATCCTATAAGATCAAATGCCCATTGGTGAAAAGGCCATTGTGTAGTAAAGGGAATTAGATCTCTCCTTGGTGCATGAATTAAGTTACCATGTACTTGGCACTTTTGATAGTTCTTAACAAACTTGATAGCCTCTTTCTCCATTTCAGACCAATAGTACCCAGCCCTAATAAGTTTTCAAGCTAGTGTTAAACCATTTGAGTGTGACCCACATATACCTTCATGGACTTCCTCTAATGCACATTGAGACTCCTCCCATTATAAACATCTAAGTAGTGTACCATCTAGACCTCATTTGTATAGATTGTGACCAATGATGGCATATCGAGATGCATTGCGGATAAGGTATCATTTCTCATGGCAGTTGAAGGTATCGAGAATGATTTGATCTTGCAGATAGGAGAAAAGTTTTTTGTATCTGGATGAATCATGACCAACAATAGTGTAGATCATGTAGGTTTCAGGGGAATCATATGCAGGATAAGACAGTGCTTCCACTAGGAACTCGTAGCGTAGCTCATGTTCGAGTTGTTGTAGTAAAGTAGATAGTGTTGCCATAGCATCAGCAACCTTGTTCTTTGTTCTCAAAAATATGAAGTCAAACCTCAAAGAAATGAAGTGAGTGAAAATGAATGATAGACTAGGAGGTCGAAAGAGATGGGGATGAAAAGATGAAGGTGCCCCAACAAAGATCGAAGGATTAGGCCTCAAATGGTCAGCCAACTGTGCAAAAGAAGGGGAAAATTTGAAATTCAATTTTGACTATCAAGATGAACTTGAATTTTGATTTCAAGTCTGAAAATGGATCTAGGACGTTGAAATTAGCTAGGGGTGCAATTTTTGCATAATTCTGAGGTGTTTTGAAAATTAGGTCAAAAAGTCAAAATGCTATATTAGGTCAAGGATGTGATATGAAAGACAAGTAGTGAAAGACATGATTGGGAAGAAGCAAAAGGTGAGCGCAATTGACCAACTAGTCCATGAAAGATAAAAGGAGAGCTCTCTCCATATGCAAGATGCAAAACTAATCTAACATGAACCTAGGAATGCAAGCTACTATGAAAGTGGTTGACTTGCAAGGTCACAATGCCAATAGACATCTAATAATCATCATCAAGCTTTATTGGTAGTGTCATAAGATCATATAATACACACTAGTATGACTATGTGGATATTAATATGATCTATATCAGATAGATATGTGGGAATCTCACCTAGGCATCAAAGACATGTAGGTCAAGATGACTAGTGTAGTGAGATTGCCTAAGTTTAATATGGCAAGATTATACTCGCATCGAGACATAAGGAAAGTCAAGATGGCTATAAGCATGCACTTGCAAACAGTCAAGGATAATACTTTGTAGATCCTAAGTGGATCAAGCATAAATGCTAATGACAATTAGGACCAACAAAATATACCCACCAGTAGAAAAAGCAATAAAACATGTTCTCATGCCCTAAGTCTTCTAGCTATGCATCATCGAAAACTATCATAGGGAGAGAACACTCATCAAAGAAATCATCATAGACAGCACACAAAGAAATAAATTCAAGCAAGTCTTAGCGAGTTGAGTGTTTAAATGCGTGTGTGTAGGTCATAGAATCAAACTTTGAGTGTCAAATTTGCTAATGAGCGATATCGCATCATACTTAGACTGGTGGGTAAGACATCTAATAAGTGTTGAGAAACACTCAATGCTAGGGTATTGTTGAAAAACACTGTTTGGGGTGGTGTTGAAAACACCTGTTTGTGAAATGCCCCAAGAGACAAATGCACCTAGAGGACCTATGCTGATAGGTATGCCCCCTAGACAAAAAATAAAGACCAATTCCAGACAAGTCAAATAAGGTCAAGGCATGATGGAGAATGGCTAAGTGTGGAGGATGCATGCTAAGAGACAAGGGTGCAAAGGCCTCAAGTAGCACCTGTTTCCAGGTTTTCACTACTTGGAGATTTTTTTCATTTTTTCATTTTTTTGTATTTTTTTGTATTTTTGCTACCAAGGCGCCTGTTTCAAGGTTTTCACCAAGGCACTTTTTCTATTTTTTTGAATTTTTTGCATTTTTTGAGTTTTTTTTTTTATGAGACATCAAAGCACCTATTGCTAGGTTTTCACTAGGATGCTCATTTTTTCAAGACATTTTATGCTTTTTAGGATTTGTTTCAGCATCATATATGAATTTTTTTGGTATTTTCTTAGGATCATAAAATATGTACAAAGGATGCCCCCAGACTGAATAGGCATCATGGATAGAACTTCTTGAGGTGCAAAACATTGATGGGGTTAGGGAGTTGTTCTCCATCCTCATCAGATAACAAGTAAGCACCTATCCCAAAAGTAGCCGTGATGACATATGGCCCAAGCCAATTAGGTTTCAACTTACCCTTTTGCTCTCTATTTTGTTGGTTCTTAGGATTCTCTCGCAAAACAAGATCACCTACTTCAAACTCTCTAGGGTGAACCTTCTTGTTGAATGCCTTTGACATACACTTCTGATACACTCTCATATGATCAAATGATGCCTTGCACTTCTCATCTAGAAGTTCTAAGTCTTGTAACCTCATGGCACAATAATCATCATCTGTTATCAAACCTTTGAGAGAGACTCTAAGTGAAGGGATCTCTACTTCTAAAGGTAATACTACTTCAGCACCATAGGTAAGGGTAAAAGGAGTAGCCCCTGTTGGAGTACGTATACTTGTTTTGTAAGCCCATAAGGCTGGATTGATTTGTAAATGTCAGTCCCTACCATTCTTGTGAACTGTTCTATGGAGAATCTTAAGAATGGTTTTATTAGAAGCCTCTACTTGTCCATTTCCTTGTGGGAAGTAAATGGAGGACCAATGCTATTTTATCTTGAATTTCTTGCAGAGGTGTGTAAGGCTCTCTTTTTTTAACCAACCTCCATTGTCAATGATTATCTCAGAAGGTATCCCAAATCGACAGATGATGTGATTCAACATGAATAAAGAAATTGTCTTCCCTGAAGCAACAGACAGTGGAACAGCTTCTACCCATTTGGTAAAGTAGTCATTAGCAGTAATAATGAATTTATGTCCACCTAATGAGTTGGGATGATTCTACCCAACAAGGTCAAAGGCCCATCGCTGAAATGGCCAATGAGAAATAGAAGGAATAAGCTCCCTACCTAGAGCATGAATCAGGTTTCCATGTTTCTGACACTTTTCACATAATTTGGCAAAATCTATAGCATCCATCTACATTGTGGGCCAATAATACCCTGCCCTAAGCAACCTTCAGGCCATGGCAAGACCATTAGAATGTCCTCCACAAATACCCTCGTGGATGTCTACTAACACTTGGTCAGATTCCTCCTTTTCCAAGCACCTAAGAAGTGTCCCATCTAAACCCCTCCTATAAAAATCACCAGAGATAAGGGTATGGCGAGAGGCATTACAGACAAGGTTTCTTCTTTCAGAATGGTTAAATGTATCAGGGATGATGCCATCATGGAGGTATGAGTAAATAGCACCATAGCAGGATGAGTCATGGCTAACCAAGGTGCAAATGGCATGGCTGTCTGAGGAGTAAAAAATGGGGTGACATAGCTCTTCCACCAGGAATTCAAATCTTGATTCGTGTTGTTCCAATTGAAGGAGTGAAGCTAGTGTAGCCATAGCATCTGCTACCTTGTTTTCTACTCTAGGGATCTATTGAAATGTCACAAATGTGAAGTAACATCGCAATGAATCAACCATCTTTTTGTAAGGTATCAGCTTATCATCCTTAGTTTGGTACTCTTCATTTACTTGGTTGATAATTAATTGTGAATCCCCAAAGACATGTAACTTTGTTATATTCCACTCTATAGCCATCTTAAGTCCATTGGTTAGAGCCTCATATTCTGCAATATTATTTTTGCATGGAAACAAAAGTTTGTAAGACTTAGATATGTTGTACCCATGAGGAGAAATAAACAATACTCCAGCTCCTGATCCATTTTGCATATTTGAACCATCAAAGAACATTTTCCAAGTACGCATGGTCATGTACATGATATGCTCATCTGGGAATTCCATTTGAATAGGCATGTTATCTTTGACTGGGAAATCAATAAGTTGATCTGCAATAGCTTGCCCTTTTATAGCCTTACACTCAATGTACTCTATATCAAATTCTGACAAAACCATCATCCACTTAGCAAGTCTACCTGTGAGAGCAACCTTACTAAGCAAATACTTAAGAGGATCAATTTTTGCAACAAGATGTATAGTATGGGCAAGCATGTAGTGTCGCAACTTTTGGGAAGAACACACTACCGCAAGACAAGACTTTTCAATACTATTATAATTGATCTCATAAGATACTAGAGTATGACTAATGTAGTATATGGCTCTTTCTTTCCCAGTATCATCAAGTTGAGCCAACAATGCCCCCAAGGAAGATTCTATCACTGAGATGTACAAAATTAATGGTTTTCCTGGGATAGGAGGCATTAAAATTGGAGGATTAGCCAAGTATTGCTTTATTTGATCTAGGCTCTTTTGGCAATCCTCATTCCAAGCACATGTGGCTCCCTTATGCAATGTCTTGTTGAATGTTTGTGCTCTATCTGCAAGCTGTGAAATAAACCTTCATATGGATTGGAGTCATCCTTGAAGACTTCTCATCTGACTAATGTTCTTAGGAGGTGGCATATCTAATATAGCTTGAACCTTTTCAAGATCCACCTCTATTCCTTTGGCTGAAATTATGAATCCTAGCAGTTTACCTGAGGTAACCCCAAATGCACACTTTTTCAGATTCAATCTTAACTGAAACTACTCCATTCGATCTAGAATTACTTCCAAATCTTCTAGGTGTGTATCCCTTTGCTTAGACTTGGCCAAGGTATCATCCACATAATCCTCCATGTTTTTATGCATCATATCATGAAATATTGTCATCATAGCTCTTTGATATGTGGCTCCTACATTTTTTAATCCAAATGGCATGACATTCCAACAATAGGTTCCCCATGCACATGTGAAGGCTATCTTTTCTTGATCCTTAGGAGCTATTTTTATTTGGTTATAATTGGAAAAACCATCCATTAAAGAGTATATCTCATAGCCTACAGTCATATCCACTATCATGTCTATGTTAGGGAGTGGAAAGTCATCCTTTGGGCAAGCTTTGTTAAGATCTCTGAAGTCTGTGCATACGCGAATGGACCCATCATGTTTTGAAACTGGAACAATATTTGAGATCCACTCAGCATAGTCGATTGCTCTAATAAATCCTACTCCTAAGAGATTTTCTAATTCAACCTTAACAAGGAGAGCTATGTGAGGATGCACTTTCCTCAACTTCTATTTTACTGGTTTAATTCCTAGAGCTATAGATAAGTGATGCATAATGAGATTAGTGTCAAGCCTTGGCATGTCTGAATATGTCCAAGCAAAATTGATTTTCTTCTTTTGTAAGAACTTTGTGTATGCCTCTTTTTCTTGCACTGATAGAGACTGAGCTAGATGCATCACTTGTGGAGCCTCTTCTGTATTCAAATTTACTGGTTGTGTAGGCTCAATAAGAACTAATGACCTATCTTGGAAATAACTCGGTAGGTTATTAAGTACCCCATCCTTAGGCACCTCAAAGAGGTTTTCACCTTTGGATACATCTTTTATTTTTACTATTTTGGGTTCTGACACCACCACAAAGTGGTTTTCACCATCAAAACCATTTTTCTTTTGTTTCATTTCTTTTATTTTTCAATTGAGGTACTTAATATCCAGCTTCATCATACTTGTAGTAGGTTCACTGGTGGAAGAGACTATAGGCTCAAGGGCATTAAGGTAGCACGCTATCTTGTAGTCATTCTGGAAGGTTGGGAGCTGAGGCTCTTGATAGCGCTGAGACCATTCAATGAGGTCGAAGTGGACAAGGGGTAGGTCAATGACTGGTTCAACATTATTGATATGAAAGGCATTATCTCTAGTGATCACACAGTTAGGATCTATCAAGTCTCCTTCTAAGATACCTAAATTAAGACTCATCCTACCAAACAAAGTGTCATCCACTAAGGCAATTCAAGGAGTCCAATCCTCTTGTCCTACACTAGGCTCGTTGGTCACATCGAGTTGAGTACTATAGGTATGGACAACATCCATGTCCAAATCAACTATTTCATTTGAAAGAGAGTCCCACTCAAACTCATGCGAATCTGTTTCTGAATCTCTGCTGGGATGTTTACACCAAGAAGGCTTGGGATGCCTTGATGTAGAAGCTTTGAGATTGTGAAGGGTGTCACCTTCTCTGGTGTCTTTTTTTTTAGCTACTGAATCTCCCCAAAGAAGATTGGTGGAAGGCACCTAATCATCAATCATGTCTTGCTAGTTTTGAAGATTGGGTGTATAATCTGAGTCACTATCACTATCTGTCATAGCTAGGATAGGGACACTTGTCTTCTTTTCATGATCAAAGCCTAGGCCAACTATTGACTTAGTCCTATGACCAAAAAGAGCATGGTTGAGTGTTTTAGCTTTGGCATCTAACCTGTAACTAAGAGGGCCATGACTTGGGTAGCCCATGTTTTTAGCTAAAGTATACCCTCTCCCGTAGGTTTTAGGAGATGGTGCAAAATTCTCTTTGTGTTGATACTTTTCTTCTCTATAAATCTAATCTCTAATGGCTACCTCCTCTTTCTCCTCATGAATAGGTATTGAGGACTCTACGAAATTTCCAAACAAGGTCATAGCTAAGGATGAAGGTTTTCCATAAGACCTAGGTGAGATTGGAATTTTTGTGAAGGAATCCATTTGGTAGTCTCCCATGCCAAGGTCTATGGACTTAAACTTACTCTTACACTACTCAAGAGAAGCATCAAAATTATCAGCCTCTCTATTCAAAGGGACATGATAGCCAGTTGAAATCGCATTAACAGATAATGTGCTATCCCCTGGTATGCATACTTCAACTCCATTGTAAGGGAACTTAACACATTGGTGGTAGGTAGATGGCACCACTTGCATGTCATGAATCCATGGCCTACCCAACAAGATATTATATGCCAAAGGTCTGGCATCAATAATCTCGAACAAAATGTCCTTTTCCATAGGACCAATCCTAATAGGAAGAACAACTAATCCCTTAGAGCTTCGCTCTGCTTCATCATAGGCTTTAATTTTGATCTTCTTCCTAGTGTCAATTATTTTCTTAGAATATCCCAAAGCTTTCAATAGACTCAAAGAAAAAATATTAAGCCCAGAACCCCCATCTATTAACATGCACCTAACATAGGTTTTTTGGATCATGACCTCGATATGAAGGGCCAAATTGTGTGGATGATTTAATGCTTTATCATCCTCTTCTAAAAATGTGAGGTAATGAGGGCTAGCAATGTGATTGACCATGTTCTAGAATTGATCGACATCTATGTCATTAGGAACATTAGTGGCTCACAAGGCATCCTCAAGGACACTCATGTGTCTAGGAGACAATTCTAAGAGCTCAAAAATGGAAATCTGCGCTAGTGTTCATTGTAACTGATCAACAAGGTTGTAACTCATATCAAGACCAACTACAGACTTGGGAGGAACACTTTTGGACACTGGTTGCTTGGATTTTCTAGAATTAGGACCTCTAATGATAATAGGACCTTGGGACTGACTCCTAGTAACAGCATTGAGAGTTTGAGATGACCTTCGAGATTAAGGACCCCTAAGCACAACAATGGGTCCTTTGTCAAATATGAGAGGTGAGTTTACATCATAACCATAGGGATCTTTCCCCCTCATCATGTTGACATCATTGTCCACAACTTCAAGCCTATTGATGACATTTTCTGTAGTTGTATAGGTATAATTGATCACGGCCTTGCCATTCTTATTTTTAGAAGTCTCACCCTTCTCATACTTAGGGAGGAGCTCCTTAAAGGCCTTGTGGTCTGCATTTGTGGTCAACCCATCAACTTGTAATTTCTCAGTCTCAATAAGGTCTTGAACAAGATTTTTAAGTTTAAAACAATTTTCAATGTCATGTCCAATCCCATTGTGGTATACACAATAAGCTTTCTCATTCGACCAATAAGGTTTAGGATCCAATATGTGAAACTTTGTAGGATCCTGAGGTTGTGCCAAATTATGAGCAATCAAGGTCTTAAAAATACATGCATAAGAGTCTCCAAGCTTAGTGAATTGCCTCTTTCCTAACTTAGGTTTATCTTGATACTTGGGCTTGTGCTCTTGATGATCTAAGGATTTCTATAGCTTCATAGCTTGAATTGCATTAGATAGATTAAGAACTCCTTGTTCCTTAGGTTGTGGAGATTCAACAACTCCATCATTGACTACTTGCTTATTTTTGTTCCAATATGAGTTCTTTTTATCCTTATTGTTGTTGTTATTGTTTGGACCATTGTTGTTGTTACTTTGTTTGGCCAAAATATCTTGTTCTTTTAGAACATCCTCGATGCGACATGCAATTTCTACCATAGTGTCAAAATAATTAAAGACCATTTTTCTAACTTCATATCTTAATTCTGGCACTAGATTGCTCACAATTATATCAATCCTTTCTTCCTCAGGGATGGTCCTAGAATATTTGGAGCATAAGTGTCTCCACCTTTGTAAAAATGTTACAAAGGGTTCCCCCTGATTTTGTTTTAGCTTGCACAAATCAAGCATGGTGACCGACCTTGATAGATTATATGCAAAGTGCTGCACAAACCTTTGGACAAGTTCTTTGAATGTTTTAATAGGAGGGGTAAGGTCAGTAAACAACTCCATAGCTTGGCCTTTAAGGCTCCTCGGGAATAATCTCATAAGGTAGGAGTCCTCATGATGAAATTCAAAGCTCATGATATAGAACTATCGTACATGGTCATGGGGGTCACCACTACCATCATATTTGTCATATGCAGGGATTTCAACCTTTCTAGGAAAATCTACCACAACCACACTCTTGTCAATGGGATTGGGACATATGGAGTCCAAGTTGAAGGTATTCTTTGGAGCCATCATTTTCTCCATAGTCTTTTGCATCTGCTTAATCACCTCATCAGTTGAAGGGTTTTGCTTCTTGATCTTTTGGTCCACATCAAAGTTGTATGGGAATTTTGCACCCTTGTTGATTAGACTTTCCAAGAACTGATCCTTATTTTGTTCCACATACTTCTCCACATATTGTTGGAATAGTGGTTCTTGTTGCATTGTCATGAAATCAATAGTGTCAAGGTTGGCATTACTTCCTCCATGTTGAGAGCCATGACGCACTTGTTGGGAGGGATCTCTTGATAGTCTAGGAGGTGTGTGTCTCCTATAATGTGCATGTTGAGAAGTCCTTCTTCCTCTAGGACTAGGTGATCTTGAAGGGGTCCTTGACCTCCTTCTACTTCTTGGAGTTGTTGAGGGAGTTGATGGTGGAGAGTTGGTTCCATTGTTGGTACCCCTGTTGTTGAATTGATTGTTGAGTTGTTGGGCCAATATCCTATCTTGTTCCTCTTGGAATGCTTTTCTCTCTATGTCCAACAAGGCTCATTGTTCCTCTTCTAGAAGCCTAAGTTTTTCTTCTTTTGTAGCTCGTTCTTTTTTCATAGCCTATTTTTCCCGCTCAATTCTTTTTAGCCTCTCACTTGTATATCTTGAAGTTGTTTTTAGTGGGGAACTTGGTCTTGAATGGTTGAACACATTGTGTGTGTGAAAATTGTACCTGATCTGTAGACACAACACTTCAGTAAAACATTAGAGGTTAGCTATAATCAAAATTGTGCAAAATTGAAATCTACTCTAACCAAGTGATTTATTGCCTTCTAACAAGTGGGAGATTGATGTTCTCAGATTGCAATTGAGATCAGTGACCTAGACGACACCTAAATGAAGGATTTGAATGCAAAATTGATATGAAATATGAATGTAATTAATCTATTTTTTTGGTATTTTCTATGCAATAAGAATGAAAAACTGATATGAATCTATGCTAATATGGAAATTGATCTAACAATGATATGAATCTATGCTAAATGATATGCAATGCTCAAAACTAGAAAGATCTCACAATAGCTTGGATTCGCAAAGATGATTCTTCAGACTCCAATTCGACAACGTGAGAATGCAAATTCGTGGATGAATTATGACGAGTTGAGCCTTGGTTTTATAGAAATCCAGGGCTTTGGAGGTGCATGGAAGAAAGCCATAAATCACTCAGATTAACTCAGCTTGATTTTTGAGTTATCTGATGATAAAGATAATTTAATTCACAAAAACATGCAAATCATGCAAAAACAACTTTTTAACTCAAATTAGAGTTTAGATCAGCTTTTTGAACTCCAAAAGGATGTTGAGTTCTAAAAAGTCAACACTTTGCATTGATTTTCTAATTTGGAGTTTAACTGTTTCTTTTGAATGTGCATAATAATTATGAATTAATTAAACAAATAAAGTGATTTATGCTCAACTTAACTGATTTTTTAAAATAAATAATTGATTTATGGGTTAATCAATTATTTAATCAAACTTTTATTAAAAACTATATTATTAAATAATGACAACTTGCTTTAATTAATTAAATAAGAATTTAATCAATTATTCATAGAATATTGGATTTATTGTCAAAATTAAATAATACAATTAATAATAGATAGAATTAAATTTAATTACACAATTAAGTGGCAAGATATTAAATCTAATTAATTAAATATGAAAATATTCAATTAATCAAACTTAGGATAAATGTGATTTATTGCCAAATAATCATTAAATTAAAGATAATTAAGATAATTAGGAATATTGCTAGGAATATTCCCCGATGCAGAATTTAAGATAATCAATTATGATTCAATGATGTTTAGATGTGCCTTAGGTTAGGATTTTGATGTCGATTTCATTCGATTTGTAGATATAGAAGATTAATGAACTTATAGCCCATTTTTGGGGTATTACACAAGTTAGTTGTGTTCACATGAGCATCATAAGATTGGTTGTTTTGGTCCTCATGTTGTGACCGTGCATCTTGATGAGCTTGTGCATAATGTCTTTCGGCTTGTTGATGAGCATCTAGATATCTTGAATTAATAGGAGGTGAGTCAAGTTGATTGCCATCTTCTAATTACATGTTTCTCCTATGTCTCTAAAAAATGTCATCAAGTGATTGATCCATTATTTCTCTTTGTTGTTTGGTCAAGGTATAACTCATGTCCATATTTGATGAAAAATGTGCTAAAGAGGTACTCAATTCGCTAGGATTACTCTTTGGGTTAAAAAAAACCTCAGACTCACTCTTAGGGGATTGGTCAAAAATGGGCTCTTTTCCCTTTCATTGTTGACGAGTCTTAACTAAGGGTAATTGATTAAAGGCCACCGGGGGTCGTTTCCCTTGATTCACTTGGTACCTTATTGTAATTGACATGAAAGAAAATGATTCTTGATGATAAGGTGACCTCTCAAAGTGTCAACACCAAACTAGGATAATCAAAGTTCTCTAATGTCCAAAAAGAAGAGATGGTAAGATAGAAATTGCAAAAGGCGTTACCAACACTGTCAAAGAGGTGCTTAAATCAAAGGATCAATAACCTTGCACGTTTGAACCAGGAGGATGGACTTAGCCAAATTCTATAATTAAAATTGAATTTGAATGGAAATGATTTGGACACAAAGAGTACTAAAATTCTCTAAGAATGTTACTAACAACTCTAGAGATGTACTTTCTCAACAGGAATAATCCTCTAACCTGACAATTCTTCCTGAGGTGACTTGATAAATCAAATGACACTACCCCTAGAGGGCTAAAAACAAAAATTCAGAGTAAAGATAGGCTTCCAGTGGCAAGATAAGTTACCTACCTAAAGACCTAGCTACCTAAAAGAAACTACAAAATGACTGAAACCAGGTATACAGCAAAAAAAAATCTCAAGCGACACTTTCTAGGCTAACCAGGTGATACTTCTTACTGAGGTGATACTTCACCTTTCACCAGGTGATAGAACTCATAATAGCTAGATGATAGACTCCAGGCGGGTCAGGCGATAATCCAACAGGAATCAACTGTCGTGCGATATTTTTGCTCAAAGCAGGCAATACTATTGCTAGTTTGCACAACACTTGACCAGAATTGTGTGAAATGTGCATTTTCAGGTTTGTTTGATCAAAATTTTTAGTCTGAGGGTTGATGTTTTCGATCTCAATCATAATATCAACAGAAATTTGATAGGTTTGCAAATAGTAAGGGATCAAACATGTCTTAAAACACTTGAAACAAGGGCAAAAGCAACCTTGCCAAGACAAACACTTGTGATATCAAAATAGAAAAACACCCTATGAATACTACCAATTGTTTGAATGTTCAAGAATGTTAACACTGGTATTACACAATCGAAGACACTTCAAGCAATATCTATCCTAGAAAGTCAAGGCTCAATACTCAACAACTTGGCCCACAACTTGATGCTCCATTGCCTCACACAAAGTGGTTGCCCACAATAGATATTGGCTTTGTCATGGAAATGCCAAAGACACAACCAAAGGAACGCATATGGTGAGTAGTCTTGGGGTGATCCAGGTTATTCCACTTGGATCAATCCTTGCACCAAGAAGATAAGTGGCAAAATAGGGTGGCTTCTAACTATGGTTATTAATAAGGGCTTCTGTTCATAGTACCCCTCTTGGTCCCCAAAGGGACTCTTACCTTGTGGCAAGTAACAGACCTCGCGGCCTCAAGAGTACCTTAAGCATTCTTGCTCAATATTTTTCTCATGGTCACAATCCCACAAGTACTCACATCAAGAAAATAAAAGCACTACGTCTATCAAGGTTTTGTGTCCTTGATAGCCTTGAGTTTATAGTGGGTTGAAATAGCTAGCAATAAGCTTGTCCCCACTTGGGTCGTTCCTCTTGATTGCTCAAGAGCAGGCCCGCTAAAGGATTCTAAAAATCTAAACAAAAAGTGGATCAACTTATGAGGTTCAAGGATTTTGTTTCACTACAAGGGTGAAGAACATACTCCTTTATCTCAAAGCTTTCTCCCAAACACACCAAAAAAAGTTCAATTACCCTCTTGCTTCCAAAATCCTAAGATGGGTCAAGATTTTTTGGTTCACCACAAGGGTGAAGAGCATACTTCTCCTACCACCTCAAAATTTCTTCCACAAGATATTATGTGCCTACTAAAGGAAATAACTAGTAGATTGTCACACTTGAAATGAAAATAGAAACAAGCACACTTGATTGGGTTTTTATGCTTTGGGCAGCCCTACAAAAACTGTTAGTAGCCCTTGTACGTTTGAAGCTTTGACATGCATTCTTTTGGCAAAATATTTCAAGAAATGAGAGCACCTACAAGTATAACTTGTTAGGCCCACAAGGTTAGAAAAATCCCAAAATCCAAATGAAATCTGCAACTAAACTCTGCTTAACCACAATGAACTAAACTAGCAAACTAATTGAATCTAAACTCGGCCCAAAAGATTCAAAAAGACAAGTCACTGCTAGGTATAGTCAATAGTATGGACACCAGAAGTATCGCACGATACTTTTCAATATACCAGGGTGATAGTTTACTTTTGGGTGATACTTCTCCCTATACCAGGCAATACTTCATCCGAGACCAGGCGACAGTATCCTCCAATGGGAAAATAAGAGTTGACTTTTGTGTCTATATGAGACAAAAAGTGTTTTTATCCTTTTTATAAAATAGGAATAATGTTTTATTTGTGCAACTTAGGATAAGAGGAAAAGTGGGGGATTTTTATTTAATAAAAGGGGAGAAAATATTCCTTTTAATAAATAAAGACTTTAAGATAAAATGGTTAGCCCAAGGAATAATCAAAAATGATAAAATAGGATTTGATCAAGGAAATTGATATAATTGAAAAAATGTTGATTTTTGAAAATATTGATTCAGGGATTTGATAAATTGTTGAATGGGGGCCCAAAGTCTAGGCAACCATTTTAGAGTGCATACACTACCAATGTTCTACTAATATAGTATATAGCTCTTGCCTTCTTGTTCTCATCATGTTGTGCTAGTAATGCCCCCAGTGATGTATCTGTAGTGGAGACATAAAGAATCAATGGTTTTCCTTGAATAGGAGGCATCAAAATAGGAGGATTTGATAGATATTTCTTGATATGATTAAAGTTGTTTTCACATTCCTTGTTCCATGCAAAGGTCACACCTTTATGTAATGTCTTTGTGAAAGGTTGTGATATGTCAGCTAGCTGAGATATGAAGCATCTAATAGATTGTACTCTCCCTTGTAATGTTCTCATTTGACTGATATTCTTGGGAGTTTGCATCTCCATGATATCTTTGACCTTAGCTAAATCCACTTCAATTCCTTTATTTGAAATAATGTAGCCTAAGAGCTTTCCAGAAGTGACACCAAAAGCACACTTCTTAGGGTTCAGTCTAAGACTAAACTTCTCCATTCGATCTAGTATTTTGCTCAAATCATTTAGATGTTTAGATCTTATCATAGATTTTGCTAAAGTATCATCAACATAATCCTCCATAGTTTGATGCATCATGTCATAAAAATAGACGTCATAGCTCTTTGATATGTAGCACCTGCATTCTTCAAACCAAATGGCATGACATTCCAATAGAAGGTTCCCCACGCACATGTGAAAGTAGTTTTCTCTTGATCCTCAGGAGTAATTTTGATTTCATTATATCCAAAAAAACCATCCATTAAAGAATACATCTCAAAGCCCGCAGTCATGTCCACTATCATATCAATGTTAGGTAGTGGAAAATCATCCTTAGGGCATGCTTTGTTTACATCTCTAAAATCTATGCATACTCTTATAGATTTGTATGGTTTTGATATAGGTACAATATTTGAGATCCATTTAGCATAATCAATAACACAAATGAATCTAGCTTTTAGTAGTTTCTCTAACTCAGCTTTGACCAAGAGTGCAACATGTGGATGCATCTTTCTCAATTTTTGCTTAACAGGTTTGACCCCTAGAGCTATAGATAAATGGTGCATTATAAGATCAGGATCCAACCCTAGCATATCTGAATATTTCCATGCAAAGTTGATCTTCTTTTCTATTAGGAATGTAGTAATTTTTTTCTTTTCTTCTTCTGATAAGGATTGTGCTACATGAATCAATTATGGTTCTTTTGTTGTTCCCAAGTTGATAGATTGAGTGGGCTCAATTAGAACTAGAGATCTATCATGTAAATGACTCAAAAGGACATCAAATATCTCATCCTTAGGCACCTCAGAGAGGTTTTCAACTTTGAATATATCTTTTATTTTTACTTTTGTAGGTTCTGAGACTGTCATAAAGTGGTTTTCACCCTCATAACTCATTTTCTTCTTATTTTTACTTTTATTCTTTTGACTAAGATACTTGATGTCTAACTCTATCATGCTAATGCTCAGTTCACTGATGGAAGTCATCATAGGCTCAACTACATTGAGGTAGCAAGCAAGGGCATAGTCATTTGGAAAGGTATAGATACCTTGGTTCAGATTCGTGGAGGTTTGGTCAAGAAGTTTGGGATGTTGGATAGTCAAAGTGGTGAAAGATTGGGAAATAGTATTTATGGATATGGATCTGTCATCATTGGTCTTAACCTAACTCTCAAGTTTGAAGGTGATATTACAACTCTAAATGTTCAATTCATGAATAGGCTCAATGTCATTGTGGGATTCCACTTCAGCCATTGGTGGATCAAACTCATTAAGTTCATCATTTCACTCTAGACTTACGTTGGGTTTAGGTGCATATTGGTGAATAACATCAACATGTTTCTCTATGATAAGCTCATCTTCTTTTGGAATGGCTCCCCATTCATAGTCATTTGATTCCTCATCTATGCCTCTAGGAAATCTAAGAACATGTGTAAATTTGGGATGGATACCCCAACAAGGCTTACCCTCATAGTCTGATTTGAATTCATACTCATGAGAATCTATCTCAGAATAGTTTCCACCTCCCTCCTTTTCTATGTGTTCTTCTTTAAGATCAGCTGGTTCTTGTGGTGCAACTGTCTTATATTCTATAGTAGGTTCTTGTGTTTCTACTACATTAATTCTTTTTACTGGATCATCTTCAGCTTCAAGGAGGTCTTTTATTTCTTTAGGCAATCATGCATAAGGAATGATCTCATCAATGATGTCTGAATCATCACTGTCATATTGTTGTGTTGTTTCCTTTGTTGGTTCAATCTGTTCTAAGACATGTGGGGAGTTCTTGCTAAGATAGAAATGCTTCTTATATCCTAGACCTATTGTATTCTTGTTTTTTTGGCCATGATGGTCGAGAGGTGATAGAAGACCTTTGCCTTGTAGTCCTAGAGGTCCTTTTCTAGTATATCCCTTTTTTGTGATCAATTTGTCTCCTGGTCCATATGACTTCTAAGGAATTTTGCTTGAAGTGGAGTCACATTTCTAGACTAATTGGGATTGAGGTTCATCCTTGTATAACCATGCAAGCATGGCTTCATCTTCCTCAAACTCTTATTTAGCTACTTGCTCTGTGACAAAGCTTCCATTGAATATGACTTGGGATTCTTTAGCTGTAGGTTTCACTTTGTCAGATGGTTGTCCATAAGATTTTGGAGACAACGAGAGAGATGTAAGAGATAAAAAAGGTTCCATTGTGTATTCTCCCATGCCATTATCTTTGATTTTGGCTTCTTTAGCAATGTCTTCCATTTTGGAGGTTGAAGCAATGTCTAGCTACTTAGTGGAAGATTCTCTATTATTAGGAACAATTTTATCAGCACTTTCTTTCAATGCATTGCAAGTTGTATATAGGTCAGCTAGAATCGTCACTTCTACTCCCTCATAAGGTAATTTCACACATTGATGGTATGTGGAAGGAATAGCTCTCATTTCATGTATCCAGGGTCTTCCCAAAAGGATGTTGTAAGCCAAAGGTAGATCAAGAACTTGACATATGGTGTCTCTGATAACAGGCCCTGTTCTGATAGGTAAGACAATAGTTCCTTTGGAAGATCTTTCTTGCTCATCATATGCTTCGATAGTTATCTTCTTCTTAGGATCAATGGAAGTTTTAGATAGTCCCAAGTGTGTGATCAAGGTGTAAGAACAAATGTTGAGACCAACACCTCCATCTATCAACACACATTTGACACGATGGTTTTGGATTAAGACTTCAATGTGCAAGGGTTGGTTATGTGGATGACTAAAGGAGTTATCATCTTCTTCTAAAAAGGAGATATATTGTGGGGACGTCAGGTGACTAACCATATCAAGGTTGTTAGGAACATTGGATCCGAGCAAAGCTTTGTCTAGAATGGCTCTATGAGCTGGAGATATCCGAAGTAACTCAAATATGGAGATTTTTGCCTTTGTATGCTGGAGTTGTTGGACAATATTGTATGATGTTGGCCTCATGTCTTTAGGATTTGATTTAGAGGCAGCCTTCTATTTAGAAGCAAATGAAAGATTGAAAGGCATCTTAGGGATATTTGATGAATCTGGGATTTGTCCTTGCAAATGCACCTGAGCTTGTGATCAAGTAACTGCATTTTCTGATTGATTATCTCTATCTTTTCTTACAATTGTGATGACATTGCAATGGTCAGATAGGCATGGTTCAACCATATTTAAGATAGTATTGTTTCGAGAGTAGGCATAATTGACTTTAGTACCCACATTAGGCTGAGAAGATGAATCTCCTTGATTATTTTTTAGAAATGGTTCCATGAATGTTGTATGATCATTATTGCTTTTATGATTGTCAATTACGATTTCTCCATTATCAATTTTGTCTTGTATGATGTGTTTCAAATGGATGCAGTTATTAGTCTTATGACCCTTGTTGCGATGGAAGTCACAGAAATCGTTCTCTCTCCACCATTTTGGTTTAGGTTTAGGATCAAAAACTTTTATCTCAGGGAAGGAGATGATGTTGTTAGCCAACTGAGTTTTCATGGCAGATTCCAAGGACTCTCCAAGAGGAGTAAACTTGCATTTAGGATCTGTAGCCCAAGGTTTATAGTAAAAGGATTTCTTGTTTGATTATGTTTCTTTTTCTTTTGAGGCCTTGATATCTTGGTTGCCAATGGTGAGATTGAAAGAGGGTGCCTTAGATGGGGCACGGATAGCATCAACAACACTGTCAGTGATGACGCCTTTATTCTTGTTCCAATTTTTGCCTTTGTCTTTAGAATTAGACCCAGATTCACAATTTTCCTTTTGAAGTGATATGTCTCCTTTTTGTTCAAGTACTTTCTCAATTTTGATTGCATTTTCTACCATTTTATCAAAGGATGTATGATTTTGCATTTCCAAATGGTAGTTGAGTCTTGGAATAAGGTTGTTGATGAAAATCTCCAGCTTCTCAATTTCTAGAATAGGTCAAGCATATAGAGAAAACTTCTTCCTCCATCTTTTGAGAAAAGTCAGGGATGGTTCTCTTGAGTTCTGTTTCAGATTGCAGATGTCGATCATAGTGACCAAATGTTAGATGTTGTAGGAGTATTATTGATAGAACAGTTTGATTAACTCCTCAAAAAATTTGATAGTAGGAGGCATTTTTTAGAACCAATGAATAGCTGACCCTCCCAGAGATCGGGGGAAAAGATGCATTAAGTAGGTTGGTTCATGCATGAACTCCATAGATTGAGTACAGAATTCTCTGACATGATCTTGAGGATCAGAGTTTCCATCATACTTGTCATATTTAGGCATCTCCACTCTTTTAGGGAATGGCAAAATGTACAAGTCTTTATCAAATGGAAAAGGGCATAGAGGCTCCATGGAGAACTCCTTAGGTTCCTTTTCTTTTTTGAGTTTGTTGAGTTTGACTTGCATGGCATGCATCTATTTCATCATAGCAGTGATTGGAGTTTCTGCCTCATGCGTAATGATATCTTCAACATTAAAGTTGGGAGGAAGTTTAGCCCCTTGACAAGCTAACTCGAGGAAGTATGTTTCTCTGTCTTCCTTCAAGAAATGCCTCATCATTTTCTTGAAGTCATCATCATTTTGATATCGAGAAATTTCAAAAGGTGTGGGTTCTTGATCTAGACCATGTTGAGAGTGATGTCCTTGAGACTCATGGTTTGTCCCTCCTTGAGACATGTTAGGAGTTTTAGGACTCCCTGGGATAGATTGATGTGGAGTTTGTTGATTTTCTCTATGGGTTGATGGAGGGGGGTATGTAACCAATTTTTAATCGAAGATTGCCAAGACCATCATCTTTGTAAAGACTTGAATTGTAGAGTTTTTCAAAATTTGGACCCATGTGAGTAGAAAAAGGTAAGGTATTGGGTGATTCTTTAGATTTCTTGTGTGAAGAAGCTCTAGTTTCCACCATTAACCTTAGGTGAAGCAAGAGAGAAAGATGAAGACAACTGAAGAATGACTTTATTCAAGAAGATCGAATGACGCAACCTTGTCAAGATTGGGTTGATTGAAGATTAGATTAGACATAAATGAAGGATACTCTGCCCTAGTAGTATGGGTAGATGCCCAAAAGATGGTAGACATGAGCTCACAACACTTAGCCATTTTGTCGACAAAGATTGAATTGAAGATAATTTTGACAAGGTTTTGACACAAGATGAAAAAGACTCAAATCGATAAATAAGAAGGATAAATCAAACTCAAGAGACCACTTTAGGTAAATGATTGAATTCTTTCTATTTTATGCTATGTTCCTAACATAGTAAATATTTTGATAGAATCTAGAAATAGGTTGTAAAAATTGGATTCCTAACAAATTTGACAAGTTTCTGACAATTTTTTGAAAATTTTGATATGAGTTTCTCTAGGCTCGTACGAGTCTGGGTAAGCTCTGGCATGAAATTTGACAAAACTCGTACACCAATTTACACCAGGGTTTAATTTTCTTGACTTTTTCTGACAAAGCTCGTACGATAATGTATAGGCTCCCATACGACAATCAGGGGGTTCTGAAATGACTTTTGGCAAAACTCATACGACTTTCTGATCCTATGGGATGACTTTTGACTCCAAAAAGGAATTTTGCATCAAATTTTGCAATTCTTAGGTTTTCAGTTTCAGATTGTTGGCAAAGTTTCTATCCAGTTTTGAAGATCTATGTAATAGTTCATCTCAAATAACCAAGTAGATATCAAGCACGCAAAATAGCAAGAAAGGGAAGCAAGCAATCATCTAAAAACAATGAACAAGGGAAAAAGCAACCTTGCACATGAACAAGCAATAGTGACTTAATGTGCTAATCCCTAGGAGTGCTATTTGTGTCTGTTCTCAAAAGTTTTCCAATAATGCACATAGTCCTAGAAAATGAAAAATTTTGCCTCGCTAGGGTTTATAGTAATGGTCTGACTCTACAAATTTTATGATCTCAAGAGGGCGAACTCCAATCTAGGTGCACCAAGGTTTTGACACAGTCTGAGAATTTAATCAATCAAGAGCTGCTAGGGAGATCTGACAGCCCAACATGAGACCACACCTGTGAATATTTCCTCCACAATGACATTTATATAGCAGTTGTTGCTACCATGGTGAAAATGGCTATTACCGCTTGAGGTTCTATCCACGTGGTTGACCCAATTAAGGGAATGTCCACTATGGTTAACCCTCTCTAAAGGTGACTCACAAAAGATACCACAGGGGGACTAGATCGGATTCAAGGATCTAGATTTTTGATACTATCCAAAAAAGAAGTAGAGCATAATCCCCTAGCCTCTTCACTTCACCAAAAAAAAGCACATAGATTAATTCGACACACTAAGACTAAAATTATCTCACCAAGATCTATGATGTCAACCTCTTATGGTCTATCAATCTCTTTGGAGAGAGAATGTATCAATCAAATGCTAAAGACTCAAAAATCCAGTAGAATGCAAGATAATCCCAATATCCTCCCTACCTACAAGGGGATCCTTCATCAAGAAGAGCTTCGCATGTGTGAACAAGTGAAAGAAGCCCACTCTCTCGAGATCATCCACAAATAGTGTTCATAGGGCCTATTTACTATGTGTAACAGATATGCAGAAAGCAAATCTATGTTCATTTTATAGCCCAAAAACTAAAGTCTGTGATATGAAAGCAAGAAAAGTCACACAAGCTTGACACAAGAGAGTTCATTTTAAATCCAAATTGAAGTGTTATTAGTTGTAGAAGAATACCTGAATTCCTCGCAATGCGCTTAGTAGATTTTACCTATTTTAGCAATTTTTCTTGCTCTTTTCCAATCAGAATCAGCAAATACCAATTAGAAACAAAAGATCTCAATTGTTAAGGTTAGCTATTAGTCCAAATCCAAAAATCAAATCTAGAAAACTGCTTGAAAATTTGAAATGACAATTGAAATTTGGTATCAAAACTCATACGACAATTAGTTACCTCACGTACGACAATCTAAAAACTCAAAGGATGGTGGGTGTCTTCCCACACGATAATGTAGCTCCCAAACGATAATTTGTAAGTTATGATATGAGCCTCAAAATTCTCAGCTGTCGTACAACAACTAATGGGTTTTGTTACGACTTTCTGAGAAAAGTCATATGAAAAATGTACTGACAAAATCTAAAAATCATAGAAATGGCAAAAAATGATAGAAAATTGAATGAAATGATTAGAATACACATGGAAAACTATTTCAAGGCCCCACGGTGGGCGCTAGAAATGTGTGTGTGAAAATTGTACCTAGTTGTGGACACAACACTTCAGACATTAGAGGTTAGCAAAATTGAAATCTATAGATAAATGAAACTAAGCTAACCAGGTGATTTACTGCCTTCTAGTAGGTGCGAGTATGGTGTTCTCAGATTGAAATCGAGATCAGTGACAATGCAACACCTAAACGAAGGATTTGAATGCAAAAGAAGATGAATGTAGAATGAATGCAGATTAATCTTTTTTTTTTGGATTTTGTATGCAATAAAATGAAAAACTTGAATGAATCTAAGCTAGAATGAATCAAAATGATATGTAGATTATTCTAAGAATAATATGAATGAATAAATGCTATGATATGAAAACTATGCAAAAATTATGACCAACAATGAAAGATCTCACAAATCACCTGTCGCAAGTGTTTAATCCTTCAATTGCAAATTCGCCAGAGTAATTGTGTAAATTCAAGGGTTGTTTTGTGAAGAGCTAAGCCTTGATTTTATATAAATCCAGGGTTTGAGGATGCATTGAGAAAATCCATGAATCACTCTTGATAAACTCAGGTTGATTTTTGAGTTATCAAGAAATCAGAGATAATTAACTCACAAAAATCATGCAAAAGCAGTGTTTAACTCAAAATAGAGTTTAGTTCTCTTTTTCAACTCATCATCAAATGTTGAGTTTAAATTTAAAGTTGGTTGTTGATTTCTAGTTGACTGCTTTTCTGATTGTGCATGATTTAATTATAAATTAATTTTAAAAATAAAGTGATTTATTATCAACTTAACTGATTTTTGAATTAAAACAATTGATTTATGGGTTAATCAATTATTAAATCAAACTTTTATTCAAAAACTATATTATTAAATATTGACAACTAACATTAATTAATTAAATAAGAATTTAATCAATTAGTCATGAGATTTATGATTTATTGTCAAAATTAAATAAAACAATTTAGGAATAAATGTAATTAAATTAAATTAAATAATTAAGTGGCATAATTAAATCTGATTAATCAAATATTCAGAATATTCAATTAATCAAACTTTAGGATAAATAGGATTTATCGCCAAATAATTATTAAATCAAAGATAATTAGGATAAAGTAGGAATATTCAAGGAATATTCTCTGATGTAGAATTTAGGATTACCAATTAGGTTTCGATGATTTGATGTGTAGATGTGCCTTAGGTTAGGACTTCGATGTCGATTTCATTCGATTTGAAGATGTAGGAGGTTAATGAACCTATAGCCCATTTTTGGGGTATTACAACTCTAAGCAACTGCACAATAATAAGGGTCATGAGGTGATTGACAAACCATACACCATGGAACATCATCATTCATGTTCACTGTGTTCTTATGTAATGGGTCAGGAGTTTTATCACTGGGTTTATCCCTTCTTTCAGGAAGCACTGGTTTTCCATCCTTCCACTAGGTGTTATAGGGATAATTTTGCATTCTTGGCAACTTGTTGAAGTTATTAAAAGATGGCATGTCATTTGTTGGCATTCTATTGTTTCTACTCTCACCAGGCTTCAAATCTTTTATAGCTTTCAAAATTTGCTTCAAACTATCTTCCTCTTTTGGTTTTGTATCAGATTTCCTTGGTTCCTTCCTATTTGAAACTTGAGGTTTATAGTCATCCCTTCTCCCCAATTTTCTTGATATCCTCCTATTGCTTTCTATGTTAATGGCCATTTTGTAAGCCTCTGTGAGGTTTCTAGGGTTTTTGTCTCTCAAAAGATACCCCATCTTTGAATCAAAAGCATTTAAGTAGGTGACCAAACATATTTTGTCATCTAATTTGATGACCTGTAATAATTTATGCATAGCTTTCTGAAATTTGACATTAAATTAACTCATTCAGCATGAAACCTTCATTGGTCTTATCACCATATTGTTCTTTAAAACAATGCTTGAATTGTTCCCATGAACTTATGCTAGTATGAGGTAGATTTCTAAACCAATCTCTAGCATCTTCAGTTAGAGATTGAACAAAAAGTTTCATAATTACATCATCAAGTTCAATGTTTTAGTCATCTATTACATTGATGAAGCTCTTCAAGTGTTCCTCACAAGTGATTGCATTACTTCTAGTGAATTTTGGGAGTTTTTTCCTAATTTCATCAGGGATGGGATTAGGGTATCCGGGGATTCCAATAAAAATTAACTGCTTGTGTCTCTCATGAATAGATCCTATTTGAGATGGGCAAGCACCTAAAGATGTGGATGTTTGAATATTTGAAACAGTGGAAGCTTTAGGGATACCTGATGAATGGATTGTTTTAGCAGTATTCAAAACATTTGCACCTTGTACTAAGGAAGTGGAAACTGTATTGGTAGGTCCTAAAGATTGTCTAAGAAACTCAATCTTTCTTTTCATCTCAGCTGCAGTAGCTTCTAGCTCTACCTTTTCTAATTCTTAAGCCAACAATTCATGTTCTCTTTTGGCCTTTTCAAGGTCAGCATCTAATCTTGCTACTTGATCTAAAGAGTTTTTGGTAGGATTTGGTTCACTAATTGAAATTCCTACAGCTTTTTGTTTACCCTTATCTCTGGGGTTTCTTATTTCATGTACCTCTTGGACAATGGGTTGTTCCTTAGTCTATTCTAATATGGGAACATAATTTATAGCTTCATAATCCAACAATTGTCTCTTCAATTGTTCAGCTCTAATCATAGCATGTCTAATTTTTTCTTCTTTCTCTTTTTCTCTTCTTTGCCTTATTTCAGCTTGTTTTGGGATCTTCCTTTCTAATTCAAACACTTCTTTAAAAATTTCTTCAAATTCTGGGACAGTTGTTTTTGATGAAGAATTTTGGGCAAGGACTTCCTCTTGGTGGTCATCAGACACTTGGTGACCATGAGGCAATGAGGAACCAAGGGGAAAAGAACGAACAAAGTCTTGTCTATTCCTACTTTGGCTTCTAGATCTTCTGCTATTACCTCCAAGAACTCCTCTTTTGTGAGGTTGTGCTCTCCCTCCATCCTTTTTAGAGGCTCAATAGTAATCATCATACTGATTTACACCAAATCAACCACTTCCTCATATTCTGATGTATTTCCCTCTTGATTTGCTTGAACAGGGTCCTCAGTCCTCACATTTCCTTTCTGTTTCCATGTGAAAGACATGTCATTGTTGTTTCTTTCCCTCCTCATTTGATTTCACCTTGAGGTAGTTGGAAGTTCTCCTTCTAAATTTTCTTCTGGATGTTCTTTTCTCTAGGACCTTGTATTTCTATGGCTCATTGTAAAATAATGAATGTCTTACTAAACACTGGTACAGAGATTTTGTAAAGAGTCACCACCCAATTTGATTAGGAATTTGGAGATATTATCCTTGGGAAAATATATGGGCAAGACTTTAAAACGGAAAAATATAGAAAGATAAAGGGATAAATTTAATCTTCAATGGTGACTAACTGGTATGAAATAAGTAGGCCAGGAGTCAAACTCTACTTGAAACCTGTGTTATTTATGACTTTGTAAAAATGTTTTATTCCCCAGTAGAGTCACCAGTTTGTTAGAGATTTTTCTTGTGGGATCAAACTTGGTAAACATATAGGATTGATTCTCAGTTCTAAAGACTCACAAGTTTGACAAGAAATAGTCTAATTGATGAGGATTGGATAAGATCCTCATTCTGCTTCGAGCTCCACCAGACTCAGGCAGGTATTGCCTATAATAACTTACTATGTTTCAAGTAAACTCAAATAGTGGATTAGATCTTCACTACTATGCTATTTATCTTTCAAATTATCTTAATAAAACATTACTATTCTGCAAACAGCCCAGACAATCTTGATACAGAGGATAGCAATAAAAATCATAAATGTGATAGTATAGACTAGTGGTATAAGGATATTTATCCTTCTTCTTTTTCTGAGTTCAACTCAAGGAAGGGTAACCTTTTGATTTTCTCTTTAAGGAATCAACAAACATAAATTATATCACTTGGATACAATTTCTTCAAAAACATATAGATAATTCTTGAAAAGTAAAATTACTAGTAATGAAATAAAATTTAGTGCTTTAAAATTTATGAAAGATAACTTATAAGGAACAAACACTAAACCAGTGCCTAATCCAATGGGCAAAAGAGTTTAAATGCAAATCCACAAGGTTATTTTAAAAGAAACACAATAGTATGCCTTGCAAACAATCTGCAATCTAAATAGAATGCCTTACAAACTATTCTATCAATCTAATACTATTATCATCAAAATCTCTACACATAAGTTTACTCTCTGCAATTGATAACAAGGATTTTAATTCTCTCCTTGAGAGAAACTCATAATCAACTGAAGAAGTTTCTTAACAACTAGTATATTTTAAATGCCTTACAAATAAATACACAAGGGCAAACACACAGGTAAAGAGACAACAATAATAGGAGGCAGAAATTGTAGTGTGTTTTTGTATTAAAATGAACCTGTAAATTACATATAAAGACTCATGCTCAGAGGTTTAGACACAAAATTTAGAAGTCTACTCTGCAACAATTGTATTCAATTTTTCTATTATCTTTTTCACACCTTTCAAAATGAGTTTACAACTTATATATACAACCCAACCATCTTGTAGTTCTCTTATCAAATGAGAATGCAACAAGCTTTGGATGGTTGGAGCCCTAACCCTAAAAAGCATATAAAACAAATTACAATAAGCCCTCAAGTGGTGGAAAGACAAAAATATTTTGGATTGTTCTGCTTCCTAGCTCATTGATCACTGACACCTCTGTCTGTAAATATTCGTGAAAGCTTCTTGAGTTGTTGTGAGATATGGTGACTGCCATTCTGGCTAACTTACATCATTCTTATTTTATAGCTTATCATCCCTGTGCTCTAAGGTCAGGTGCAAGGTACTCCAGGTGTCCTCTTTAGTCATCATCCAAAATATCAAAGTCAACTGCAGTAGATTTGATCTTCTTGGGTTTTGTGAGCTCATCCCACGCAGTTACTTCTTCCCCTATTGGCCATTTATAACTCTAGATATGTTGTAGTTGTGTTTTTTGCCTCTCCCATCTAGCATCTATTATTACCTTGACATCTACTACAAATATGGTAAGTTCCATCTTTGCCTTTATAGCTTCATCTAGAATGTAATTAAATCTTTCCACATCTACTTCATTACTCTCATCTAGAAATGCCTCTTTCCTAGGCAAAAGAAGATCAAAATCTGATTTCCACTTGTCGAGGCTCTTCATTACACCATCCCCATCTTTAATGGGAGGGATAAACTAGTTGAAATCTGCACTGAGCATGGCTATCTTAGCCTCAATTCGATTTGATTTGCCTTTGAAAAGTGGTAATGTGGCCTTTACTCTATTTATCTCCTCACCTACTTGCAGAACAACCTCTGGAATATCAGTTCTTAAAGATTGCATAGCTGCCAATCTTTCAAAAAGTGTTGCCCTAACCGACCACGTTGCATAATAATTATTCAAAATTGAAATATAACCATTCACCTCCACCTGCAACTCAAGTAGTTTATTGTAAGCATTGAAAACCAAATCAGATTTCTCCTTTAATATATCAATCCTATGCTACAAGATCTTTATTAAGGCTTGTAGGATAGCCTCATTCTTTTCTAACCTTATCTTCTCAATATCTGCAGCAATCTCCTCTTCACTTGCACTCTTATTTTTAGGAAGTGTTGTCTATTTAGGTGGTGTAGGGGTAGCTACAGGAGTATTTATTATTTTCTACTCTAAATCTTCTAAAGAATTTTCCAATGCCTTTTCTCTCATTATCCAAACATCCATGTTCTTCAGAAGTGCACTGTAATCCTCCAACAAGGAACCATATCTCTCTAATAATTGCTTTATTTTATCCTCATTAAGCCTAGAAAAATGAGTCAATACTTGAGATATCTCAAGGTCGCTTGTGTTATGGATTGACCATACAATTTTGTCACCATCCATTTATTCTTTTACATTCAAAATTGATGGCTTTTTATCTTTAGGATATAGGCTCCATAGAGCCAATGCTTGATTTCTTGGGCAATACCCAAACCCTCTAATAATCTCTCCTACTTGGGTCTCTAAGGATAATGTTATATCCTCATGTCTCTTGATCTGATCAATAATAAAATCTGAATATAAATTCTACCTAGGCACAAGTAGCATATTGCTAGCTCTGACAAGTTGTCTAGCTTCCTCTGGGGTGATTCTTTCAGTCTCAGGGTCATATTCCCTTAGTGTTTGTACTGCTTCATCAGGCACTTGACCCTCTTTAGTGATCTGAACACTTGATGCAACCTATTGTTTCTTATGCCATATTAAGAAGCTCTTGAATTCATCTGACTGAATAAAATTGTCATCCTTCAAGAATCCATCTTGTTCTATCATTATTTCATCTTGGCATAGGGCCAAGGGAAACTCAACATCTTTTAAATCAAGTTTTTGTTTTCTTTTCTTGTCTATTATCTTCTTCCTCAACTAGTGGTCATGAATACTTTTTCCAGTGAAGAGGGCCCCTAATTTGTCCCTTCTCCTTTCTATAGTCCTTATTTTGGAAGACTCTACGATTAACAATCTCTGCTTCTTTGCAGGAGGTTGACTTGTATCTTGAGAACTGTGTAGTTCTGTCAAGTCAACAACATTCTCACTAGCTTGATGTTTTTTGGTCATTATCTTCTCTAGGGGAGGGATGTTATGCACCGAGTAGCCACCATCACTATCTTCATCACATTCAACCTCTGAGTGGACATCCTTCTTTCCTTTTATCTCATCAATTTGATCCTCAAAAGTCCTCATTAGGGTATTGAATTGGGCCATCATTTGTTCCAACCTTTGAAGATAAGGTAAATTGGGGAAGAAGCCACTGAATACCAATCCCTTTTTCTTCAATTATTTTTCCATAGCATATAACACATGTATCTGGTCAGATCTTCTTACTATTTCTTCTTCTTATATTATATTTCTTAATGCATCCTCCTTGGGATACTCCTCATGCTTCTTGTTGAAAGGGATGCTAGGGATATAATACTTTCTAGCAACAACCATAAATCCCTTTGTATCAATATATCTGTAGGAAGAAGCATGCATTCTGAACTATCCTAACCAATCATTCACCTTACTGAAGGCATTCTTGCCTATTGTGAGACTATGCACTCTAAAGTGCCTTGGAGTAAAAGTTTCTTTCCTGTGAGAAGCTAGGTGTTCCTTATTGGTCAACATAAACTACCAGATGAACTCTAAAAATGCCACCCTAGGTGGAACAAAGAATGGTAATATGTGGGGTGGTTAAGGACACCCATAAACCCTGATCATTGTGTAGCCTTTTTCATAGTAAAAATCTCCCCAATTGTGACCCTTGGTCCACTTATCAACAAATTACTAGGGCCTTATCAACTGCAAAACCTTGGTTGACAACCTTGAAAGATTAAGTCCCAAACTGAGAAGGATAGGCTGAACTATCTAATTTTCAAATATACAGAAATCACTTCTCGAGGAAGGACTCCAAGCCCTTATCCAAAACTGTACTGGATTTCTCTCCCCCTTATACATCATTTGTGGCTCGAGGCCCTCCATGTTCATGATATCATAATTGAAATATAAAATTAGATGCATTAACAAAGAATAGTACATAAACCTAGGTGTAGAACCAGACTGTGGTTCTTCAATGCTTGTAAAACCTCATGCATCTTTTCTATTACATATCCTATGTAATCATATCCTCTCGTTACATGAAGACTCTGGGAGTCCAAAACCATCATCAGGAGATTCAAGGTGATCCTCTCCCCACCATCAACCCCTAGAACTTTGCATAATCCATATGCAATATACTTTATGTAAAAATGGAGATCCTTGTATGCATACATGATTGTCCTAGCCATTGGTGCAATGTAATTCCTATTCTCCCAGGGGACATGGTTTTGAACTTCTTTTGCCACCACAGCAACCTCCCTAACATATTTATTAGTCGGGGCCTGCAAATTAATCTTTGTAGCCATTGGGACCTAGATACCGAAAGCTCTCATGAATGAATTCCGGTCAAGGGTGACTAGAGGAGAACTATCACCCTTCCAAATTTTTCTAGATAAGGGATCATAGCTATGGGACAAAATAATTAAGACATCTACATCTAAGAAAACCTCTGGAACTATTAACTTTGCTAACCCTGACGTCCAAGGGTTTGAGATAGGGACCGAACTTTCAAAATTCTTGTAAAAATACTTAAATAAATACATACCAGTGACATCTGGTGTTCTAGCATCTCTACAGTATGCAAGTTCGTCAAAAAAACACTCATCACTAACCTTCTTGTTCTGTAATGACCCTAGCAGTAAGACAAAGAATTCATCTGAATAGCTTTCCTTAACCTTCTCCTTAGCACCTTTTCTGGTAGAGGCCCCACTGACTAATAATTGGCTTATTTTTTCTAAGAATTCAAAATCTCCTACAAATTCTAGACGTTCTAAACCTTGAAATTGCTCTGAAAATCTCAAGGAATTTTATCGCTTTTGGCTCTTCTGAATGCTTGGTAATTTGAAATGAGTGATGAACAACTGTATTTATTGAGAAAAATTGAATGCAGTAATCTATTAGAGATCAAAAAGCTAAAAATTGTGTCTCTTTCACCATTACTTGGCACGCTCAGAACTCAATTCACTAGCTGTAAGCTGAGAAAATGATAGGTAATCAAAATTTAACTTCTGGCAACCTAGCAACTATAGCACATTCTCATGATCACTGAAAGATTTGGCACCTCCTTTACATTCTCATAGATCTGGCAACTAAAGAAAACTTTAGTCGTTTAATGACTTTATTTTTTCTGGAGACCTGGTGACTATAGTGAGGAATCACAGTCACTGAATAGTTTGAACCATGTTGAATTTATCTAGAGACTGGGCGACCTTATGTTTTCTTAATTTTCCATTCTGAGACTTGGTGACTATAGTCAATCTCTTAGTTGCTGTAAAATTGTATCCTTTTAATTTTATCTCGAGACTTGGCGATAAAAGGCCATCAAGAGATCTAGCGATCACAATGAATTTCTCAGTCGCTGAAGCCTATTGACTTTTCAAACTTCTTCTTGAGACCTTGCGACTCACCTATTCGAAGACTCAGCGACTGAAGATAGGAAAAACTTTGATTTATTTTTTTGTAGGCCTAGCGACTATAGTCAAGTCTGCTTACTTGTTTATATTCTTCTTATTTTGTCAACCAATCAAGAAGAGACACATCACAAAATTCGGCACACGGATACTCATATTTTTTCAACTTTTTGACTTCGATCAACACTTAACCTTGGATCATTTGGTGATTACCTAATTGAAGACAGTCTCCCATTCACTGAGAAACTTTCTTAACTTGAGTTTGACCCAAAGATTGGGCGACAAGGCAAATCTCAAGGTTGCTGGAACATTTTCTAACCTATGGTTCTATTCTGAGACTTAATGACCACCACCCAATCAAAAATAAATCAAGAGTTGACAATAATTGTTTGAAAACCTTTCTCTTAACTCACCCTCATTTGGCGACCACGTGACTGAAGATATCTCCCTATCGCCAGATACTTCCTTTAACTATGGTTAAGACTAGAGATTGCGTAGAAACCTTCATTCTCCAAGTCGCGTGAAGATTTTCTTAACCTCAGTCAAGTAATAAGATTAAATATCAACCATCGATCAAATCTTCATCCAACATTTCCCACTAAGTCATCATACCTTTCATAACTTAACTACTTTATTAGGAGACTTAGAGATAACTGTGTCACTGAATCGCTGACCTCTTAAAACATAACTGCCAGAACCATGAGAACACGCGACCATTGAAATTGCCAAGTCGCAGGATAAAAGAACTAACCGCTGAATATCTTGGAGATGTGGCAACCTGCAAAATAGATCACCACCTTGCATTTGGAGACTCAATGACTAACTATGAACCTCATAATCACTGAATACAATATCAATTCTTCATTTCTTTCAAAGATCACCCGACTGAAGGTATTTTGATCCAGAGATAAAGCAACCATAGTTGTTTTGTAAAAAAAATTTATCATATTAGTCGCTAGATGTCATAATGATCATCCAGAGATTCAGCGACTGAAGGCAACCACTGAGTCATTTGAAGATAAAGAATATTCTTCCAACCTAAGGAGACTATGTGACAAAGGGATTTGAGTTATCGCTAATTAAAAAGGAATATGCTAAACTGATTAGGAGGCTAAGCGACTAATTGGGAAATATAAAGCGCACATGCTCCAAAAAGGCCGCTAAGTGATTTGAAAAAGTAATAGCTAAATAGACGTGGGTGAGTAAATTTTTAGGGTTTTTGGATTTTCAAAGACAATTAGACCTAACACCTAGGGTTTTTCAAATTCTAAACAATTTTGGAACTCTAGGACTGGAAATGCTTAGAGATCAAATCATGAAACTTGGAGATATACTTCAAAAATCAAAATTTTGAAAAACAACACCTAAAACTGGGAAACCAACCAACACATGGTATACTTCATATTGTTTGAGTTGCCATCAATGTCAAAGGGAGAGATTTATGAACTACAACTGATTGAGAACTTGATTGCAGAACTTCAAGTGATTAGTGATCACTGAGCACAAAATTGTTAAGTAAGATAATTGAATCAGTTTTATATTGTCATTGATGTCAACTAGTTTTGACAATACTTATCATGGAGTTGCAAACATCTAAAACATCTTTAGAAGAGAAGAGAAAGATGAAGAACTGAGATATCTACATTGAGAAAGATGGATATGATAGATGAGGCTAAGGAATACCTTTGGTAACTTATTGATGAGTCTATGACTTCATATTGTTGACTTGATTATGTTACATTAATCTTTTATGAAGATGGGAGCAAAATGTTACAAAGAAGTGTTGTCAGTTAATGAAGCATTTCAGTATGCACCAAGCAGTGTAGTGTATACCGAGCACAGAATAAACCAAGCTTGTGTTCACTGATGCATTTCTTTGTTAACCGAGAATGAACAAAAGAACTAAATGATTTGTTTAGCTGACATAAGTTTATGAGCTGTAAAGTGTATGATCATAGAGTAAAAGATAAAGTTTGTTACAAGATCAACAGCTAGCAAAAATTCAAGGAAGATCTAAAGGACAAGTTTGAAACGTGTTATTGACACATAAGCCAAGGAAGGTTTAAGCGGCAAAACCAACGAAGGAGATTAAGCGGCAAAATTTGATGGATGAAAAGAAAATTGTTTACTTGTCTATTTAAGAGACTAGGGTTTCATTATGAAACTTATGCCAGAGGAAAGGATACTATAGAGATATCGCATGAACAAGCTTCATGCATGCCTGATCAAACTGGTTAAGGAGAACCAAAATGCAGAGATTATTGAGCATCAGAAAGCTATAATCGAGAGACAATAAGTTACTAAATATTGTTGAAATAGAATTGATATATTGATCAGAGATTTGAATGAGCATAATATAGATCTGTACATCTACAAATCAAGTTGTCTTGTAATTACATCAACTGTTGTTACAATTTAACCATTGTAATCAGATAAATCTCTTAACCAAGTAGACTTGAGAGTCTTGTAATGTCATTCATAGAATGCACATGTGTTATCCTGTCAACCCCATAGTGAATGTTGGTTCGATGATAATGATTAGTGTTAAATCCTCTAACAAGGTCACACCTTACAGTGTGTTTTGTAACCTTTAATAGAGTTTGGTCTTCACCGACCTCACTTTAGAAGAGTGAACAATTTTTGAGTTGTCGGTCCCAAGTGGTTTTTCCCTTTACAGGGTTTCCACATTAAATCTCTTGTGTTATGTGTTGATTGTGATGATTGTTGGATATCATACTTTACATGTTGCATATTAGATTTGATTGATAGTTACTATATGTTATTGACTGGTAATCGGTAAAAGCATAGACAATTTACTATTATATGTTACCGAGCTACAGAAATTTATTTAAATTTTTTTTGGATATACATTTTGAATTTGGGATAGTGGATAACTGATTCACCCCCCTCTCAGTTATTCTAACAAGAGGATATTCATATATTTGAAAGGAACTATAGACTATGGTTAATGGTATCCTAATTCAAAAAATGTAGAACTTCATGTGTATACAGATGCAGATTGGGTAGGTTGCGTGGATGATAGAAAGAGTACCTTAGGAGGAGCAGTATTTCTTGGAGATAGACTTGTTACTTGGACAAGTAAGAAGTAGAATTGTATTTCTTAGTCCATAGCAGAAGCAGAGTATGTAGCAGCAGCATTAAATTATTCTACAATTGTGTGGATCAAGCAGATGATAAAGAATTTTGGAATTCAGATTTATTATCCTATTGTTATTCATTGTGATAACACTAGCACTATCAATATGTCAAAGAACCCTATGATGCATGCAAAGACAAAACACATTGAGATAAAATATCACTTCCTAAGAGAGAAAGTTGCAAAGAAAGAAGTAAAATTAGACTATGTGAGCACAAAAGATTAGCTAGCAGAAATATTCACAAAGCCTTTGCCAAAGGATACATTTGAGTATCTCAAGGAGAAGCTGGGAGTAATTCCCTTCTCTGAATCTGATTAGATTTTGTAGGAGTGCATCAGTCCTCAGTGGCTGATGAATGGTTGACTACTCTACTTCAGGAGTAGTACCAATGCTTCTTTTTTTTGGCGCCCTTTTCCATTGATGTAAAAGGGGGAGTGAGTATATAGTCATGAGAAACAAAATAGTTGTTTTATTCTAGAAAGGGGGAGTGAGTATTTAGCAAGAAGAAATAAAACAGTAAGGGGGAGTATACAATAAGGATATAAAGTAGTTGATATTCAGAGCATTCAGCAGTAGATGGAGGATTCATCCTTGGGGGAGTTTTGTTGAGGATATGAAGAATGTTATAAAATAATTGTACATTTGGATTGGTGGTATTTTTCATTCCATATGTTGCCATCAATGCCAAAGGGGGAGATTGTTGGAGATTTTCCAGCAAGCCAGTGTTGACTGTATGTTTGTCATTGATAAAAACATATGGTAAGTAGTGTGTGTGGAAGCCTAATAGAGTGAGCCTTAAGCATATGGTTCCTAGATATGTTATCAGCATGATATCATAGATGCAGAGGTTGATTCTGAGTGAATATAGTAATACAGTTGTTTGTATTAGTAGTGTTCCTGACAGGTCCCAGGAAGAGTTTTGTATGTGATTTTTAGTATGGTTGTAATGGATCCTTGCACATTTATATTTATGTTGTAGACATGTTAGTGAAGCTATGTTCATGGATGCAAAGTTAGTTATGTAGTACAGGTTGAGTTATGATGTTTCCAGTTGCCAATTACAGTTTCCTGAGTTTATCTGATGGAGTCGACATTGTTTATATTGCTATAGTAGTTGCGCCTATCATTTGGATATGCATGTTTGGATTAGTGTTTGGAGAAGAGTTAAGAATGTTTGGTCAAGATCGCATAACGTATTTCAGCATGAGAAGAAAGTATTAGTTAATTTAGTAGAGTCGATAGTGTGAAGCGATGTGTCTACTCATATGGAGTTGCATCATCCTAATTTGTGTTGCGTGCTTAGTATAGCCGTTGGAGATGTTGTTGGAGAGTTATATTGTTTCTCTAATATGATTTCAAGGAATTTATAATAGGTCGACTTGATTATATCATTTAGAGAAAGATACTTATAGTCGATCAGTTGTGATCACTAAGTATGGCAGACAGTTGAAAGAGAAGAGTAGAGCAGAAGGTGTGAAGTATTGAGCCATCAGTATAAGGTCTATGTGACTAAGAAGGAAGTGTATGCTATTCATTGGAACTAATCTAGATAGCAAGTCTAACTCGTAGTTCACCAAGATCTAGATATAGTGTGTATCTATTAAGTAGAAGGTTGTAGCCTTCACCCCTTTGAGCAGTGTGCTCCCGGACAGTGTGTCCTCACCCCTAACAGGGTTAATTATAGAAGACTCCTAACAGGGTCTAACCTTTGACCAAGTCATTGTACTTAATGCATTGTAAAGATCAACTCCTAATAGGGTTGTAAGATATTTTAACAGGGATCATTATACTCTAGTGCAGTTTATAGTGGGTGTTAATTCCAACTGGGGTTTTTACCTATTTGGGTTTCCCCGTAACCAAAATTATGGTTTTGTGTTAAGTGTTCTTATATTATGTTTATGCTTAATGTTCTTCTATATTTAATTGGATAAAGAATTGAATCTTGTAGATAACTGATTCACCCCCCCCCCCCCCCCCCCCCTCTCATTTATCTCTTGGGACTATTCCTAACATCAATATCCTCTCATAAGTTGGTTTTTTTGGCCACTTGTATTGTAGAATTTAGCTCTTAACATTCTTGAATTTATCTTGCATTATTATTTTTAATTTTGTTGGTTTTCTCTAGGTAGCAAGATCTTCTACCACTGAGAAGATTTGGAGTACATACTCCTTTGTCCACTTAATGAAGCATAACAAGTTGGATGCAAAAAAATTTGAAGACTTGGTGTATATTCATACCAATTTTTGTCTTTTGTCACATAAGAATCCCCAATACAGGGAGGGGGCAAGGAAGCTTTGAGATGTAGAACTTGAGTTTTCCAACTTGGATGAAACCATTTGAAATCTTGCTAGAGCCACTATGGTTGATGTGGATGATGATTACATGTCAAATGGTGCATTTAGTTCTAGTTGAACCACTTTGGTTTCTATTGATGATGATGATCTACTTGCAGCTGCCGAAAATCCCATACATGATTATTTTGATAATCCCTTTGATGATTGATGAACATTGAACATTGAATCATGTTTCATGAATTATAATTTAATTTTGTAATTTAGTAATTCAATGTAATGATTTTCATTAGAATCATGAACATAGATCAATGATCAAATATTTAAATTTTTAATTTATCTTTGGCATTTGGCATTGATCAAATGATCAAGTTTCATAATATGAAATGATTTAGTTTTATAATTCTATAGATCTCTCTTATTTTTATGTATACATAATACACACACACACACACACACACACCTACCCATATGCACCTATTGGTGAACATATTTGTCCTTCAAGAAGAAATGCAAAGAGTGACTCAAAATGCCCAAATAGAAGAATAACTTCCACCAATAGTTGGAGAAGTTATCATTGCGTTGATAACTTTCCTCTGAATTGAGAGGTATAACTCCCTCTTAACAGATATGTGATGAATAAAATATTGGTATGCTTTTCACCAGAAAGCAATAAAGGTGCTAACATCTACCCATATCCATGCAAGTAGATGCAAAAGGATTGAACATTATAAAAAGGTGAATGCCAGAAAATGATACACAACCCACTTCACTCACATTCATATATGATAAATAAAGAGATGAATAGTACTTATTCTTCTCAATAGATGGCTCAATCTGAAATCACAATTTCAGAATAAAACACATGCACAGAGCTGATATGATAAAAATGATGCTGAAAGTTAACCATAATGAGACACAGTTCAATATAATCTTAAAGACAACAATGATAAATTCACAGATTCAAAAATGTTTCCTTGTTCTTCCAATATCAAAATTTTGAGCTCACTGACTCAGATTTATATACATTACTACTGCATTTAAAAGAAAATATATGCTCTTCCTATTACAAAAAAAGATAGAAAAATCCTCCTTCTCTCCTATAGCTCATAGACTTCTAGAAAAAAGAAGAACCCCTTCATCCCAAGAACATTTCTCTTTTAAAGTCTTCCTTCTATTTTTGTAACCGTTTCTTGAAAAGATTATCCATTTATCTTTTCATTTACTACTCATCCTTTGATGACTTGGCATTTTTATTAAAACCTTGGAATTAAAAGATTTCATCATGTAATTCTCTTAAGGTTAAATGACATAAATACTTAAACTTTGACACGTGACATTTGGATATGTTTTAAACCAAAATTAAAAATAAATATCTGATGCTAGGCGGGCTAAAAAAATTACTGGTAGTTTAGATAGTATTGCACACAGTCATCTTTATCTTTAAAATGATGAATAATTTTGAAGAGCTCTCGAGTGAGAATCTATATAATTAGGTTTTTGACAACATATCCAAAACTTAGCACGATCCAATGGTGCAATTGGAAGTTATGACCCCCGCATTGAGACTTATTTTCTGCTTCCTGCAAATCCGTGGTCATAGAAGTCTTAGTCATTAATGTTGCCATAGCTACTTCTGAATCATTCTTTCCACACAAATTTGATGAATTAAATCACACAATCGGCATATTCCTTTTGTGCATCCACTCTTTACACACACTTCCAATTGTATGTGAAAATTCACATTTATCAATTGTGATGGATCGGGCCATGGTGATTGCAGATTACACAGCGGGAGCTCATTTCCCATCTATTTGATTATTTTTAATCTCATTATCACATCATTTGGACTGGTTTGATATCTTCTATAAACTCTTAATCTTTGAATCATGCCTATGCTAACAACCTTGCCTGACCTAGGAACACACAAGGGTGACTTTTCTTGGATAAGAACCTACTCTTCTTTTCAAGAATTACTGTACTTGACAATCACATGATCATCCATATTTTGGATCTTCATATGTATATCATTCCAATCACTGTGATAGATTTATTTCTCTCTATTACTCGAAAATAAGCAATTTATACATTATACGCCAGGCTATTAATAGCATTAATAAAAGGCCCTTTGCGTCTTCAAATGTTTGAATTCATGCATTTTGAACTGTGAATCTCTCATTTAGAATACTTGAACATGTACCTTTATATATGCAAACTTGAATCATGAAACTATATTTATCATGCCTTGAAAGATTTTCCCTTTGGATTTCTTGTTAAAATTGCACCTCTGAATCCATCGAACTTAGCAAACTGGTTCTTCTTGAAACCTCAAACCATATTGAGTTGATTTGAACCTTCTTGAACCACTCTGAACTAGTTTGAACTATTTCAAACTTGATTGAACCATTTTGAACTCAGTTCAAAGAGGTTCAAAATCCAAACATAACTGAGATAAAAATTTCAAACAAGGATTGATATGAGGAAAGTCACATTTTAAAATTTTAAAAAAAATAGAGAGCATAGGGGTACTAACAACACCCAAACCCCTAAAAAATATTCACACACCTACATACCTGGTTCTCATACCTGTACCTATCCTCAAACCTGAATAAAAAACTTAGCTAGAATGTGAAGGTAGGGTGTATGCAGAGGTTAGTATGTTCTCACACTCTTGGAATAACTATGAATGTCAACCCTTGGCAATCAATGTTGTTGATGTTAATTTTTTCAGGTTGTAGTTTAAGCCCCTATGATTTGTGTATTGTCAATGCCCATGCTATTTTTAGTGATGTTTGGTGGTGATGACCATGGCTTAGTGGTGTTATTTTCATGTCCTTTGGCTCACTATAGTTCCAAATTGGGCCCATGCAATTTTTAAAGTGAACAACAAGAAATAAGGGAAGTTTGATGGTTTCTCTCTAGCTCTATATACAATCGATGTACTTGTCCAAGTGTACATTTAGCAAGATTTATTTCAACCCACAAATTTGACCATAACATTAATTAATCTTGGCTAATACATAAGAGTAGCTTATATTCAAGTTTTTCATCTTCAAAATCTGAACATGTGGATCCCCTAAGTTTCTCTATTGTGGATAGGGAAATTGGCATTGTTAAAGACAACAACATGCATTTATTTTTTAATGACACCATTATATTTTTTACAAATAGATGTATGGAGGGTAAGAACATAGCTTGATCTTTATAGGTTAGTAAGGAGCTAGATGTTTTCATTAGTAGTTTCAAATTTGCAATTGTAGGCTTTTCATTTCGTACATTTGAGAGAAGAGTGTGGAAACTAACCTAGGGAAGTTCCTCTCCATTTTGGTGGAACATTTTGTTTAAAGTTATATCTATGTTGAATCTATTCCATAGTATTCCCCCATAAGAAGTTGACAAATACATAGGGATATCTTTTACAAGCAATAGTTGGTCCAAATCACCAAAGAGAATGATTGATTGTCCTCAAAATGGGATGTTGTTGTACCCTGGGAATGCTTCATGCAATCAGCTATCAATTCTTTGCATTAGCTTTGGTCTGATGAAGCTCATTTCAACTATTAGAATATATTTAATGAAGTACATATTGGAAAGTGGCAAGTGTTTCCCTTACAATGATTTCACTTCATTTATTGGTATTTAGAGTGTATAATGAATTGTGTATGCTTAAATGTTGAATGTCGATATTCCCATTAGTGCAAGTAGTAGTAGTGGTGATTGTATAGTTGGTTCTTAACTCATTAGTGTATACTTGATGTTTTTAATCAAGTGAAACTTTATTATTACCTCAGTTACTTAAACAATCATTTTAAGTGGAGATTGAACATTTTTGGCCTACATATTAGAAGATACCATGTCACATGATGTTTTTGGTAAATGGATAGGTCACATTGGGAAATTTGGTCCAAATCATGGAGGGCTCAAATAGTTGGTCGATTGCCAAAGTCTATGAAAGAAGTAGCTATTATTTCTTCTAGTGGATTAACATGTGCTTCTCCCTAGTCATGGTTGGTGTTAATGCGATGATGACCAAGCATTTCAAGTTCATCAAGGTGGATAGGGAGACCTGGGTGTATACTTGACAATACTTTAAATTTATCAAATATATTTTCTTGCTTGTGATCTTCCTTGGTGAGGGAAATTTTGTGTCATTTTCTTCAACTAGTGTTAGAGTTGTTTGGTGCACATTCCATGGATTATATTTGGTTAAGAACCTTTCTAATTGAGATATAACTTTATCATTTGTGGTATTGAAATTGTTCTAAATATTAAAAACTAGATGGTAGAGTATTATTTTAGCCCAACATAATGTTGGGTAAGATTTGTTGTCCTTTGTAGGGATGCTAATGAAGTGTTGAGTTACTTGAATAATCATGAGTGTGGATTGTTCTTTCCACTGATTGTAATTGTGAGATGCTCTAAACAACCACTTTTGAGTTATTTTAATAAATGACATTATTTCTAGGTGTACAGGTTGTGCCATGTAAGAGTCAACATGGTTTGTGAACATGGTTGTGGATGTGGGGGAGATTGAAACACAATGGACATTTTTGTGGTGTACATTAAGGGAAACATTTTTTGGGTACATAGGAAAAGTGGTAGTTTTAGTAGGAGGTGGAAGGTCACATGAGCACCAATGTCTTATTCGACAAGTGTGTCAACATTTTTCAAAAGGTATTGGATGTCGATATATCAAAGTCAATATTTATAGAAATGAAAGATAACATAGCCTGATATGTTTCATACTTTTATTCAAATTTTGTTGCATATTTTGCAATATATTTGAGGACTACTTTTATTGATAGAATAGGTTAGCAATCTTTGTTGCCCCTCCAAATCGAGAGAATAGATAGGTTGTGTAAGTTAAGGTGGTCATCATTTCAAGTAGAAGTGTGTTTAGACAAGTCATTTTTAGCATTAGAAATGTTATATTTTTCCTACATGGTCCAAGTCACATTATACCGACATACAAGAGATGTTCACTTCCTCCTAAGTCAATTTTGTACTTAGCACTTCATATGTTGATGAACACAGTTGACCAATTTAGTATTGTCAACAAAAGAGTTGCTTTTCATAATCATTCTTATGTCAATTAGGAAGGGGTTGTCAATAGGAGATCAATGAATTTTTTGTTTCATGATTTTGATGTGTCTTGGGTTCCATGCAGAGACATACCTATCAATATAAGAAAGTGAATTTTGTACTGATTGGACATATCCATTGCAATTTTTCAAAGTTTGGTGCTCCATGGAGCCAAGTGAATCCATGGATATGTGCAGAGCTTCTTTACTGCCACTCATACCTAAAGAAAGAGGTTTTTATCATGTAATGTAATTATTTATTATAAATTTTAAAAATTAGCTAGTTTGTACTTGTACCAATAGTCTATTGCTTGGAGGAATTTTTCAAGGATCTCTTAAAGAAATGTTGAAAATATGTGATGCATGTATAGTTGAGTAAGGTGTGGTTTATTAACTACATTTTGTAATCTCCATCTAGCAGTTGCATACCAATTTCCAAGTGTAGCAAAAGGCATGAGGTTGTGTAGGTTTGATCATTTTTTATTGGTAGAATTGAGGGTGAAGAATTTTGTTGGGCAGTGTGTTGATGTGACTTTTATTACCTTACAACATGCAAGATAAAATGCTCAATGTCTTAGTATAAAACATTGAACATTGAATCCTCTCTTGAAAAAAGAAACTACTTATGCTAAGACTACAATGAAAGATCATAAGGTGACTCCAAGGTTCTTCTTACTATAGACATTCACTCAATGAAAATAATGTGATGTGATAGTATCACGAGGGGACTTACACTATTCACTAGGAATTTATCAAATTGACTTCAAATGATATGGCTTCACAATGTGCATTGAAAATATGTTTTGACTTCCAACTTATGAAATGCAACTTAAACATGAACTCTAAAATCTATACTATTTCTACTTCTACCAAAGGATGCAAAAAAGAGTGAATACCCTTAGACTCTACTAGATGCAGTCTTGTCATCAACTCCACTCACCTAGTGCAAGCTTCAAAGGTGTACTCAAATTATTTTCAAATAAATACCCTTTCCTTAATCCCTTCAACAGATACAAATCAAAAATTAAGTATGGATAAAAGTTAATTGTATATAAATGTTATTCAACCATGCAATGCAAGACCCACAATTAGTAAGAAGCTAGTGGTTTGGTCTATGATCAAGTCAATCAAGGATGCATTCACAATTACTCTTATCCACTAAACTACTTAAAGTGAGTCCTAACTAAATAACTTGAAATAAAATATATTTTAAGTGAGTAATTTAGATCACCATGCAATACTCCAAAGAAGATCACAATTATTCACCATGCCAACACAACAATGAATAGTAGATAAAAATTGGTAGTATAGTAGAAACAATTCTCCAATAATTTTATGTTACAAGTGAGAAGGGAGGGGTTTACATAGGAACCCCAATTACAATGAACAACCAAGATTGATTTAAAATCAATGCCTCAAATTAATCCATTACAAACCCTACTTAGGGAAACCACAAATAACCAATAGAAATGAACCACCATAAAATAAAACAATAAGAAAATTCAATGGCTTGAGGACCAATAAGAAACAAGGAAGCCACCCAGTCATCGTACAACTCATCATCCAAGATATGAACTCCCTTTTCCTTTTTCCGTTTAGAAAAATCAATGAACTAGCCAAAATTGCACTAAGTTCCTCCATGTCAATACTAGGAAGGTTTCTATGATGTAACTCCATGACCTCTAACTTCTCCATGCAAGTGTCCAATGTACTACCCCAATCTAAAGTGTTCCTTTGTAGATGTTTTATAGAAATAATAAGTGAGAGAAATTAATCCAATTGACTCTTCTCAAGAGAGTCCAAGTCTTCAAAATAGACTGATTCCATTCTTTATTTCAACTCATCAAAATCTAACTCATGTGAGCTTTCAATGTTAAGACCAAATAATTACTTGATTGAAAAAATTACCCTTGAATGTATCTCTAGGATAGGATCCTAAACATTCTCACACTCTGATCACATTTTCCCATATGTAGTACTCCTCATGACTAGTGAAAGATACCAATGACAAAAGACATATGCACTTCCTCTATCAATTACTCCACCTTGAGTTGAAACTGATGCAAGGACACCCCTCAATATCTTGAGACAAGGAATCATTTTGTATTAAATAGGTTGAATTTACTTCTATGTCTCCTCTAATCCTTTCACTTTATTCATCAATATTGTGGTCCTCTCGTATTCTTGAACTATCCTTGTAACAAAAACCTATGCTTGTTCTTTGATATCACTTTCCCATCCCTTTACCAAGCTACAAGTACAATGTAAATCTTGAGAAGTGGGGACATACATAATAAGTGTTAAAATCTCATGTCTTGATGGATTCAAGTGTTTATTTATGAACTCCATCATCAAGTTCTCCAATTATAGCTCATCTTGCTCTCTTTCATCTTATCCATCCTTTCTTCAATGGTATTCATAATATCCCTCAATTCCTAAAATTCTTGTTTTTAGTCATTGGCCCAATGTCAAATGAGGAGATGTGGTAGTCATTAGGAGTAATCTCATCCCTAGTCTTCTCATCAATTGGGACAACCATATGCAAAGTGTAATATCCTGACTCATCTCTAGTAATCTTATGAATTTTATTTGTTGTTTAGGTTCTTTCACTCTACCAATCTTGTTCAAGAATGTATCAATGTCATCCATAGGGAGTATCTCTTCTACTCTTCTAATTTTATTCATACTCTACATTAACCACTTAGGAAATATGGATAAATCCATACCATCCTCAATCTTCTCATCTTCATTAATTCATTTTAATACTATAATAACCTCATCATCCATCTCCTAAGTGTTGAGACTAGACTATTTCATATCATTCCCCAAATAAACTACCAACTACATAGTAGGAGATGATGGAAATATCTCTAATTCCTATTGCACTGACTATGTGGATGAAACTTCCTCCTGAATATTCTAAGGTAAAATATATGTATATCCACCATGTAATGAATCATGATCCATACTTTATGCCTCTATTTCCCTAGTTGATGAAGATCTAGAAATTGGAGTAGGTGTGGTAAACTTATGCCTTTGATCATAGATTCCTTAATAATAGTCCTATCACTTACTACTTGTGATGTTTCTACCAAATTGCCCCCTATCACTTACTACTTGTGATGTTTCTACCAAATTACCCCCTATCACTTACTACTTGTGATGTTTCTACCACATTACCCCATCTCTTTGAAGTTTTTCCTTCATCCTCAATGTATAATTCTGAAGTGTTGATGGTCTTGTCATCTCATTTGAAAGAAGAGTCCTTACTCTAAATCCTTGCATGAGTGAAGGTAATGCATTGTTTTCATAAATTTTTTACCTACTTATTAATCCATTCCCTTGATCTATCCATCACTACTCTCATCAAAATGCCAAAATCTATAAGCTCTTCCTTTTGTCACCAATTGGGTGGCTCGACTGACTTGTTCTTTTCATGTTCATAATTAGGATGAATAGGATTTCCATTGTCCTTAACCTAATCAGGAATAGAGAAAACATTATATTTTCTCATGAAACTAACTGACATCCTAGACCAAATCTTTCTCCTTGTAGAATAAGTTTTTGGCCAATACATATGAGTATCTTAGATTTAAGTTGTTCATCCTATAGATCTAAACATGTATATCTTCTAAGTTTCTTTGATATGGATAGGGAAATTAGAATTGTTGAAGTCGTCAACATGTGTTTATTATGCAATAACATCATTTCATTTGTTTTAAATAGATGTATAGAGGGTAAGAAAATAGCTTTCTCTTTAGAGGTTAGTGAGGAGCTGGATCTTTCCATTAGTAGTTTCCAATCTGCAATTGTAGGATTTGCATTTCATACATTTGAGATAAGGGGTAGAAACTAATTTGGTAAATTTCCTCTCCATTTTGGTGGAGTATTTTGTTCAAGGTTATAACTATGTTGAAGCTACACCATAGTGTTTCCCCATAAGAAGTTGACACATACATAGGGATTTCTTTTACAAGTAGTAGCTGGACCAAATCACCAGAGAGAGTGATTGATCATCCTCTAAATGGGATATTGTTGTTCCCTGGGAATTATTCATGCAATCAACTATGAGTTATTTGTATTAGATTTGGTTTGATGAAGCTCATTTTATCTATTAGAATGTATTGAATGAAGTACATGCTATCTTGGAAAGTGGAAAATGTTTTCCCTTGCAATGGTTTCACTTCTTTTATTGGTATTTAAAGTAAAAAATAAATTTTGGATGCTTATATGTTGATTTTTGCTACACCCATTAGTGCAAATAATAGTAGTGGTGATTGTCTAGTTGGTGCTTTAATCAAGTAAAACTTTACTATTATTGCAGTTCCTTGAATAATTATTTTAAGTGGAGATTGTAAAGTTGTAGCCTACATATGAGAAGATACTATGTCACGTATTTTTTTTGGTCAATGGATAACTCACATTGGGAAATATGGTCCAAATCATGGGGAGATCAAAATGTTGGTTGATTGCTAGAGTCTATGAAAGATGTAGTTATTATTTCTTCTAAGGGATTGACGTGAGCTTCTCCCCAGTCATGGTTGATGTTAATTCCATGACAACCAAGCATGTAAAGTTCACCAAGGTGAATAGGAAGGATTGGGTGTATACTTAACAATACTCACCATTCATCAAGTATTCCTGAACTTGCATGTGATCTTCCTCAATGAGGGGACTTCCTGTGCCATTTGCTTCAGTTGGTGCTATAGTTGTTCATTGCACATAACATGGATTGTAGTTAGTTGATAACCTTTCCCTTTGAGCTATAACTTTATCATTTTTGGTATCAAAATTGTTCTAAATATTGTGAAATGGATTGTAGAGTGCTGGTTTAGCTCAACATAATGTTCGGTAAGATTTTGTCCTTTGCAGGGATGCTAGTGGAGTGTGGAGTTACTCAAACAATCACTGGTATGGATTGTTCTTTCCACTAATTGTACTTGCACGATGCTCTGAACAATCACTTTTGTGTTATTTCAATAAATGACTTTGTTTATAGTGTATAAGTTGTGCCATATAAGAGTCAATATGGTTTGGAAACATTGTTGTGGATATAGGGGAGATTGTAACATGGTAGACATTTTTGTGGTGTACATTGAGGGAAATAAATGTTTTGAAACATAGGGAAAGTGGTAGTTTTAGTAGGAGGTGGGAGGTCTCTTGAGTACCAATGTCTCGTTTGACAATTTTGTCAACATTTTGAAAAGGGTATTAGGTGATAGTATATCAAAGTCAATATTATTACAAATGCAAGATAACATAGCAGCATATGTTTCATACTTTTGTTGCATATTTTGTAATATATTTGAGGACTTATTTTATTGATAGAACATGTTAACAATCTATATTTTCCTCTAAATGGAGAGAATAGATGGGTGGTGTAAGTTAATGTGGTCATCATTAGGAGAAGGAGTAAGTTTAGACTAGTCATTTCTAGCCTTAGAGATGTTAGATTTTTCTCGCATGGTCCAAGGTGCATTATACTGGCTACAAGAGACGTCTTCTTCCTCCTAAAGAAAGTTTGTATAGAGCACTTCATATGTCGATGAAAATAGTTGAAAAATTCAATGTAGTCAACATAAGAGCTTCTTGTCATAATCATTCTTGTGTCAATTAGGTAGAGGTCACCAATAGGAGATCAATGGATTATTATTTTCTTGATTTTGATGCTTCCTAGGTTCCATGCAGAGACATACCTATCAATATAGTCAAGTGCATTTTGTACTAATTAGACATTATCCATTATAATTTTTCAAAGTTTGGTGCTTGTTGGAGCCCTATCAATCTATGGATATGTGCAGAGCCTCTTTGTTGCCGCTCATACCTAAAGAAAGAGGTTTTTATCATGTAATATAACTATGCATTATAATTTTTAAAACTCAGGTAGTTTGTACATATACTAGTAGTCTCTTGCTTGGAGGAATTTTTCAAGGACCTCTTCATGAAATGTTGAAAATCTTCGATGCATGTTCAATGTAGTAAGGTGTAGTTTTGAACTACATTTTGTAATATCCATCTAGTAGTTGCATGTCAATTTTTAGGTGTAGCAAAAGGGGTATCTGACCACAAAATCTCATGGTCCTTATACATTTCCTGCAACAAAAATCTCTTCATTCACCACAATTTACAACAAGCACAACATGAATTATTCGTAAAACCCATACTCATCCTTGTCATGTCAAATAGAGAAGAAAATTTTCCTCAATGAAATTAATCACCTCCAAAGGACATGTTTATATATTCATAGCTTCAAGAAATGGAAAACACTCTTTAAGTTGATAAATGACATCAACTACTTGTTAGACTCATACAATTCTCACCATCTACTTGTGCCAACACAACTCGCTTGTACTAGAATAGATTAGGAATAAATCTTCCTTTTCTAAAAATCTTGATATTTTGTACCTAACTTGGCAGTTGTGAGACCATTCACATTGGTTTCCTTGGTAGTAACAAATTCAATGTAACAATCAAAAGGTTATGACTACGATGCTAATAATCCTCCAACGTGTGTTAATTTGTTTAAATCTGCAACCTTTCAAATCAAATGTCACACTAATCCTTTGAATCCATTAATTTTGCCTTTTTTCATGAAGTAGTCAACAAAATACCATGACCAAATTCATTTAACTTTCTTGTTTCCTACGTGATACCACATAGCCACTAATCATTTTCTCAAACTCAATTGACTCAAACCACATAGGAATACCACATTCGAGATAAGTAGACCCCTAGTCCATTAGCTGGTTGGACTCTCGTCAACATATCACAACTTTGTAGCCTATAAAAAAACATCAAAGTCGCAAACAAAATTTATTTTCAGCACCCAAAAGCTCATCGTCAAACCATTAACATTAAATTTATCCTTGAAAATATGTGCCCGGATTCTGCGCAATCACTAGGAGATAAAATGCTATCTCCTTACAGTTTTGCTAGAACACCATTCTTCTTTCTTTCCATGTTTCAATTGTTCATGACTTTGCACCCAAAAGAATGGGGCCCACACCACAAGTTGTGAGGTTGAAAAAACCAATTCCTTCTTGTCTAAAATTTATTATTTAATTTATCTCACCCTTTCACAGAAGAACTCAAGTGGAAATGTATCTCTTCCTCACTACTTCACTTGCATTGTCATCACCATAGCCCGTGAAGAAGCGAGGGTCCTTGATCTTTCAAGGTGGGCCACCATACACACGTGGCACCATCTCACTACTTCATGGGAAAAAAATCTCTTTCCTTGAAAACCACCATGAGGTAGCACTAAACATCTAGTGTAACTACTGAAAACCATTTTGCTACTTCACGACCGCCAATAGTTCTGGATCTAAATCATCACAAAGTTGTACCATGCACTTTATATTAACTATTGGTGACCACTCGCTACTTTGTGACCAGTAAAATTTTGAGCCTCAAACCACCGAGAAGAAATGCCAAACATCTTTAGTGACCACAAACAGTCCCGTGCGACTTCACAACCTTAAGACATATTGTGACCAAACCTTAGCAAAGACACAAATACATTTTTATTGGATGACAAATAACACATACAATAAAACATGACTCAAAGAGGGTCATCACTAGGAATCATGGAAATATAATGAAAACACTATCATGGACCCTTAGGAAAATAAAACTTAGTCACTCGCAGGGTCTATCAGTCAAATGGTAATATCAGGACTAGAATGACATAAAAAGAAACACCTAAAACATGAAAATGGGTCAACCAATCAATGACAAAATAGAACATTGGGGAAAACTCAGAGCAATAGCGGCTATTTAGATCAAAGTTTCAAACCCCAAGTGACAAAATACACATCAGGAAATGAAATGAATTTAAATAACCAGGTGTATTGTGTAGGCCATTGTAAAGTGCAAAATGGCTATTAATAGTAGACAACCATTTTGGCACCATAAATTAGAAAGAGGACCCTAAAATGTGACCCCTTTTGGACCAAATCTAATTAGCACAACCCAAGTATATGAAGGGATGCTAATGCATGATCTTATTCTAGAAGGAAGGTTTTGATTCTAGGGCTTCTTTTTCCATTTATGTAAGGGTGTAAGGAAAATAAGTGTAATGTATATGTAAGAAAGGTAAAGTACACACTCATGCAATGATAAACAACAAGATATTAGATCTAGGGTATCAAAGTAAGTGTTATGAAAGAGAGAGAGAGAGAGAGAGAGAGAGAATATAAACTCACATTGAGGGTTAGTAGAGGATGCAAGTTCAAATCTGAAAATGCACTGTCAGATTGTGTCAAAATTGAGAACAGATTTGGATCTGAGACCCTAATGACTGAATTTGCAAACCCTAAAAATTTGAAAGCTACAGGAATGTGTCAAACATATGGTGACCTATATTGGCATAGGTCAAACTTGAGGTGATCTATACCCAAAAAGGAATAATTCAAAGGTCTCGAGACTATGATTAAAACTATATCTTTAGATCTAATTTTCTGAATCTAGAATTCTACGAATCTACACCCGCACACAAGAAAAAGGGGAAGTTGTTGGGGGAAAGGGTCTTTTGTTTGTCAATCCCCCTTTTTAGGAATTAACCTTGAAATGAAATGAGTAAATAACGTAAAAGAAGATAAAATGTAAGTATTACCTTACTTGTTAAACCCTTGTGAATGGATCCAGATTTGTTACTCCACAAAGATGCATATTTGCTTGAATGTATGTTGAATGTAGGAATGTAGGATGTCTTCACTTATGCAATAGATAAAATTTTACCCAAATCATAGATCATGAATGTGTGAATGCTTGACATGCTTGAATGAGGAAGGAAGAAGAATGATGCTTAGATGTGGATCTTCTTGCTCAATTAGGAACTCCTTCACAATTTCACCACGAAAGAGGAATTCACACCATCAATAGAAGATTGCCTTTAAATGGATGGAAGAAAGCCATAGAATCAAAGTCTTGCTTGAAATCACCAAAGAGCTCTTTAAATCACTTTGAACTCAATTTCTTTCACGTAGATTGCTAGATAGTAGGATCATGGATTGTAGGTTAATTATGTATATCAAAATGAGAGGATGATACCTCCTTTTATAGTGATGTCAGGGTTCAAATTTGTAAAGGCCGAGTCCACAAGGCGAGAAAAAGAAAACACTTTTCATTGAGCCCCAAAAATCACCCCAAAAAAACCCTAAGGTATAGGTCACCCCAAGTGCGACCTATACCTAAAAGGTCAAGTTTTGAACCTATAAAATGTGTGGGGTTCGAGAAGCATTTGGAATTTCAGAGAAAAATTGAATGGAGAAGCGGGAAAATCAAGCATAAATACATCCATGATCAAGAAGAACACTAAAATGGGGCCCAGTTGGTCCTAGAGCTTCCAAATCAATGGGTGCTAACTTTTTAGAACTATACATTTAGCCCCCAATTTAGCAGGAGTATGAAAAAAACTCATGATCATGGTAAAGTAGATAAAAAATGCATAAGATGAACTCATCAAAGCCAAGGATATAAAGAATCAATAGGAACCCAAGTGACTTGAGAGAGAGAGAGAGAGAGAGAGAGAGGTGATTACTTAGTCTAAGTAAGATTTCTTATTTTACTATGAATAACACAAAAAAAAAGTGCCACAAAATATGGTATTGAGAATTCTAGTAAAAGGGGTTTGTGTGTCATTCTAGTCAATCCATCTAATATCTATCCTTAAAGGTTGTAAGCCAATAAGGGATCTGACAAGATTGATCTATCCTTAAGGATTGTATATCCAAAAGGGATTGAAAGAAAGAGAGGGGTCAGTCCTTAAGGATTGTGTGTCCAAAAGGGATCCAAATGAAAACCATCATTGAGAGACAGTGCATGTGAGAAAAATGTGAGCAGAGTGTATGCCCCCATGTTAAAGTGATTACAAGTACCTTAATTGGAGCAATGGATTTAACGAAGCAAACATGCATCCACTAGAAATGTTTCCATTGTGAAATGCCCCCAAGAAAGGACAAATCAAGAGAAATGAGAACATGACAAAAGAGAGCACAAAAGGAATCTACCAACTTTGGGGTCACTATTCATATCATATGATAATATATTAAATATTATGTCCAAATGAAATATCATCATTCCCAAAAGAAGTAGAGCTCGAACACAATAGAAGAAAGACACATAAGAGTCACAAAGAAGAGTCCTTATGGGCTGGCATCACTGAGACCAAAAATAATAGGTGCTACCATTTTGCATCATCCCAAGTGGACAACACAAAGGCACTTTTATGAACAATGGCACGTGTACAACATAATTTGTAACAAAAAATAGAAGAAGCAAGATACAAATAGAAGAATGATTACAAAATTGTGATTCCTTTATCACCTTGTGCCAACGAAGTAGAAAGGGCCATTTAAAGAAATCTAAACATAACATATAATAAGAAACACATCATGGGGGAATCACATTACAATAGGAAAACACACAAAATCCACTGCACAAGAGGAGCTAATAAAGCGTGTCGAATACCCCCTATCTCGGTCCATAGTGTTTAGGTAAGGTGGGAAACTCACAAGAGGGACAACATTAAGCATGACAAAAGGAACAATAGCCAATTCCAAACAAGGACCATGCTATGAAGATAGGTCATTGTATTTGTTACTAGGAGTAATAGATAATTGTTGTAAAAGTATAACTAGTAAATCATTATCAAGATCAATAATTTCATACATATAATTAGAATCACTAGTTTGCATATCATTGTTAGTATGATGAACAACATCATCAAGAGTATCTTCTTCATCAAGATTAATCGTAATATAATATAAGATATGAATAACATTGTCATGTTTATTATTTTTAACACTGTTTAAATTCATTTCCTCCATAGGCTCAATCATGGGTTGGTCAAAGGAAGGTGAAGTATGAGGAGGTGTATGAGGTGAAGAAATGTTTTGGGAAGCATGTGCATGGGATCTAGCTTGATTCTTGCGATGACGATCACACATGTGATGATTACATTTGGTTTTTCTAGATATTTGGGTTAGGGTAGGATCAATCAACATCGGGTCCTTTTCTCCTTTGGGAGGAAGAACTGAAGAAACCACACTAGGTTGAGAGATGACAGGGAGATGATTGGTATAAGAAATAGGAGGTGGAAAAGAAGCATAAGGAGTAATAGGTGGTGGAGGAAGAAGGCCACAAGTAGGATCATCCTTAGGCTTACTAAGTTCATAATTTTTTTTAATCTTGTAGGCTTGATATGAACGGAAAATATAATCAAGGTAGACCTTAGTGGGTTGAGGCATAGAAGGTCAAAAGAAATCAAGGTCAATGGAATTTCGAGGCACAAAAGGCTGATAAAGACTATGGTTAATAGTCATGATCTCTCCATTATGATGAAATTTAACACATTTATGAATTGAAGAAGCTACAACATTCATGGAGGTAAGCCAAGGAAGATCATGCAAACTAGGAAATCAAGGAGCATGCAAATTGTTAGCATACAGTTTTTCCCTTTCCTTTAAATCAATTTCAAACCTCCTTAAAGAATGAAAAGAGAGAAATCTTTAACACTAACAAATGAGAAGCTAAAAGCTAACTCTCTGCAAATTACAAGGTGCAGCTACCTTCTAGAAAGATTTTCAACACGTTCTTATCAAGCATAGAAAAACAACATCATGTGTGCTTTTCACTAGAAAACACTTAAGGAGAAACATTCAGTTCATCAACACGAAAAAGAATGTGCAAATTTTAGAGTAAATGCATACTTCAATCACAATTCCAAAAGCTTCAAACTTGTTAAATCTGAACTTTAATCACAATCCTCTCTGCCACCTCTAAGCCTAGAATTCATTCAACATAACTTACTTCCACAAGAAAATAAATCACATCAGATAAACAATAATATTCATCATTTTAAAAGCTTAGACATATATGTAACACCATAAGATATTCCATACATTCTATAATATTAGTATCCTAAAAACTTGAAGTAAAGTTTTAGAAAATAATTTCTCTCAAACTCAGAGAGCCGAACCCATAAACATTTTTAAGTTTTTACATAAATAGCCTCGCAGGGCTTCCATAACTGACTTCGTAAAATTGTCTTACTTTAAAGTAAATTCTAATAACTTCTAATAATTGTCCTAAGCATTAAGCATCAAAACTGGACTGGAGCAAAAATGCCTTCCAAAAATCTCCAAGTGTCTCAGACGGTTAAGGAGCTGAAGCCGTTGCAAGATGCGCTGCCTTCCAATCTTCGAATGTGGCATTGAACGCGGAGATGACTGGTTGATGTGGCAAACCAATAAAATTGATTCTCTAGTTCCAAACTTCCTTCTCCTTTTTAACCTCAACTATCTTTCCTGAATGCATAACCGAATGATCTTGCTAAATGATCATCATCGACTCCATCCAGGCAGTCTTCATGAAATGCTCATATGCAGGTGTCTTCATCCCTTTGAGCTCATTGAACCAAATGTTTACCTCTTTGATTACCTATTGAGCCATTTTATCTGACGCCTCTTGAGCTTCTTGGCATTGCTCAGTAATCCACTTTATATCATTAGAAATGATTTCTTTGATCATTTTCAACCCCTTCATGAGATCTTTTACCTCAGAGATTCCCAAAGCCACGACTTCATTCTGCCAATCTATGCATTCTTTTATAACATAAAGAACTGTGTCATCCAGTCCTGGTATTGATTTTTCCATAAGGAACTTTTGCAAACCGTACTCTTCAATTTCTTCAATCCAGTGGAGCTCCTTGGTCCAAGTAGTCTTTTCCAGCTCCCATTCTTCAATGTTGTCTTCTACTTCCTTAACCAGCCAGTCTCCTTCACTGTGGGTTTGATCCAGTTTACTTAGTTGCTACACAACCTCTATTTTTACGCTCTCCACCCAATCATCAAATGCCTTGCTCACCACCTTGCTTCTTTGAACCTGGTAGAGAAAGCGTTGATTATCAGGGGATTTCATGTCAATGGAGGCTGGCATCTTGCTCAAAGGGAAAGGTTCTAGATGTTGAATGGTATTAATATACTGAGCCATACTCTTCATCGCTTCTTTCATTTCCTGTTTATATTTGGCATCCTTCCACACTCTGCTAGCAATCTTCTTGTTTGACACCTCGAAAACTTTATATCAACGGCTCTGGTGTCTTTCCCTAAGTCCACCTTGGATACTTGAAAGTCCTAGACTGAAGCTTTGCCTTCAGTTCTGTCTCCTTTAGGTTTTGCAATCTCAGCCATCCAGTGGTTGCTGCTCTCATCGAAATCAATTCTAGATTCCATCTTCATTTTCTTGACCTTAGAAGATTTTCCCAGATACCTACTTACTACATCATCAATAGGTACTAATAAAGGAACCATATTCCTTTTCCTGGCTACTGGGGTCTCTAACCATGGTGGAGTGGCAAAGGTCTTCTTTTGGGTGTCATAGTCGCTCAGCAGAGCTAACGAGTCTTTCAGAGTACATCATGTTTCCTCTTGCATCTTTTGATCACCGGCCATCCCAGATACCCTGTGGTCTTCCACTAAAAATGCCTTCGGATCAGGGTCTGATGAATCTAAATCCACGATGACATTGGGAGTAACTCTTTACCTCTGAACCTTTTCTTTTACTCTTTGGCTTGATCTAGTCACTCGGACTTCGGGTTCAAGCCGCTGTTGAACTTGAACTTGAACTTGAACTTGCGAAGAAATTGGTTCAAGTTCAGGTTCAACTTCTGGTTTAGTTTTCCCTGCACAAGATGGATCAACATTTAAGTTAGTTAAAATAGAAGTCCTCTTGGTTGAACTCCTTCTCTTGGTTTTTATTTGTTTCTTTTCTGATTGCAAAGGAACAACAGGGGTTCTTTTCTTAACCAACCATGCTTCGGTTCTTTCAATCACCCTTTTCATTCTCTTATACAAATCATCTTCTTCTAGCTCTTTCCAATCTAGTTCAACAATTGGGAGGGCTTCAACCTTCTCTGAATATTGGGAATCTACAACATCAACTTCACTGTCTTCCCCCACTCCGTCTGTATCTAAATCTAGCCTGAAAGTGAGATCTGCTTCAAAGTTAGCCAGGACTAGAGTCTTTAACTTACCTCTAGTTCATCAGAACAATTAGCCCAAAAATCTTCTAGCTTAGGGATGTGCATAAATGTCTCTGGGACATTGAGGTTTGCTCTTGCAAAGCCTCTATAATCAAAATTAACCCTGGGAGTATAAGTTTGCAAATAAAAAGCATCTAGTTCTTCTTTGATAGCCACGTCATCCTAAAATTTTTTGCATCTATAGTACCCTAACTCAATAAGGAAGAGAACACCCGAGGACTTCTTTGGGGTCCCAGCCTTTTGTTCAACTAGCACAAGCTGTTTGCATAGCTCCATCAGGATTACATCATCTAAATAGAATCTGGGAAGCCGTAGGGGCTCTTCATCAAATGCTCTAACTCTCAGATAAGTAAATCTTGGAAATTGTATAAAATGACAGCCATAAATATTAATCACCTGCTTGGCCTCCTCAGAAAGCCTGCAGTTATCTTTCCCACTCAACTCAAAAACTAACCTTCCTGAAAACCTGTCATTTACAATTTTGAACACACTGGGGAACTTCTCCTTTTGCAAGCATGTGAAGTAGTCGTATATCCTCATATCACTTGTCCACAATTCATGAGGTAATCCTTCTGAGGTTCTGCAACATGCTAAGACATACACAAGGTAGGAGGACATATAAAATGCAGTTAAATTTATCACATTTAAGAGTTCTTTGTGGAGCTTTTCAACTATCAGGTCAGCCCAATCAATAAACTTATCTCCTTCTATGATTTTCTAGATGAAATAGTACATCCAATTCTCCCAATGAAATGCATGAGGATTTCCTTTCACCCTATTCAGAAGAAGCACCATATCGGCAATGTCTTTTCAAAAGTGTTCAATTGTCAGTGGCTTTGGCAGCCTGCTTCTTCCTTTCTCTAGTTTTGCAAGCCATACTTGGGCTATTGAGGAGCTATATTTATTCTTATCAGCCTCATACATGTGATATGCCTCTTCATAGGTCCATGGTTCATATGGTTCCTTGTCTGGAATTCTCAAGGCCACCATTAATGTTTCCCGGTTGATTTTTACCAAGATTTCTCCTAACACATCCTTAAAACACCTATTCTTGGCGTCATATTTGTTTGCACACTCCAACACCAGTTCAAGGAAAATGAGAGCCAGAGGAAATGCAGCAGCTTCTAAAAGACCACTCCCTACTAATTTCCTAAAAAAAGATCCCTCGGATGAAATTCGGGCTCTATCACAGAGTTCTCCTAGGTTTGCATTCAACAAGAAGGTATCACCTATGTCTGGAAGAGAAACTAGCAGGTGGGTTCTATTCTCTTCTTTCAGAAGTTTTGGGCAGAACAACTTCATCCTACCAAATATGAATAGAAAAGACTTGTGAGATAGAAAAAGTTGCTAAAAACTGAAACTACAAGGGGACAGGATAACTCACCAATATATCGCGCAACAGCTCCCTGCAAATTCCTCAATCCCAATTCCATCGCTCGTTCTCCTTCTCCAGGCAAAATGACTTAATAGAAAAACTTAAATCATTCTTCATTTATTCGCAAATGCCTTACGAGATCCTTAATAAATCTTTAGATCATGCCCATAGTAAATGTTTTAATTGAGAAATGATTGATTTGACATGTCCGGCCAAGCTTAATTAAGCCACCAGCTATTTTGGCATGAATAACTCAATTCCCAAGAAATATCCCTATCACCATATCTAAATATTAATGGCTCCCTCTACGTCACGCCATCAACTATCATTTCCAATCCTTCACATGCATGGGCCATCTAGTTGAATGAGAGCATCTTGTACGAAAATTTCCAAAACTGAATAAACACTCAGAGAACTACATAATAGAAACCTTCTTTTTGGAAAAGAAACAATCCCACCGAATTTTTCGTGCATAAGTTGTCCTCTTACAAACATGAACTTGAACTTGAATTAACTTGAGGTTCAGGACTGGGTTCAAGTTCAAGTTCATCTTCAAGACCAACAGACATTTTGAGGCAAAGGCAAATATAAACATTTTAAGACTCGGAAGCGGTAATGGGTTGAACTTGAACCTGAACCAACTTAATAAAAGTTCAACTTCAACTTCAACTTAGAGACTTCGACTAACCAAGACAATAACCGAAATTTGAGAAAAATGATGGTAACACAAATGAAATCTAACTCCAAGATTAAAAAGAAGATATAAGGGTAAAAGCACAATCAGGTGTCACCTTTTAGGCTAACTTATTAGCACAACTGAATTTTAGTATTTCTAACTAAAAATTAATTTTGGTCAAACATATGGTCTACCTAGATTCATTCTAGCTAAGTTAGATAAGTGCTTTAACTTTTCCAATTAGAAATATCCATTAAATGCATGTTTTATACCACTTTGGGTCCAATTACCATAAAACTAAAATTATTTCAGAAAAGTGGCATTTCAATAACTCCTAATCTTTTTGATGTTATTTTTAAAAAAATAAAAAAATACCCTTTTGTAGAGATCAAAATCAAGAATATCCTCATATAGATTTGATAGTGTTTTAATTAGACATAGTTTATTATAATTAAAAAATATTGCAAGTAGGTATTTTAACAGTCAAGGAGATGTTGATTCAGAGAAATTAAAAAAAAATAAATCATATTAAATAAATTTGAAAAACATATGGTGCACTAGAGGAGAGAGTCCTCTTCAAGAATATATATTTCTTTTTTTTATTAGGATAGATTTGTTATGAGAAATATGTTGCAAGATGAAAACTATCAATTTCAATGATTTGAAATTTGAATTATTATAAAAGAGAAAATATAGGTCACAAACCAATTTTTATTTCTTCATGCACTAGCTATATATTGTTAGGAATAGTCCAAGAGATAACTGAGAGGGGGGGGGGGGTGGGGGTGAATCAGTTATCCACAAGTTTCAATTCTTTGTCCAATTAAGTATACTTAAACATAAAGCATAAACACAATGAGAGAACACTTGAACACAACAACAATATTTTGGTTATGGGGAAACCCAAATAGGTAAAAACCCTGGTGGGAATTGACACCCACTAATATTTTGTACTAGTATATTATGATCCTTGTTAGAATATCCTTAACCATGTTAGGAGTTGCTTTACAATATGTTTAGTATAGTAGACCTAGTCAAAGGTCAGACCCTGTTAGGAGTCTTTTATAATTAACCCTGTTAGGGGTGAGGACGCACTGTCTGAGAGCACACTACTCAAATGGGAGAACACTACAACCTTCTGAATAACATATACACACTATATCTGGATCTTGGTGAGCTGCACTTTGACCTACTATCTGGATCAGTTCCAATGTATAGCACAAATACTTTACTTGGTCACATAGACCTTCTTCTGATGGCTCAACACTTCACACACTCTTCTCTTCTCTTCACAATCAACTCTTAACCACCCTCTAGCAATTACAAAAGACTGCCTATAAATATCTTTCCTCTAAATGATATAATCAAGTCGGTCTGTTAGAACCACCTTGAAATCATATTAGAGAAGTTATAACAAACTCCAATAATAATTCAGTTGGCTCTACTAAGCACACAACACATTCTGGGACCTGTCTAATAATGATGATTATAGATGCACGCTACACACTGTCGACTCTACCAAAATAACTGGATCTTTCTCCTCAAGATGAATTACATCATGCACTCTTAACCAAACATTACTAATTCTTCTCCAAGAATTAATCCAAGGGCACATACCAAAATGATAGGCGCAACTCTAGAACCAATAAAATCTCTATCGGCTCTTCTAAATAAACACAGGAAACTGCTACTACTGAATAGTGACTGCATAACTTCACTTCTACTAATCATCAATTTTTTATCCATGAATGTAGCATCACTAACATGTCTCCATCACATATCCAAATGCGCAAGGCTCCATGATAACTGTACACACAATCATTCATCGAACACTGTCTGTAACTCTGTTAGGAACACTGCTGACACAAGATGCTATATAACTAGTTGTACTAACAGTTAACCTCTACATCCATGATATCATGCTGATAACATGTCCATGTAATATATACTCAAATATTAATATATAAGTCTTCAATGCATGCTACTCACCATATGTTGTCATCAATGACAAACATACAGTCAATACTGACTTGCTGGAAAATCTCCAACAATCTCCCCCTTTGGCATTGATGGCAACATATGGAATGAAAAATACCACCAACCTAAATGAACATTTCTTTTATAACATTATCCATTTCCTCTTCAAAAATCCCCCAAGGATGAATCCTTCATCCGCTGCAATATTCTTCAACATTCTCCATTTCCTCAACTGAACCACTTCCATAACTGAATACAACTTCCCCTAAGTATATTACTCTTTTTACTTCTATTTTTCATGACTATATATTACTCCCCCTTTGACATCAATGGAAAAGGGCATCGAACACTTTAAGCACTGGTACTACTCCTAAGGTAGAATAGTCAACCATCCATCAGTCCCTGAGGACTGATGCTCTTTCTTCTTTCTTCTAGGCAGAATCAGAGAAGGGAATTACTCCCAACTTCTCCCTAAGATACTCAAAAGTATCCTTTGGTAAGGTCTTTGTGAATATGTCTGCTAGCTGATCTTTAGTACTCACATAGTCCAACTTAAATTCTTTTTCTGCTACTTTTTCTCTTAGGAATTGATACTTGATCTCAATGTGTTTTGTCTTTGCATGCATCACGGGGTTCTTCAACATATTGATAGTGCTAGTGTTATCACAATGTATAACAATAGGATAGTCAATCTGAATTCCAAAATCCTTTATCATTTGCTTGATCCAAACAATTGTAGAATAATTCAGGGTTGTTGCAACATACTCTGCTTCTGTTGTTGACTGAGAGATACAATTCTACTTCTTGCTTGTCCAAGTGACAAGTCTGTCACCAAGAAGCACTGCACCTCCTGATGTGCTCTTTCTATCATCAACGCATCCTACCCAATATGCATCAGTATATACATGAAGCTTAACATTTTTTGAATTGGGATACCATAGACCATAGTCTATAGTGCCTTGCAAGTATCTGAATATTCTTTTTACTACCATGAGGTGACTTTGTTTAGGCTCTACTGCAAATCTTCCAACTATGCCAACTGCATTGGAAATATCAGGTCTAGTCTGAGTAAGATAAATAAGTTTGCCAATCATATACTTGTACAATGTTATATCTATTGCTGGTGAATCATCTTATTTTGTAAGCTTGCATCCAGTTATCATAGGTGTCTCTACAGGTTTGCAATTATCCATCTTGAATTTCTTTAATATCTCTTTCACATACTTGGATTGATTAATGAAAATACCTTTCTCTTTCTGTTGCACATTCAATCCCAAAAAGTATTTGATAGGTCCAATCATGCTCATCTCAAACTCACTCTACATCTCCTTAGTAAATTTAGCACTAAGTTTGTCATTACCTCCAAAGATAATGTCAACAACAAATATAGCTACAAGTAGTAAGCCTTCAAATGTTTCTCTTATGAATAGATTACAGTCTGCTACTCCTTTCTTGAATCCAATCTTTGTTAGATATCCATCTAGTCTCTCATACCATGCTCTAGGGGCTTGCTTAAGTCCATAGAAGGCCTTCTTCAATCTGCATACCATATCAGGTCTGTTTGATAAGGTGAATCCTTCTGGCTACTCAATGTATACTTCTTCATTCAAATCTCCATTCAAGAATGCTGACTTGACATCCATCTGATAGACTTTGAAGTTTTTGACTATTGCATAAGCTAGAAACAACTTAATAGCTTCTAATCTACTCATAGGTGCAAATGTGTCTAAATAATCAATGTCTTCTCTTTGCGCATATCCCTTACATACTAACCTTGCTTTATTTATTACTATTGTACCATCTTCATTCATCTTGTTTTTGAATATCCACTTTGTTCCAATCACATTCTTATCACTAGGTCTTGGGACCAGTTCCCAAGTGTCATTCTTAATAATCTGATCCAATTCTTCTTTCATAGCATCATGCCAATCTGAATCATTACATGCATCTTCAACACTTAAAGGTTCAATCTGAGATAGTAAACATATTACCTCATTACTAGCTGAATTCTTTGCTTGTGATCTTGTTAAGACTTTACCGCTTTGATCTCCAATGATGTCATTCTTGGAATGGTTTCTAGATGTAAACTTTGGAACTTTAGGTGATATTGTCTCATCTTCCTTCTGAGTTTCTTCTTCACTTTTTTTAGGGTCATTGAATAATACATCGATACTGTCAAACATCTCTTCAACAGCTATCTCACTAGTGGAGGGTCTAGGTTCATCTTCAATCATAGGTGAGTAATCATGATATCTTTCTTGAATCATGAACTTCTCATTAATCTTAACATGAGAACTTTCAATAATCTTCTTCAATCTTAAGTTAAAACATCTATAAGCTTTACTTTTAGTAGAGTAACCAAGAAAAATACCTTCATCACTTCTTGCATCAAACTTGCCTACTACTTCATCCCTCTTGATGTAGCACTTGCTTCCAAAGATTTTGAAGTATTTCACTGTGGGAACATTACCAAACCATAGCTCATAAGGTGTCTTGTCAGTGCCAGGCCTTAATTGTATTATATTAATTGTAGACTACTGTATTGACCGCATCTCTCCAATAGGTATGTGCAACTTTTCCTTCAATCATGATGGTGCGTGCTATGTCAAGGATAATCTTGTTTCTTCTCTCTGCAATCCCATTCTGCTAAGGTTTTCTAGATGCACTTAACTATCTTTTTATGCCATGTTTTTCACAGTACTCATAGAATCTATTAGAGGTGAATTCTCCTCCTCTATCCGACCTTAGATATTTTATCTTAAGTCCGGATTCATTCTCAACTTTAGCTTTGAATATTTTGAACTTCTCAAATGTTTCTGACTTATCTTTCAAGAACGCAACCCACATCATTCTAGAATAATCATCTACAAACAAAATGAAATACATTTCACCATAGTATGATCTTGTTTGTGTTGGTCCACATAGATCTGTATGAATCAGATCCATCTTGTTCTCTGCTAAAATATGCTTTCTCCTGAGTGAATTCCTCACATGCTTTCCCATTACACATTCCCTGCATATAGTATCAACTGCCTTTGCTATGTTAGGTAGGTCTCTTACTACCTTAACATTACTGATCTTTACAATGTTATCAAAATTGATATGACATAGTATTTTGTGCCATAGCCAACTGTAATCTACTTTAGCAATAAAACTAATTGCTTCTAGATTAACCTGAAAAACATTACCTTTAGTCTTTGATCGTGATGCAATTATTTCTCCTTCCTTGTTGTTAATGATACACTTGTTTCCATTGAACTCCAATCGGTAGCCTTTGTCAAGCAACTACCCAACACTCAGTAGGTTATGTTTCAAACCATCAACATAAAGAGCATCATCAGTGTTGTTCTTTCCATCCAGGGTGATGGCTCCTCTACCAATGATAGGTTTAGGAGTGTTATCTCCAAATCTGACCATGCCTCCTTTGTATCTATCTAAATGAACAAATCTATCTTTGTCACCTGTCATGTGATGTGAGCAACCACTGTCAATGATCCAATCTATCCTGATGTTTGCTTGTGAAATCAGTGCTAACTCTTGTGAATTATTTTCATCTTCAAGAGCAATGAATCCAATCTCCACTTCTCCTAATTCTTCATCTGATACTCCATCTCCAACATAATATCATTCCTTTGAATACTTGGGCTTGTAGTTATTGTTGAAATTTTTAGCTCTTGTAGGACACTTAGATGCAAAGTGACCAATCTTATTAGATGAAAAGAATTTGAATGGTAATTGACCTTCATATTTTCCTTTTCCTTTCTTTTCTCTTTTAGAAATCATAGCAATGAAATCATCTAGTGTTTTCTCTTCATCATCATCATCAAAATTACCAGAGGTGTTTGCAAATTTCTTACCATGGACTGAAGCTTTGAAGGTTGTTTCACTTTTAGGTTCTGTCTTCAATCTTGAAATCTCAAAAGCTAAAATTTTGCTGATCAAGGTCTCTCTCTTTAAATTTGATGTAATCTGCATGGTTTCATCAAGGATGTTGATCTTGTTTTCATACTCTACTATGAGAGTGGTCATCAACTTGTCCATAATGTCTTCTTCCGAGATCTCTTCACCATTGTTCCTGATTCCTGCAACTGCTTCATTAATCCTTTGGTTGTAAGCTTTGATGTTCTCTTCAGGTAACATCTCTAATGCATTGTATCTTTTCTTCCAAGTTTTTTTGTGTGCATCCTTTGCTTGTTTGTCTCCTTCAAATATGTCCTCTAGGTACTTCCATATTTTGTGGGTTGTATCTACTTTCTTTATTTATGAAAACTCACTATCAAATAGGGCACTAATAAGGGCTTCTTTGGCTATTGCATTCTGATGAAATAGTTCCTTTTTCTTTTCAATAGCATCATCCTTTGCAAGGTCTTCTAAACTAGGGATTTTGACTTCTTTGATAGTTACATCAAAAACTTCAAAACCAATGCACTGCAAATGTGTCACCATCTTGTTCTTCCAGTCAAGATAATACTCTCCATCAAACTTAGGACTTTCTTTTCTGAAGAATGCCATCTAATCAACATCAAGCTATTAAAATTTATCTCTAAGGCACTTGGCTCTTATACCAATTGTTAGGAATAGTCCAAGAGGTAACTAAGAGGGGGGGGTGAATCAGTTATCCACAAGTTTCAATTCTTTATCCAATTAAGTATACTTAAACATAAAGCATAAACACAATGAGAGAATACTTGAACACAACAACAATATTTTGGTTACGGGGAAACCCAAATAGGTAAAATCCTCGGTGGGAATTGACACCCACTAATATTATGTACTAGTATATTATGATCCTTGTTAGAAGATCCTTAACCCTGTTAGGAGTTGCTTTACAATATGTTTAGTACAGTAGACCTGGTCAAGGGTCAGACCCTGTTAGGAGTCTTTTATAATTAACCCTATTAGGGGTGAGGACGCACTGTCCAAGAGCACACTGCTCAAATGGGAGAAGGCTACAACCTTCTAAATAACAGATACACACTATATCTGGATCTTGGTGAACTGCGCTTTGACTTGTTGTCTGGATCAGTTCCAATGTATAGCACAAATACTTTACTTGGTCACATAGACCTTCTTCTGATGGCTTAACACTTCACACAGTTTTCTCTTCTCTTCACAATCAACTCTTAACCACCCTCTAGCAATTACAAATGATTGCCTATAAATATCTTTCCTCTAAATGATATAATCAAGTCAGTCTATTAGAACCACCTTGAAATCATATTAGAGAAGTTATAACAAACTCCAATAATAATTCAATCGGCTCTATTAAGCATGCAATGCATTTCGGGGACTTGTCTAATAATGATGATTGTAGACGCACGCTACACATTGTCTACTCTACCAAAATAATTGGATATTTCTCCTCAAGCTGAATTACATCATGCACTCTTAACCAAATATTACTAATTCCTCTCCAAGCATTAATCCAAGGGTGCATACCGAAATGATAGGCACAACTCTAGAACCAATAAAATCTTTGTCGGCTCTTCTAAATAAACACAATAAACTACTACTGCTAGATAGTAACTGTATAACTTCACTTCTACTGATCATCAGAACTAGGAAAATATCTAGCGGCTCTTCTGAATAAATATAGAAAACTAAAACTGTTGAATAGCGACTGCATAACTTCACTTCTACAGATCACCAAACTTTGCGTCCATGAATGTAACATCACTAACATGTCTCCATCACATATCCAAACGCGCAAGGCTCCATGATAATTGTATGGACAATCATTCACCGAACACTGTCTGTAACTCTGTCAGGAACACTGTTGACACAAGCTGCTATATAACTATTTGTACTAACAGTTAACCTTTGCATCCATGATATCATGCTGATAACATGTCCATGTAACATATACTCAAAGCTTACTTGAATAGTGTTAAAATGGATTCATCCCTATTTAGATGTAAAGGGAAGGGGGGAAGATATGAGATCTATTCTCAAACCCAAATTCCCAAAGAAGAGATCCAATTTGATCAACCAAGAGGTTAATACACAATTGAATCAATTTATGGAGAATATGGAAGAGAGAGAGAGAGAGAGTAAATCTAATAATTCCCTATGAAGGAATTTTATGCTTGGAATATGAAATCTAATTGAACTACAAATACTAACCTCAAATTAGGGCAAATCTGGAAAATGTTAAATTTTGATGTCTGTGTGTACTTTCGAGAAATTCTAAAACTTGTTCTAAACTGGAAATGCCGAGACAGAGAAACCCCATAAATCTTTCTCCAAGACGAGCTCAGGTCAGGTTTGACCCTCATAAAAGGTCAAATACTACATTTTTTATTTGAAGTCCAATTCGAATTCTATTCATAGATCTCAGAAGTTTGTTGAAAAGGGTATCCAAATTCACTCTCAGATCTAAAATTCCACACCTGTACCTGGCAAAAAATAGGGGTTTTTGTTGTATGGGGGGTTTTCCTTGGTCAACCCCCAATTTAGGAATTAACCTTGAAATTGAATTGAAATATAGTGTGCATAAACAAAGTAATTGAAACGAATCACCTCGCTTATGTTGAAGTCCTTGTAGAGGATTTGAATCCTCAAATCCACAAGTAGGAATGCTTTAATGGATGTAGAATGAATGTAGGATGTATCCAATCAATGAAATTTGATCTTCAACACAAATCTTGACTTTGATCTTTGCATATGAGAAGGCTTGAATGAATGTGGAAGGAAGGATCGTCAAAGGGGGCTCCAAAGAGATTGAATCCTTCAATAGCTAACAATGGATCTCCTTGATGGATGAATGCTTGAAGACTTGCTTGAACTTGAGAGCTTGCAATTGCTTGATTGTGGATGTTCTCACAAAACTTGATTGCTTGATGGCAAAAGAAGATGTGTGAAATGAGAGAGGAAGGCCTCCTTTTATAGTGAACTAGGGCACAATCCTCTAGAGGGGCCACCTTGGAGAATTAAATCCCAATTAGGTCCTAACCTTTAGAAAATATACCTAGATTAAATGCAATTAAAGGATTTACCATCCCAAAACCTGAAATGATTAACCCATAGGTGAGAAAATAAATATCCCGAGAGCTCGAATCCTGAAAATCCAAGATTTTGGAAATTTGAATGAGGGGGGGAAAATTGAGGTTGGACCTGACCTAGTCAAGTTTGACCTCAATCCTAACCTAGTTAAGATCAACCTTGAATTTGACCCTGGGCCCAGATTCAGTCAGAGCCAAGTCAGCAAGTCCCGGGGATGCCCAGAAACCTAGAAATGAAATCAAATCAGGACAGAATGTCAAGGATAGACATAAAATCCTATGATGACTATGATGAAAGCTAGGAGGACCTATTTCTGAATCCTACCTATAAAATAGAGCCATGGAAGAGGGAAATTAAGAATAATCCTCAAGATCCTAACCCTAATTTCATCCAGAATGAAGAAATCAAGTGCCAAGAAGAAGTGGAAAGCAGGGAGAAAGCCAAATACATGAAAATACCTGATCAAGGCACTTAACATGACCCCAAACCACTTACTCAGAGGGCTAAATGCTCTTATCATGGAAGTGCTTCCATTTTAAGATGATACATTAAGCCCCCACTTTAGCAAGAGTATGGACTCGATGCAAACTCTTGGTAAAGGAGATCAGAATGAAAAGATAATCTTATTGTAATCTAAAGGACAAAGAGAAACCTTAAGCCCGCAGGGACTCAAGTCTTCATCAACTCCTAGATCAGAATAAGAGAGACATCTCTAGAGAGAGAAAGAAGGTGTGATTACCTTGCCTAATGAGAACTTATGTCCCATTTTGAATCACACAAGAAAATGGCACAACTGGAAAGATGGAATTGAACTGCCTAATGAATGTGGCTACTCACTAGTCAACCCATCAAGGATTCATCCTTAGGAATATTCTATTCCATAAGAATAAAACCAAAAACAAAAGAGATCTAGTCTTAAGGACACCTCCGACCTTAAGGGATCAAAATATATGTGTATTTGAAACTGGAGAGATCAAGAGATCCTAAAATATAAGCCCATGCTTTAAGGATTAATTACTAATCCAAAAAGGGAAAAAGTATCTTGAAAAATATGTATGTATTGAAAAGTGCATGTGTGCAATAGGTGAGCAGAGTGTATGCCCCCACGTTAAAGTCATTTCTGACACTTTAACAAGAGCAATGGCTTTAACGGAAACATAAACAACTCCACTGATTATGTTTCCACATCGAGATGCCCCCAAACAAAGACAAATCAAGGGAAATATCACAGGAACATACAGAGAACATAGAAGAGATCTACCTACCGTGGGGTCAGTATGATCATAAGTTAATATATATATATATGATATTATTGCAAATGAATTGACACCATTCCCCAAAGAAATTAGAACTACAATCACAAAGGAGGAAAGATCACATAAGATATACGAAGGAGAATATTTTCGGACCATGACATGGAGACCAAAAAGAATTAGTGCTACCATATCTCGAATCCAAGCAGATTACACAAGGAACATTTACGAACAATAGCACAGTTACAACATAACATTGAACAACACATAGAAGAATAGAGATACATATAGAGGAATTTGAACAACACTTTCGATTCCTTTATCACCTTGCACCAACTGAGTAACAAGGATTGTATAAAAGAATCTAACAACATTTAGCAATCACATTACGAGAGAAGCACAGTACAGTAGGAAAACACACAACAAAGCTACCATGAAGGACAAGTCGATCAAGCGTGCCACCTACTCTCCCCATCTCATTGTATATCATTTAGGGAAGGTGGGTAACTCACAAGAGGGACTATATCCAACATAGTAGGAATGATAGCCAATTCCAAACAAGAATCCTCTTGAGAATCACTATGTTTGACACTAGGTGTAAGAGTTAATTATGATGAAAGCATATTAGGTAAATCAATGTCAATGTTGATAGTTTCATATTCATCATTAACATCATCAATATCATCAAGAGTATCTTCTTCATCCAAATTAATCAAAATAGGATCTAAGATGTGAATAGAATCATCATAATCATGCATGTGAACATCATTATTAGTAACAATCTATTCTACCACATGATGCCTAGGTTTATCCATAGAATGTAGAGATCTTTGAGCTTTAGCATGAGCACGATGCTTTTTATGACATTCATTAGCAGATCGATTACATTTTGATTTATTTGAAATAGGTTGAGAACTAGGAGGAACAATCATAGGATCCTTCACAGGTTCTTTAGGAAGATCAATAGGATTATAAACCATAGGAGAAACAATCACAGGATCTTTGATAGGTTCAGTAGAAGGAACTTGATTAACAGAGCTAGAAGTCATAGTTAAAGGAGGTATAGAAGGTGTAGGTAAAAGACCACGATTAAGATCCCTAAGAGGTGAACTTAATTCAAGAATTTTATGATGTTTATAAGCTTGATATGATCAAAAAATATTATCAGGTCGAGGAGAACATGAATAGGTAATGAAGGCCAAAAGAAATCCAAAGCAGCACAATCTCTAGGCCTGGAAGGTTGATATAGACTATGATTAATCATCTTCACTTCTTCATCGTGAATGAACTTAAGACACTTATGGATAGGTGAAGCAACAACATGCATGGTAGATAACCAAGGAAAACCTAGCTTAACTTGAAATTGGTCAGAAGTAGGAACAACAACAAAGGTAGTGTTCACAATTTTTCCACAAAGTTCAACCGGTAAAGTAATAGAACCAAATGATGGATAAAGAAAACCATTGCAATTTTGAATCCACACATCTGATGTATCATAAAAGTCATGTTGTAAGCTTTTTATAAAAAGATTTTCTTTAGTGATAACATTGACTAAGGATGTAGGATCAACAAGACAACCACAAGTAGGTTTCTGAGCAATCCTAGCAACAATGTAAAGGGGACCATCAGGAGCCTTAATAGTTTTAGAGTCATCAAAGGTAATCAAAAGTTCCCGAGGTCTCTTATTCGTAAATTGTTGTTGAGGTTTAGGTTGAGTTTTCATTTTAGGTTTAGGTTTTGGTCGAGGTTGAATCTGAGGTTGAGGTTGAAATTGAGGTTGAGGTACAGATTGATCAACATGCTCCACTTAATTAACAACATGATTGAGATAATCCATCTTTGAATCATACACAATGTCCATAGTAGATGGTTGAGCAATAGTATTAGTATCATGCGTAGGTAAAGGGTTCATATAAATTTGAAGGTTCTAATTAGGAGGAGAGATAGATTTATTCCCACTACTATCCAGATTATCAACAGATAAAGCCTTAGAATCAATTAGATCTTGAACTTTATGTTTTAAAGAATAACATTTCTCAGTATCATGACCATTTTGACGATGATATTGACAAAAAGCATTTTGATCAAAAGATTTAGATGCAATCGTTGCAGGTAAAAGAGGTTGAATAGGAGGTAAAGTAATCATATTAGCAACTAATAACCTATTCATAATAGCATGTAAAGATTTAGAAAGAGGAGTAAACACACGATTTAATAAAAAAGCAGTGGATGCAGAAGTGGCATTGTGAGATGCAATAGCAACTTGATTAGCAACTGCATTCGCTTGTTTGTTTATCTTGCAATAGTTGTTGAATTTTGGAAACTTATTTGGATTAGGAGTAGCATCACTCTTATCAACTGGAACAAGAGCCATTGGAGTGTTGCTCTCAAATTGACTCACTTGTAATTGATAATGATGAAGCACTGCACAAAGTTATTGAAAAGAGGTAAATTCAATAAGCAGAATCTTATCTCTAATATCTTTTTGCAAATTTGAAATAAGCATATGTTGAATATCAATATCAGGAACAGTATAGGAAATCTGAGCATGCAAATGCTTAAATCTACCAATAAATTCAGTCAATTTTTCCTTAGCACATTGTTTACAATGCATCAAATCAGTCAAAGATACTTGCTGGCCAATATTATTTTGAAATTGTTGAATAAAGTCATTAGCAAGCTGTGGAAAGGAATCAATAGAATAAGGAGGCAAAGAACAATACCATTGTAAGGCTTTGTCATGAAAATTTCTAGCAAACAATTTGGCTAAAATCCTATGGTCATGAGCATAATCACTACAAAGGATTTTGAATGTTTTAACATGATGAACATGATCTCCTTTTTCCATTATAATTCTCAAGATGAGGCATCTCACCTTGTTGAGGAACAGGAGTATGAATGATGTCTCAGAACAAGGGACTTCCCATGTCACATGTAGGAATACTAAACTTGTTTTGAGTTAAAGAAGCAAGTTGTTGTTGTAAGGATCATACAGTTTGAGCCAAACTGATGATTGTTGAATCATTAGAGGAAATAGGATGAGTAGAAACATTAGACACACTAGGTAAAGTGTAAGAAGCTGCATGAATAGAAGACACAACTGGAGGAACACTAGGAACTACAGTTGGAAGCAGATTGGAATAAGTGAAAGGAACATTATGATATGAAGGTTGTGATATAGAAAGGGACACAGGAGGAACACTAATAGGAATAGAGGGAACCGTCACAGTCACCAAAGGAGGAGTATAGATAGGAATACTAGGTAGAGGATTAGAAGGAGGTTCAACACTAGTGATAGGAGGAATCAACCCTAAATCTTGAGCTTCTTGAACTAAAGGTTTAACATTTGAATGCACAAGGTGAGTAATACCATGCAAGAGATTAACACCTTGATCACTATCACAAAGAACTTTCTTAAGAGCCTCTATAGCTTGAATGGAATCTTGATTATGGTTCTCTTGAAGAATCCAATTACCCATTTTATCAAGTTTAATGGAAATTTTTTGGACTTGCTCAGGAGGAACTCTTAAAGTATCATCCTCATCATGAGATGAGTGAGAAGAGTTTTTCTCCATAGTAGGATTGGAATCATGAAGAATCAAGTTATCATCTAGGATCCTAAGGAAAAGAGAGGAAGATTCAGGATCAAAGCCACCCATGAGTCTATGACTTCTTCTAACTAAAATATTATAAGTAGGACTAGTGGTAGTAAAGCTCATAAACCAATGTAATGCAAATGAATTAAACTAAGGACACATAAAGCATGAATATGAAATCTAATTAGCATGCAAGATCTAACACAAAGGAAAAATCTAATACTAACAAGATAAAAGGAAAGAACAATAAGGCATGCAATTCCACAATAAGAATAGAGAGGAATCTAACACCAAAAAAGAAAGAGAGTAAGCTAGTCGGGTTCACCAAAATGAATAGTGTTAAAATGGATTCATCCCTATTCAGATGTAAAGGGAAGGGGGGAAGATATGAGATCTATTCTCAAACTCAAATTCACAAAGAAGAGATCCAATTTGATCAACCAAGAGGTTAATACACAATTGAATCAATTTATGGAGAATATGGAAGAGAGAGAGTAAATCCAATATTTCCCTATGAAGGAATTTTATGCTTGGAATATGAAATCTAATTGAAATACAAATACTAACCTCAAATTAGGGCAGATCTAGAAAATGTTAAATTTTGATGTCTATGTGTACTTTTGGGCAATTCTAAAACCTGTTCTAGACTGGAAATGCCGAGACAGAGAAAACCCAAAAATCTTTCTCCAAGATGAGCTCAGGTCAGGTTTGACCCTCATAAAAGGTCAAATACTACATTCTTTATTTGAAGTCCGATTCGAATTCTGTTCATAGATCTCAAAAGTTTGTCGAAAAGGGTATCCAAATTCGTTCTCAGATTTGAAATTCTACACTTGTACCTACAAGAAAATGGGGGTTTTTGTTGTATGGGGGGTTTGCCTTGGTCAAACCCCAATTTAGGAATTAACCTTGAAATTGAATTGAAATATAGTGTGCATAAACAAAGTAATTGAAACAAATCACCTCGCTTATGTTGAAGTCCTTGTAGAGGATTCGAATCCTCAAATCCACAAGTAGGAATGCTTCAATGGATGTAGAATAAATGTAGGATGTCTCCAATCAATGGCATTTGATCTTCAACACCAATCTTGACTTTGATCTTTACATATGAGAAGGCTTGAATGAATGTGGAAGGAAGGATCGTCGAAGGGGGCTCCAAAGAGATTGAATCCTTCAATAGCTAACAATGGATCTCCTTGATGGATGAATGCTTGAAAACTTGAATGCTTGAAGACTTCCTTGAACTTGAGAGCTTGCAATTGCTTGATTGTGGATGTTCTCACAAAATTTGTTTGCTTGATGGCAAAAGAAGATGTGTGAAATGAGAGAGGAAGGCCTCCTTTTATAGTGAACTAGGGCACAATCCTCTAGAGGGGCCACCTTAGAGAATTAAATCCCAATTAGGTCCTAACCTTTAGAAAATATACCTAGATTAAATGCAATTAAAGGATTTACCATCCCGAAACCTAAAATGATTAACTCGAAGGCGGTAAAATAAATATCCCGAAAGCCCGAATCCCAGAAATCCAAGATTTTGGAAATTTGAATGAGGGGGGAAAAATCAAGGTTGGACATGACCTAGTCAGGTTCAACCTCAATCCTGACCTAGTTAGGATCAACCTCAAATTTGACCTTGGGCCCAGATTCAGTTAGAGCCAGGTCAGCAGGTCCAAGGGATGCCCAAAAACCTAGAAATGAAATCAGATCAGGACAGAATGTCAAGGATAGACATAAAATCCTATGATGACTATGATGAAAGCTAGGAGGACCTATTTCTGAATCCTACCTAGAAAATAGAGCTATGGAAGAGGGAAATTAAAGAGAAGCCTCAAGATCCTAACCCTAATTTCATCCGGAATGAAGAAATCAAGTGCCAGGAAGAAGTGGAAAGTGGGGAGAAAGCCAAATACATCCAAAGACCTAATCAAGGCACTTAACATGACCCCAAACCACTTACTCGGAGGGCTAAATGCTCTTATCATTGAAGTTCTTCCATTTTAAGATGATACAAGTTGACACAAGCTGCTATATAACTGTTTGTACTAACAATTAACCTTTGCATCCATGATATCATGCTGATAACATGTCCATGCAACATATACTCAAAGCTTACTATATGTCTTCAATGCATGCTACTCACCATATGTTGTCATCAATGACAAACATACAGTCAGCACTGGCTTGCTTGCAAATCTCCAACATATATGTCATCTATGACATATTCTGAAATTAGGGGAAAAAATGTTTATTTAGATATAATTTTTTGGTGGGAACTAGACCCCTAATTTTCAGAATTTTTTAGCAACTGAAAAATCATCTCTATAAGTTAAAAAAATATATCAATTCTTATTCAAAAATATTATTAAAAATATTAATCATAAACTTTATCCATTTTATCACATTTAATTAGTTTACATCATCTTCAAATTTCAAACATAAATGTCATTTTTATACTATTGAAGTTGAACAACTTTGATTTTGTTAGCCTTTTCCTTTGTAAAAGGGTGACAACTTATTGTGCTTTTACCCATAACTTCCTAATGAAGAAGGAAAGTGGAGGGTTCACTAAAATGTATGATGAAAGTGAACCTACACACACAATGATGGAAAGATAATGAAAAGAAAATCTAACTACCCAATCAAAATGATAAAGAAAAATTGTAACAAGTTGGGTTCACGAAAATGTAAAGTGGAAAATGGTTATCAATGGTAGACAACCATTTTGGCACCATACATTGGAAATATGGCCCTAGAATGTGACCCCTTTTGGACCAAATATGATTATCACAACCCAAGTAGATGAAGGGATGCTAATGCATGATCTTAGTCTAGAAGGAAGGTTTTGATTATAGAGCTTCTTTTCCCATTTATGTAAGGAGGTAAGGAAAAGAAGTGTAATGTATATACAAGAGAGGTAAAGTACACACTCATGCAATGATAAACAATAAGATATCATATATAGGGTATCAAATTAAGTGTTATGGAAGAGAGAGAAAGAATATAAACTCACCTTGAGGGTTAGTAGAGGATGTAAGTTCAGATCTAAAAATGCACTGTCAGACTGTGTCGAAACTAGGAATAGATTTAGATCTAAGACCCTGATGATTGAATCTGCAAACCTTGAAAATATGAAAGCTACAAGAATATTTTGAACATGAGATAACCTATATTGGTATAGGTCAAACTCGAGGTGACCTATACCCAAAAAGGAAGAATTCAGAGGTCTTGAGACTACGATAAAAATTGTATCTTCATATCTACTTTTTCGAATCCAAAATTTTGTGAATTTGTACCTTCACAAAATAAAAAAGGGAAATTATTGGGGGAAATAGGATTTCCTTGTTCAAGCCCCCATTTAGGAAATAAATTTGAAATTAAATGAGTAAATCATGTAAAACAAGATAAAATTTAAGTATTACCTTGCTTGTCAAACCCTTGTGGATGGATTTGGATCTCTTACTCCATAAAGATGTATACTTGCTTGAATGTATGTTGAATTTAGGAATGTAGGATGTCTTCACTTATGCAATAGATCAACATTTTCCCAAATCATAGATCATGAATATATGAAAGCTTGACATGCTTGAATGAGGAAGGAAGAAGAATGAAGCTTGGATGTGTATCTTCTTGCTCAATTAGGAACTCCTTCACAACTCACCATGGAAGAGGAATTCACACCACCAATAGAAATTTATCTTTGAATGGATGAAGGAAAGCCTTGGAATCAAAGTCTTTCTTTAAATCACCAAAGAGCTCTTGAAATCACCTTGATCTCAATTGCTTGTACTTAGATTGCTAGAGAGTAGGATCATGAATTGTAGATTAATTGTGTATATCAAAATGAGAGGAAGATACCTCCTTTTATAGTGATTTTGGGGTTCAAATTCACAAAGGATGACTCCACAAGGAAAGAAAAAGAAAACACTTTTCATCAGGCCCCAAAATTCACCAAAAAACAACCCCTCAAGTATAGGTCACCCTAAGTGCGACCTATACCTAAAAGGTCAAGTTTCGATGTAAAATGTGTGGGGTTCGAGAAACATTTGGAATTTTAGAGGAAAAATGAAAAGAGAAGTGGGAAAATCAGGCATAATCACATCCACGATCAAGAAGATCAGTAAAATGGAGCCCAATTGGTCCTAGAGCTTCCAAATTAATGGGTGCTAACTTTTTAGGACTATACATCCATGATCCTCCCAACTTTTTTGAGGGAAAAAAAGGAGTCTTAAAGTCTACTGCCACCATATAATGCACATTTATGTCTTCCAAAATGAGATATGTGACCCCATCCCATAAAATCTTCCTACTAGCTAGATTATTTAGAGCATAAACATTAAAGAGGTGTCATGTGCAGTTGCCTAATTTGAAGGTGACCACTATGTAGTAATAAGAAAACACATAGGCTTCACCATCCACTTTGTTTAGATTCCAAATAGTAGCGACCCCTCACAAGGCATCGCCAGCCTCACTAAAGAGGAAGGAGGATCCTAGCCATAGTCTACTAGTAACCAAGGAGAAATTTTGGTAAGATATCATAACTTCCTGTAACAAGAGAACACAAATTTTTAGATCCATAATATATTGCCTAAGGGAAAACTACTTTTAGTGGCTATTCAACCCCCTCACGTTTCATGAAAGGAACTTCATTTCTTTTTCTTGGTGTTAACATGTAGAGTAACTTGCCTCCCATTGGCTATTTCTCTAGACATAGCCTTTTTCAAAGGTCTACCAACCTTATTATTTGTTCGTACATATCCATCTTTTTTGTTCTTATTTTCTTCTTTTTCTATTACCGCTCATCTTTCTCTAGATATTTAGCAAAAAAAGTAGAAGGGGAGGGTTTTGTCTCTAGAGTGAGAATCACCGACTTAGTAATTTCACACAAACTATCCACTAAAGGAGTAGAGAGATGAGAAACTATACCATGGATGGTATTAGTTTGCTTGGGCTTGTTAGGTGTCACTTCTCCTACTTCTTTCAACTTCTGACTAGAATCATCAACTTCTTCCAAAGTAACTCTAACTGGAGGATTGGTAACACCTAAGTTACTTATAAAAAATTTCATCATTTGTCCAGACTAAGTCCAAAGAAATCATTGAATCCTTTGAACTCTCTACCCGAGGCATGAGGTTTGCGGGAGGCGTACACTTATTCTCAAAGAGTGGGATCTCTCACTAGTACATTTGACCCACTTTTTAGACCAACATTTCCTACCAAGTTATAAAATGATTTTCCATGGTCGGTTTATAGAAGAAAAAATTGATTTTTTTTACTTCTATTCCCATGTTGGTCGGAATTATGACCCTAAATATTGGTCATAATTTCGACCAACACAGGAATAGAAATAAAATAAAAAAAGTCAAATTTTATACATATATCCTGCCTACCGGTACATTTCATTTTGGCATAGTCCACAAGCAAAGGAGTGTTGAAGGAGGCGATATAAGGAGGGAAGTTGTATGTCGACACCCCCTATATGCATCTAGCCTGTAAGTTCTGGCATCTCCTTCTCTTCCATATTACTATTCTCAAACTCAAGCAAGCATCAAGAGGAATAGGAATTCGATTCCAACCATTTCATTGCAGCCTTGGTAAGAGATTTGATTTTTGTAATTTGCTTAATGAAGGGTACATTTTTTTTTTTTCAAATTGTTTTCATTTGTCACGGGTTTGAAACCCTAATCTCTGCACTTCTAATGGTGCCCCTTGTAAATTTGAATTGATTGCAAACATTTTTGGGGGTTTTTTTTCCATGTTCAGGACATGATTTTTTGTCAGGGACTGAGAGCACATCATTATTTTTTGACTGCAACTAAGAGCACACAATTAACAGAGGTTTTATTCTAAATTTTTAACAGTTCACAGTTAAACAAAGTTTCATTGGCTTGCGATTGAGTTTTTAATAGCTTTTATTTTTCGCACTTCAGTGATATTCAACCACTTATTCATCATTTTTTTACAATGAAACCAAAAGTAGCATCAATTTTATCTTGAACTCAATTGATGAGGAAACAAAGAACCCACCCTTAGTTGATTGCTTTGTATCTCTGGAAATTGAACACCATTAGAAGTGGAAATTCATGGGCCACTTCTAATGGTGTTCATGCCACTTCTAATGGTGGCGTGACCACCATTAGAAGTACAGAGATTAGGGTTTCAAACCCATGACAAATGAAACAAAGAGCACACAATTAATAGATGTTTTATTCTAAATTTTTAACAGTTCACAATTAAACAAAGTTTCATTTGCTTGCGATTGAGTTTTTAATAGCTTTTATTTTCCAAACTTCTGTGATATTCAACCACTTATTCAAAATTTTTTTACAATGAAACCAAAAGTAGCATCAATTTTACTTTGAACTTAGTTGATGAGGAAACAAAGAACCCACCCTTAGTTGACTGCTTTGTATCTCTGGAAATTGAACACCATTAGAAGTAGAAATTCATGGGCCACTTCTAATGGTGGCATGGACACTATTAGAAGTGCAGAGATTAGGGTTTCAAACCCATGACAAATGAAACAAAGGGCACATAATTAACAGAGGTTTTATTCTAAATTTTTAACAATTCATAGTTAAACAAAGTTTCATTGGCTTGCGATTGAGTTTTTAATAGCTTTTATTTTCCACACTTACATGATATTCAACCACTTATTCAACATTTTTTTACAATGAAACCAAAATTAGCATCAATTTTACCTTGAACTCAGTTGATGAGGAAACAAAGAACCCACCCTTAGTTGATTGCTTTGTATCTCTGGAAATTGAACACCATTAGAAGTGGAAATTCACAGGCCACTTCTAATGGTGTTCATGCCACTTCTAATGGTGGTGTAGACACCATTAGAAGTGCGAGATTAGGGTTTCAAACCTGTGACAAATGAAACAAAGGGCACACAATTAATAGAGGTTTTATTCTAAATTTTTAATAGTTCATAGTTAAACAAAGTTTTTTTGGCTTGCGATTGAGTTTTTAATAGCTTTTATTTTCCGCACTTTCATGATATTCAACCACTTATTCAACATTTTTTTACAATGAAACCAAAAGTAGCATCAATTTTACCTTGAACTCAGTTGATGAGGAAACAAAGAACCCACCCTTAGTTGCCTGCTCTGTATCTCTGGAAATTGAACACCATTAGAAGTAGAAATTCACGGGCCACTTCTAATGGTGTTCATGCCACTTCTAATGGTGGCATGAACACCATTAGAAGTACAGAGATTAGGGTTTCAAACCTGTGACAAATGAAAACAATTTGAAAAAAAATGTACCCCTTGTAAATTTGAATTCATTGCAAACATTTTGGGGGTTTTTTTTTTCCATGTTCAGGACACAATTTTCTGTCAGGGACTAAGAGCACATCATAATTTTCTATCTACAACTAAGGGCACACAATTAACATAGATTTTATTCTAAATTTTTAATAGTTCACAGTTAAACAAAGTTTTGTTGGCTTGCGATTGAGTTTTTAATAGATTTTATTTTCCGCACTTCTGTGATATTCAACCACTTATTCAACATTTTTTTACAATGAAACCAAAAGTAGCATCAATTTTACCTTGAACTCAATTGATGAGGAAACAAAGAACCCACCCTTAGTTGACTGCTCTGTATCTCTGGAAATTGAACACCGTTAGAAGTGGAAATTCACGGGCCACTTCTAATAATGTTCATGCCACTTCTAATGGTGGCGTGAACACCATTAGAAGTACAAAGATTAGGGTTTCAAACCCATGACAAATGAAAACAATTTGAAAAAAATGTACCCCTTGTAAATTTGAATTCATTGCAAACATTTTGGGGGGTTTTTTTTCCATGTTCAAGACACGATTTTCTGTCAGGGATTGAGAGCACATCATAATTTTTTGTCTGCAATTAATGGCACATAATTAACATAGGTTTTATTCTAAATTTTTAACAATTCATAGTTAAACAAAGTTTCATTGGCTTGCGATTGAGGTTTTAATAGTTTTTATTCTCCGCACTTCCGTGATATTCAACCACTTATTCTAAGTCAATCTTAAATTCTTCTTCTCACATATGTGTAATCTATCTTTGCTTGCAGTTAACTATTGCATAATTTTTTATTCATCTTATTTCTACTATTACAGTTATTTACAAGTCAAATTTACAAGATTTAATATGGATTTAAATGATCTAGTTGGGTTACAGTTATTTACAAGTCAAATTTTATACATATATCCTGCCTACCGACACATTTCATTTTATTTCATTTTGGCATAGTCTGTGAGAAAAGGAGTGCTAAAGGAGGCGGTATAAGGTGGGAAGATGCACTAGGTCCACACCCATCCACTCATGTCAAGATCTTGTCCAAAATCATGTTGAAATATCCATTGACCTAAATCAAGATCCATCCCTCTCACTTCCTTCGTTACATAATCACTTTTGGAGTATATTCTAAAGTCCTTGAATCCAAGAAAATGTAAGTCCTTGGTGTTATTGACTTACATTTTCTTGGATTCAAGGACTTTATAATATACTCCAAAAGTGATTATGTAACGAAGGAAGTGAGAGGGAAGGATCTTGATTTAGGTTAATGGATATTTCAACATGATTTTGGACAAGATCTTGACATGAGTGGGTGAGTGTGGATGGTGGGATGGGGGGTGTATTGGTGAAGAGTCTTGGTGAGTTTAAGCCTTTTGAAGCACTTGGCATGCAAATAATCTTTGTCTTGAAGAACCAATGATTTCCTAGGCTTTGTCAAATAGCTGGCAAGCAATGATGTATTCAATATTTCTAAAGTGCTTCAAAAGGCTTAAACTCACCAAGACTCTTCACAAGACTTCTAAGTGATATATTTGGTGTTATTGACTTACATTTTCTTGGATTCACATGATCTTGATATGAGTGGATGGGTGTGGATGGTGGGATGGGGGGTGTATTGGTCAATGTGATATGCTCATGAAGACACAGTCTGGTGTTTATATTATTAAACTCTCTATTCAATGCAACATTGATAGGAAAAGCATTCATTGATTGGTATTATAAGTTTTGATCATTCCATGTACTGATTATATTGTTTTGAAGTCTTAAAATCAAAGAATTTTAGTCCTTTTATTAACTGTACCTATACAGTTCTTGGCGTGCAAACAATCTTTGTCTTGAAGAACCAATGATTTCCTAGGCTCTGTCAAATAGTTGTCAAGCAATGATATATTAAATATTTCTAAAGTGCTTCAAAAGGATTAAACTCACCAAGACTCTTCACCAATACACCCCCCATCCCACCATCCACACTCATCCACTCATGTCAAGATCTTGTCCAAAATGTAAGTCAATAACACCAAATATTTCTTAAGTGCTTCAAAAGTCTTAAACTCACCAAGACTCTTCACAAGACTTCTAAGTGATATATTTGGTGTTATTGACTTACATTTTCTTGGATTCAAGGACTTTATAATATTAACTTACATGGAGGGTGTATTGGTGCAGGGCACCTAGGCTATTCAATTTTGCTTTGGGACTTGAGTTCTATATTTTGTTTTTCTTTGTAATAAAGGATGTCTTCTAAATTCCTAGACCATCCTATGGTTTGGTTTTAATCCTTCTTGTGTGAAAGTGTGTATGGTTGAAGAAGACAATGTAATGAACTATCAAGCAATAAACTTTTAATTCTTTACAAATAGTCACTTTTCTGCTCGTGAAGACACAGTCTGGTATTTATATTATTAAACTCTCTATTCAATGCAACATTGATAGGAAAAGCATTCATTGATTGGTATTATAAGTTTTGATCATTCCATGTACTAATTATATTGTTTTGAAGTCTTAAAATCAAATAATTTTAGTCCTTTTATTGACTGTTCCTGTACAGTGCTTGGCGTGCAAACAATCTTTGTCTTGAAGAACCAATGATTTCCTAGGCTCTGTCAAATAGTTGGCAAGCAATGATGTATTCAATATTTCTAAAGTTCTTCAAAAGGCTTAAACTCACCAAGACTCTTCACCAATACACCCCCATCCCACCACCCACACCCATCCACTCATGTCAAGATCTTGTCCAAAATCATGTTGAAATATCCATTGACCTAAATCAAGATCCTTCCCTCTCACTTCCTTCGTTACATAATCACTTTTGGAGTATATTCTAAAGTCCTTGAATCCAAGCAAATATAAGTCAATAACACCAAATATATCACTTAGAAGTCTTGTGGAGAGTCTTGGTGAGTTTAAGTGATATATTTGGTGTTATTGACTTACATTTGCTTGGATTCACAAGATCTTGACATGAGTGGATGGGTGTGGATGGTGGGATGGGGGGTGTATTGGTCAATGTGATATGCTCGTGAAGACATAGTATGGTGTTTATATTATTAAAATCTCTATTCAATGGAACATTGATAGGAAAAGCATTCATTGATTGGTATTATAAGTTTTGATCATTCCATGTATTGATTATATTATTTTGAAGTCTTAAAATCAAATAATTTCAGTCCTTTTATTGATTGTACATGTACAGTGCTTGGTGTGCAAACAATCTTTGTCTTGAAGAACCAATGATTTCCTAGGCTCTGTCAAATAGTTGGCAAGCAATGATGTATTCAATATTTCTAAAGTGCTTCAATAGGCTTAAACTCACCAAGACTCTTCACAAGACTTCTAAGCGATATATTTGGTGTTATTGATTTACATTTGCTTGGATTCACAAGATCTTGACATGAGTGGATGGGTGTGGATGGTGGGATGGGGGGTGTATTGGTCAATGTGATCTACTCGTGAAGACAAATTATGGTGTTTATATTATTAAATTCTTTGTCTATATGTTTTATGAAGTTTGGTCATTGTAGTTGTTGTTCTTGTTTCCTTAGTACCTTTAGTGGTAAGTCATCTACTTAAAATTTGTACAATGACCATACTTCATAAAACATACAGACACATGTCTAGTGATGTTCATATTGTGCTGAAGGTGGTGCTTGATGTTCTGCTGCTATTTCAAATATATCATTTAGGTATGCACAAAGGGCATAAGAAGATTTTATGAGATTTTTCTTGGGAAGCTAATTACTCAAATCTCATCTACTTCATTTATTATGAAGCTAATTGTTGAAGGATCCAGGCCCAGGCTAGAAAGGTGTCTTCCCATTTGAGATTTTGTCTACATTAGTATGCTACTTTTTATTGAAATTATAATTAGCTCCTTGGTTCCTTAGTAATTGCTTTTTATTGCATGGTTGTATGTGGTTTGTCATTTTGTTTTGAGTGTCTAGTGATTTAAACCAAAGACTTCGACTTAGTCCAAAAATGTGCAAGTCTACATTAGTATGTTTCTTTTTATTGTAATTATAATTAGTACGAATGAACAAAATAATGATAATGCAATATTTGTCGAAATAGCGTCGATGACTTCGGTCAATGTGCTTATGTGTCAATGTAGTGTTGGCCCATACATGTTGAAGATGTCATGCACAACAAGTAATCCTGGGCGTCAATTTTGGGTTTGCCCAAATAGGAAAAAGGTTTGGATATGTAATTATATTTTATGTTTAAAAATAATGTGACAACTAATCATTTTATGAAGAACTGATGTACATTTGGTATTGTAGGGAAATAGTGGATGTCAATACTTTTAGTGGGTCGATGAAACCACATTTACATCTACCCCATCTACATCTATACCTAATGTAGGAAATGAGTGCAACTTGTGCAAGGCTCGAGAGGCAGCTAGTGCCGCCAAGATTGCTTCAATGGCGAAAGCATAAATCATATTTCTGCGATGCCTTCTTTATGTAGTTTGTGCACTACTTTGTTGGGACCATATGTGTAAATGTGGTTAACAAAGGGCTATTGTAGATATTGAATTGTTTTTTAGAATTTTAAGTAGATACGTTGGACATATTTTTGTTAGGAATAAGGTGTCTCAACCTTGGATAATTCCTATTCTTATTATTTGTTTTGTAAAATGTATTTTTTGCAAATAATGTAATTAAGTGTGAGTGTACATGTCTAGTTGGCATGTTGATGTGTCACTCCACTTGATGTGTCGGCATCTTGTGCGTAAGGAGATCATGACTAAAATGGTCATGACGGATTCCTATGACACGTAAGAACTATTTAAGGAATGTGCTATGACAGGTGTAAGAGCATCTTATGAATTGGGCCTATTTGGGCGCCCAAGAAGAAGTGGTTGGTGTGTGTAAGAGAATATGCCAAAAATAGGTTGGTATGACAGATTCTCTTACACTTCTCTTGTGACCGTTATTTTTGGCGGATTCTATGACAAGCTGTCATAGTCTATTCTAGGGATGGACGCCTATTCTTGGGATTGCATGTAACAACTGTGTACATGTGGCTTTGTGCATGGGTCTTGGTGGTTGTGCCTATTTTTGGGTCCAGAGGAGTCTATATATATGATGCTACTCCTATGGGAGAGATATAACAAAATTTAAGTCTTGTTGGCTTTGTCTCTCATTTCCTGAAAGAACTTGCATTGCAAGTGTATTGTAATCTTTGTGTTGAAGATAATACATTGTGCAGGTTTTGGAGTGCTGGGGTTTTTTACCGAAAGGTTTTCCCTGTGGTATATCTTTGTGTCATTCTCTATTTTTCTGTATGTATGGTATGTGGTTGCAATATCTTTGTTAAAGTAGTTAACGAATCTAAAATTGTAAGGATTTATAAGAATTTGCACAATACTCTCCTATAGAGATTAGCGTAGGAAGCTGTTTCCACACCTGAGTTTCCTTACAAGTGGTATCAGAGCTTGATCAACTTTTGATCCTAGTTGTTGGGTAGGGTTTTTTGAGCTAATCTCAAGTTTGAGTGGGAGTTTTTTGCAGAGCATTCTAAATCTTATTTGCAGATTGAGATGGCAAGTTCATCATATGGAAGAATGGAAGTGGAGAAATTTAATGGCACTAATTTCGAGTTGTAGAAACTCAAGATGGAAGACATGTTGGAAGATCGTGACCTATGGGAAGCAACTTCAAGTGCTACAAGACCAGCAACTATAGCTCAAGCAGATTGGGATATCAAAGACCATAAAGCTAAGGGTCTCATAAGACTCTGTTTAACCAATGTAGTCCTTCTGAATGTTCTAGATGAGAAAACCACAAATAGTTTGTGGGAAAGACTTGCGGCCGTGTATCAGGCCAAATCTCTGGTGAACAAGTTGTTCCTGAGGAAGAAGTTGTACTCTCTATGAATGGAGGAAGGTGGATACTTAACAGATCATTTAAATGCATTTAATCTACTGGCTACACAGTTGACATCAGCTGGTGTCAAGTTAGAGGAGGAGGATTGTTGCTACACACTTTTGTGTTCTTTACCGGATTCATGGGACCATCTTGTGATGGCTCTCAGAAGCACTTTAGTCACCTTCAAAATGGATGATGTGGTGTCTTTGCTGCTATCAGAGGAGATGCAGAGAAAGGCTTCCATTTCAGAAAAAGAAGCCCTTGCTATTCGTGGGAGATCCACTAAAAGAGGGAAGAAAAATGACAATAAGTCTGAAAATAAGGGTAGATCCAAATCCCATGGGAAGTTAAAGACTTCCAATAAGTCCAAGGAAAAATGTTGGAACTGTGATAAATCTAGGCACTTCCGTAAAGATTGCAAAGAGCTGAAGAAGAAGAAGAAAGGTTCAGATTTAGCTTCAGAAAGATCTCAAGAAGATGGCGATGCATTCATCGCAGCTTTGGTAGCCCATGCATCTGATGATGTGTGGTTGGTTGACTCGGGTGCATCTTTTCACATGACCTCTCATCGAAATTGGTTCTCAAAATATGAAGAGTTTGATGGTGGAAAGGTGTACTTGGGTGATGATTCTCACCTAAAGATAGTTGGACGCGGAAGGGTCACTATCAAATTTCCTGATGGACAAGTAAAGAGAATCAATAGAGTTATGCACATTCTCGGTTTGGCATGAAACCTATTATCTGTAAGTATGTTGAATGATGTAGGTGTGCAAGTTGTTTTTTCGAAAGAAGGATGCAAGATGATAAGAGGATCGATAGTGCTTGCAAGGGGTACTAGGAGAGGTACCTTATTTTAGCTAGATGCATGTATTCCTCTATGTAATAGTTCTTCATCCTCACCATTTGAACAAGTAGTGAAGAAGTCTGTGGCTATTGGTTTTGATGGTAGTGCAAACACTTTGGAAGGTAAGCTTCCTGCAGAAAAGACAATGTTGTGGCATATGAGATTTGGCCACATTGGTGAAAAGGGTCTCAAAACCCTGAAAAATAAAAATCTCGTTGAGGGGTTAAATGATTGCAATCTCGAGTTTGACTTCTGCGAACACTGTGTCTATGGTAAACAAAATCGTGTTCAGTTTTACTCTAGTTCTCACAAATCTTCTGATGTTTTGGATCTTATTCATTCTGATGTATTTGGTCCTGTAAAAGTTCCTTCAATCTCCAAGTCTATATTTTTTTGTATCTTTCATAGATGATTACAGTAGAAGGACATGGATTTATTTCCTTAAAATTAAGACACAAGTCTTTAGTCGGTTCAAGGAATTTAAAGCTCTTGTAGAGAATCAGACTAGTAAGAAGATTAAGTGTGTGAGAACTGACAATGGTGGTGAGTTTTGCTCAGCAGAGTTTGAACAGTTCTGTAAAGAACAAGGTATCGAGAGGCATAAGAAAACTCCTTATACCCCACAGAAAAATGGAGTTGTAGAGAGAATGAACAGGACACTGATGGAGAAGGCTAGGAGTATGCTTAGTGGATCTGGTTTAGAACAAAGGTTTTGGGCCGAAGCTGTGGCCACTGCTTGCTATCTGATTAACAGATCTCCTACATCAACCCTTGTTGGTAAGACACCCATGGAGGTGTGGTTTGGTAAGAAGCCTTCAATTAGACATCTTCATGTTTTTGGTTGTGAAGCTTATGCACATGTTCCAAAGGAGAAAAGATCTAAGTTGGAAAATAAAGCTGTTAAATGTATTTTCATCGGATACAGTGTTGGTGTGAAACGATATAAGCTTTGGGATCCTGTGACTAGTAAGGTTTTGTATAGTAGAAATGTTATTTTCAGAGAGCTAACATCTTCTCCTATTGTGCTACAACCAGATGAAAAAGAAAAGGAAAAAGATGTTGTTCAGTTGCCTCCTACCCCTGAGAAGACTGAACAGAGAGACCATGTTGGGCCTAATGATGAGGAGAGCTCTAGCAGCTCTGATAGTTCAGAAGAAGAGGAAGAACAACCTCAACTGCAGCCCTTGAGGAGATCCACGAGAGAAAGAAAGCAACCAGAAAGGTTTGGTTATTCTATGTTAGATTCCAGTTGTGCCTTTGCTTTAATTACTAACACTGATGAGCCTAGATCTGTGAAAGAGGCTTTGGGCATGGAAGATGCAGGTTCCTGGATTGAGGCTATGGATGATGAGATGGCTTCATTGGAGAAAAACAAAACTTGGGATCTTGTACCTTTGCCTAAAGGGAGAAAATCTATTGGCTGTAAATGGGTGTTCAAGAAGAAATTCTGTACAGATGGCAGTGTTGAAAGGTATAAAGCTAGATTGGTTGCAAAGGGGTATTCACAGGTAGAGGGAATAGATTATGGTGAAATATTCTCTCTTATTGCAAAGTTGACATCCATTAGATTTATGTTATCTCTTGCTGCATCATATGATTTAGAGATAGAACAGATGGATGTGAAGATAGCTTTCCTTCATGGTGATTTGGAGGAAGAGATTTATATGTCACAGCCTGAGCACTACATTGTTAAAGGTAAAGAATCCTTAGTTTGCAGATTAAAGAAATCTCTATATGGTTTGAAGCAATCTCCTAGGATGTGGTACCTTAAGTTTGATGCCTTTGTGTTGTCAATTGGATTTGTAAGATCAAAATCAGATCATTGTGTTTATTTCAGAGTTGAAAATGATCACCTTCTTATTGTTGCATTATATGTTGATGATATGTTGCTATTTGGGAAGGGTAAGGGTATGATTTTTAATTTTAAATCTCAGTTGTCAGCACCATTTGAGATGAAAGATCTTGGGGCAGCTAGGTACATCTTGGGTATGGAAATTAGTAGAGACAGGTCTAACAAAAAACTTTGGTTGAGTCAGAGTAAGTATGTGAAGTATGTGTTGGACAGGTTCAGCATGGAAGATTGTAGACCACTATGTGTTCCTATTTCTGTGGGAACAAATTTATCTGTAGATGATTGTCCAAAATCTCCTAGTGAGGTGGAGGACATGAGTAGAGTACCTTATGCTAGTGTAGTTGGTAGTCTTATGTACGCTATGGTCTGTACTAGACTAGACATTGCCCAAGCAATGGGAGTCCTGAGTCAGTTTATGGCTAATCCTGGACAAGGACATTGGGATGTAGTTAAGCGAGTATTCAGATATTTGTGGGGTACATCAGATTACTCCATATGTTATCATGGTAACTCTTTTGGATCTCCGCATTTAGTTTGTATTCATGGGTTTGTGGATTCAAATTGGGTAGTTGATATTGACAGCAGGAGATCCACCAGTGCTTATGTGTTCACTATGTTTGGTGGTGCCATTAGTTGGATGAGTAAGCGACAACCTATGGTTGCTTTGTCCACTACAGAAGCTGAGTACATGGCTACTACTCATGCTTGTAAAGAAGCCATTTGGCTTAGAAGATTGTGTTCTGATGTTGGTGTTGATGCAGAACAGATTACTATTTGGTGTGATAGTCAGAGCGCTATTTGCCTTGCAAAGAATCCAACTTTCCATGCCAGAACGAAGCACATTGATGTGCAGTTTCACTTTGTGAGAGATATGGTGGAAGATGGAAAGGTAAATTTGGAGAAGGTAGATACTGTGGAGAATGTTGCAGATGCATTAACAAAACCAGTGGGCACTGAGAAGTTCAGATGGTGTTCAGAGTCTATAGGCCTTTTGGCCTATAGCGGTTAAAGTTCCTGTTGCTCTTACAAGGTGTTCGACAAGTGGGAGAATGTTAGGAATAAGGTGTCTCAACCTTGGATAATTCCTATTCTTATTATTTGTTTTGTAAAATGTATTTTTTGCAAATAATGTAATTAAGTGTGAGTGTACATGTCTAGTTGGCATGTTGATGTGTCACTCCACTTGATGTGTCGACATCTTGTGCATAAGAAGATCATGACTGAAATGGTCATGACAGATTCCTATGACGCGTAAGAACTATTTAAGGAATGTGCTATGACAGGTATAAGAGCATCTTATGACTTGGGCCTATTTGGGTGCCCAAGAAGAAGTGGTTGGTGTGTGTAAGAGAATATGCCAAAAATAGGTTGGTATGACAGATTCTCTTACACTTCTCTTGTGACCGTTATTTTTGGTAGATTCTATGACAAGTTGTCATAGTCTATTCTAGGGATGGACACCTATTCTTGGGATTGCATGTAACAACTGTGTACATGTAGCTTTGTGCATGGGTCTTGGTGGTTGTGCCCATTTTTGGGTCCAGAGGAGTCTATATATATGATGCTGCTCCTATGGGAGAGATATAACAAAATTTAAGTCTTGTTGGCTTTGTCTCTCATTTCCTGAAAGAACTTGCATTGCAAGTGTATTGTAATCTTTGTGTTGAAGATAATACATTGTGTAGGTTTTGGAGTGCTGGGGTTTTTTACCGAAAGGTTTTCCCTGTGGTATATCTTTGTGTCATTCTCTATTTTGCTGTATGTATGGTATGTGGTTGCAATATCTTTGTTAAAGTAGTTAACGAATCTAAAATTGTAAGGATTTATAAGAATTTGCACAATACTCTCCTATAGAGATTAGTGTAGGAAGTTGTTTCCGCACCTGAGTTTCCTTACAATTTTGATAATCTCATAAACTTTTTTGTTGTTTATGACTTTGTTATGATTTTCAATATAAAATTAAACAAAATCAAAAAATTAACCTTATTATTGAGCTAATAGTCGAAGGATCCAGGCCCAGGCTAGAAAGATGTCTTCCCATTCTATTGTGGATAGGTGTTTTATAAAACATACATACCTATTGTACATGCATTCTCGATTCAGAGTGGGAAAATCTTATTTTGGATGTGAGGGAGAGAAGCCAAACACATAAAGAACATGCACATAAACATGACAATTGAGAAACATAAATGTAGGCATCATGGTCACAATTTTTTGGAGACACAACATAATTGAATGGTATACCTAGACGATGCAACACAACTATTACTCCTCTGGTTCTAAGTTGACACTGTGGGATCCAAAAACCATGGATAAGGAATAAATTTAGAGAGTGGAGGAGGGCCGTAATGACCAAAATAATACAGGGTCCCTATATTATTTTGGTCATTATGGCCCTCCTCCTTCCTTGTCTAAATTTATTCCTTCTCTATGGGTTTTGGATCCTGCAGTGTCGATTTGGAACTGGAGGAGTAGTGGTTGCATTGCATTGTCTGGGTATACCACTCAATTATGTTGTCTCCAAAAAATTGTGACCATGATGCCTACATTTATGTTTCTCAGCTGTTGTGTCCTAGGACCCCTTATGACCCTTTACAACCATTTACGATCCCTAAGAATAAATCTTAGAAGTCGTAAAATGTCGTAAAGGGTCATAAGAGGCTCCTAGGAGGGGCCAGATGAGTTTCCACCTTCACGTGGTTGGCCCTGTTAAGTAGATAATGTTAAATTATTCTTGAAACAAAGAGAAGCTCAATAATTTAAGGAGAAGCTCTATAAAACCTTCACAAATATCCCTTCTTTGGCCTCCAATCGTACCTCTTCTCAGAATTTAGAAACTTTGGAAACTGTTTCTCATCCATGCATGAAATGTGCTAGTGATTGTTTGGTTAGTGCTTGATAACACATTTATCATCATACCTTTTTCTCCTTGTAGGTTTGGGATCATACAAGAGCATATTGGATCACACAAGAGCATATTGGATTTTATTCATAAATGCAAACTTTGAGAAAATAGATTTGTTAATGTTTCGCCTTCCTTTTCTGAAAGTGTAAGCCTCAATGCTCGTATAAAAATCTCAATGATGATCAGAATCAATGATGGAGAGTTATCATGATGGCAAGGGTTGGAGTACCTTGTATTCAATAGATGTTGGCAAGTGATCCTTCTTAGCTGTTGTTGTTTTAGATTAAAATACATACCAACAACAACAGCTAAGAAGGATCGCTTGCCAACATCTATGTATGCAAAATTTTGGGAGTTGCATCTGAAACTTACGCTAAATAATGTAAGTTGTAATTTTCAATGTTCATTACGATGTCACTTTTTATTGTGTCAATTTTTTAAAAAATAAATATTTTTTTAAATAGTTAAATTAGACTTACTATCCAAATTGGACAAATTATTTTTGTTGTACATGGCACTTGGAGTCAAGTGTGTCTCTAAACATTGTGAGCTTTCCATATTCTTTAAGTGTTCTGTCACAATTATATTCATCAAAGATTGAATTAGGGATTAAGCATTTTATATCATAATTTTATTCGTACATTGATGCGAATCAATGATGGAGAGTTTTTTTATTATGAGAAGACGTATATGTAGTGGAGGCCATAATGAATGAATGTTATTAGATGTTAATGGGGAATTTAGAGTGATGTTAAGGGGGGGGAGGGGGCCAAATGAGCTTCCACCTTCACGTGGTTGGCCTTGTTAAGTAGAGAATATTAAACTATTCTCAAAACCAAGTGAAGCTCAAACTAAACCAATGACGTAGATTCAATGGTCAAAAACACCTACTTCTATATGTTGTTGATTGCTTATTTTTTTCACCATGACTACTCTCCTCTTAAACATATGTTTAGATCTATTTTTTGATAGCAATGAAAATATCTCATATCTTTGAAATAGTGAGATTATCCCAAGGACAATGATGTCCAGTGTTAGAATAATGAACACCATGCATTGGTGAAAAATCCATTGAATGAATCTACCATATCAAGAAAATTAATCATGAAACTTGATGTTTCTTATATAAATCTTGATGTTTAGAACCATAATACCCACTTTCAACTAATAACAAGATATCCAACCAATATAATCAGTACATAGAATGATCAAAACTTGCAGACAAAGATTGTTTGCACGCCAAGCACTGTACAAGAACAGTCAATCAAAGGACTGAAATTATTTGATTTTAAGACTTCAAAACAATATACTCAGTACATGGAATGATCAAAAATTATAATACCAATAAATGAATATTTTTCCTATCAATATTGTATTGAATGGAGAGTTTAATAATATAAACATCTGACTGTGTCTTCATGAGTAGAGAAGTGACTTTTTGTAAAGAATTAAAGGTTTATTGCTATGCCTAATTTGATAATATATTTTTTTAAAAAAATTAAATTAAATTGTATGTCACTTTTTCGACCACCCTCGTCGCAATTTCGTCGACCAGTGGTTTGTCATTTCAATGAGAATGCTATACACTCGACTATTTTGACCATAAGCCCTCGCAATTTCGACCAACATTGGTCGCATAGATGAAAGGCATGCCTGATAATTCTTCTAGGTTGAAGTGATTATTTCGATGGTGGGTACGTCGATAATTTAATCACTATAGACATCGCAATTTTGACGACAACATACAATGTCAAATAACCGATGAAAAAACTTCGAACAATAGTTATGGTCGTTTGGGATATTATGTGATGTAAATGCTAAGAGTAGAGTAGAATGTATGTATGGTTTAATGCAATGCAATGATTTTCTCTCATATGTATGAATGTTATGCAAATGTATCTGATTATGGAAAGTGTATGTATGGAAATATATGTAATGCAATAGATGGAATGAATGATTATGAATATGTAATGAAAATTGCAATGATACACATGATATATTTTGCAGGTATTGATGAAGACAAGTACTTAGTCTTATGTCAAAAAGGATGTTTAACCTAGGATTTTGACTACTTGTGTTTCTGTGAGAAGATCTTCGTATGAGATTCAGCTCTTTGTGTTGCAATTTAAGTATAGTTTTTTTTAGAAGGATTGTTAAAAAATTTCAAGCAATTTGTGAGATCATGCAATCATGCAAAGTGTAAAATGACATGCAAAATGAAATGCAACCTAAGACCTAGGACCTAGTCACTGATCATGTGTTGGTCATTTGTCATCATTGAGTTTTTTTTAGGTAACTGGATAAAAGACTTTCATCTCAGGCAAGTAGATGATTTTGTTTGCCAATAGAGTTTTCATGGCAAATTCCAAGGATTCTCCAAGAGGAGTGAATTTATGATTAGGATCTATAGCCCAACGTTTGTAATTAGATGACTTTCTGTTGGACTCTATGGCTTTAGCTTCGGAAGCTTTGATGGCTTGGGTACCAATAGTGAGATTGAAAGAAGGTGCCTTAGATGGGGCATGGATATTATTAACAACGCCATCTGTGACAATGCCTTTATTCTTGTTCCATTTTTTGTTCTTTTCCTTAGAACTAGATCCAAATTCATACTTGTCTTTTTGAAGTGTGATGTCTCCTTTTTTCACAAGTACTTTCTCAATTTTGATCGCATTATCTACCATCTTGTCAAAAGATGTATGATTTTGCATTTGTAAAGGGTAGTTGATTTCTGGAACAAGATTGTTGATGAAGATTTCCAACTTCTCATTTTTGGGAATGGGTCTAGCATATAGAGAAAATTTCTTCCTCCACCTCTTGAGAAATGTCAGGAATGGTTCTCCTGGATCTTGTTTCAGATTCCAGATGTCAATCATGGTGACCGGATGTTGAATATTGTAGGACTATTGTTGATAGAACAATTTGATTAACTCCTCAAAAGTATTGATAGTTGGATGCATTCTAGAGAACCAATGAATGGATGCTCCTCCCAGAGATCGAGGGAAAAGACGCATTAAGTAGGTTGGTTTGTGCATAAACTCTATAGATTGAGTACAGAATTCTCTGACATGATCTTGAGGGTCAGAGTTTCCATCATACTTATCATATTTAGGCATCTCCACTCTTTTAGGGAATGGCGGCATGTACAAGTCTTTATCAAATGGAAAAGGGCATAGAGCTTCCATGGAGAACTCCTTAGGTTCCTTTTCTTTTTCAAGTTTGTTAAGTTTGACTTGCATGGCATGCATCTGTTTCATCATAGCCGTGATAGGAGTTTCTTCCTCATGTGTAATGATATCTTCCACATTAAATTTTGGAGGAAGTTTAGCTCCTTGATGAGTTAACTCTAGAAAGTATGCCTCTCTATTTTCCTTCAAGAAATGTTTCATCATTCTTTTGAAGTCATCATCGTTTTGATATCGAACAATTTCAGAAGGTATAGGTTCTTGATCCACAACATATTGAGAATGGTGTCCTTGATACCTGTGTTGTGTCCGTCCGTGAGACATGTTAGGAGTTTTAGGGCTCCTTGGATTAGATTGAGGAGGGGTTTGTTGATTACCTCCGTGAGTTGATGGAGGGGGTACGTAACCAGTTTTCAATCGAAAGCTGCCAAGACCGTTGTCTTCGTAAAGACCAGAATTGTAGAGTTGCTCAAGAGTGGGCCCGTTGTGAATAGTCAAAGGTACAGTGTTGAGTGTTTCTCTGGATTTCTTGTGTGATGAAGCTCTAGTTTCCACCATTAACCTTGAGTGAAGCAAAAGAATGAGATGGAGACAACTGAAGAATGAATTGATTCAAGAAGATCGAATGACGCAACCTTGTCAAGTTTGAAGTGATTAAGGATTAGATCAGATGTAAATGAAGGAGACTGTGCCATAGTAGTGTGGGTAGATGCCCAATAGATGGTGGGCATGAGCTCACAACACTTAGCCATTTAGCAAGAAGACTGAATTTGAAGATAATGTTGACAAGGTTTTGACACAAGATGAAAAAGACTCAAATCGATAACCCAAAAGGCAAGATTAGACTCAAAGGATCACTTGAGGAAAATGAATGAATTTGTTCCAGTTTCTGCTCTGGTCCTGACATAGTGATTTGTTCAACAGATTCTACAAATAGGCTGTAAAAATTGAGTTTTTGACAATTCTGACCACTTTCTGGCAATTTTTCTCAAACGACTTTCTGTAGGATCGTATGATAGTGGGTATGCTGTGAAATGACAATTGAAAAACTCATACAATAATTGCAAAACTCACATGACAATTGATAGCAGATTTTTGAATTTTGTTTTTTTACTAGTGGCAAAACTCGTACGACACTATACAAGCTATCATGCGACAATACAGGGGTTCTGAAATGACACTTGCCAAAACTCGTATGAATTTTTGACCTGATGGGATGAATTTTGACTCTAGAAAGGATTTTTACTTTAGATTTTGCAAATTTTTGGTTTTCAATTTTAGATTGTTCACAAATTTCTCTGTCCAAGTTTGAAGATTATTTTGAGATTGTTCATTTTCGGTAGCCAAATAAATAAACAAGCATGCAAAACAACAAGCAAGTGATTCCAAGCACGTCTGAAAATAATGAAGAGGGGACAAAGCAACCCTGTGCATGAATAATCAAGTGACTGAATGTGCTAATTCCTAGGAGTGCTAATTGTGTATGTTCCAAAAAGTTTTTCAATAACGCACATATTCTTAGAAAAATGAAAATTTGGCCTCACTAGGGTTTGTAGTAATGGTCTGACTCTACAACTTTTATGATCTCAAGAGGGTGAACTCCAATCAAGGTGCATCGGGGTTTTGACACAGTCTGAGAAATTAATCAATTAGGAGCTGCTAGGGAGATTTGACAGCCCAACAAGAGACCACACCTGTGAAGATTTCCTCCACAAGGACATTTATATAGCGACTGCTACTACCACAATGAAAATGGCTATTACAGCTTGAGGTTCTGTCCACGTGGTTGACCCAATTAAGGGAATGTCCACTATAGTTAACCCTCTCTAAAGGTGACTCACAAAAGATACCACATGGGGACTGGTTCCAAATTCAAGGATTTGAGTTTCTGATACTACCCAAAAAGGGAGTAGAGCATAGTCCTCTAACCTTTTCACTTTTAACCAAAACAAAGCAGATAGATTAATCTGACACGCTAAGACCAAGATTATCTCACAAAGATCTTTTATGTCAACCGCTTATGATCTATCAACCCCTCTAGAGAGAGAATGTATTAATAAAAAGTTGAAGACACACAAATCTAGTAGAACGCGAGACTCTCTCAGTACCTTCTCTACCTACAAGGGGATCCTTCGTCAAGAGAAGCTTCACATGAATAAACAAGCGAAAGAAGCTTAATCTCTCAAGATCATCTGCAAATAGTGTTCATAGGGCCTATTTACTATGTGTAGCAGATATGCAAAAAGCAAATCTACATTCATTTTATAGCCCAAAATGAAGTATGTGATATGAAAGCAAGAAAATCACACAAGCTTGACACGTGAGAGTTCATTTTAATCCAAATCAAAATGTTATCAGCTTGAGAAGATTACCTGAATTCCTCACAACGTGCTTAGTAGATTTTTACCTGTTTTAGCAATTTAGTTGCACTTTTTCCAATCAGATTCAATAAGTATCAGTAAAAAATAGAAGATTTCAATTGTTAGGGTTAGCTGTTAGTCCAAATCTGAAAATCAAATATGAAAAACTGCCAAAAATGCTGAAACAAAAATTAAATTCTGGAGTCAAAACTCGTACGACAGTGGGTCACTTCTCAAACGATAGTCTGGAAACTCGTACAACTATGGGTGTCTTCTCATACGACAATCAGGTTTCCAAATGACAGTGTGTACTCTCTGGTATGAGTCTTGAAATATGAACCTCTTGTACGATAGTGGGTATCTCCTGAAATGACTTTCTGACAAAAGTCGTACGAAAAATGTATGGACAGAAAATAAAAATCACAGTTTTAACCAGAAAATGACAAGAAATTGATAAAAAGATGATGGAAACCCATTTTAGGGCCCTGCGGTGGGCGCCATAAATGTGTGTGAATTTTGTACCTAGTTGTAGACATAACACTTCAATAAAACATTAGAGGTTAGCCAAAAACTGAAATCGTGCAATGAAATGGAAACTAAACTAACCAAGTGATTTACTGCCTTCTAGTAGGTGTGAGTATGATACTCTCAGATCAGACCGAGACTAGTGACAATGCAACACCTAAATGAAGGATTTGAATGCAAAGAATGAAAGACTATGAATGCAGATTAAGCTATTTTTTTGGATTTTCTATGCAATAATATGAAAAACTGTATGAAATTAATCTAGAATAACTGAAATTGGAATGCAGATTTGATCTAAAAATGCTATGAATGAGTATGAAACTATGAATAAGAAACTATGTAAGAGCTAAATGACTAACTACGAAAGATCTCACAAATCGCTTGTCGCAAATGCTCAATCCTTCAATCGCCAATTCGCCAAAATAATTGTGCAAATTCGAGTGTTCTTATTATGAAGAGTTGAGCCTTGGTTTTATAGAAATCTAGGGCTTTGAGGATGCAAGAGAAAAGCCATAAATCACTCTTGATAAACTCAGGTTGATTTTTGAGTTATCAGGAAATCAGAAATAATTAACTCACAAAATCATACAAAAGCATGCAAGAACAACTTTTTAACTCAAATCAGAAGTTTAGATTAGCTTTGAACTCAAAATAGAATGTTGAGTTTCCAAAAGTTAACAACTTGCATTGATTTCCTGATTTTGAGTTTAACTGCTCTTTGAATGTGCATAATTAATTATGAATTAATTAAATAAATAAAGTGATTTATCCTCAACTTAACTGATTTTTGTATTAAAAATAATTGATTTATGGATTAGTCAATTATTAAATCAAACTTTATTAAAAAACTATATTATTAAATATTGAGAATTGATATGAATTAATTAAATAAGAATTTAATCAATTAGTCATAAGATTTTTGATTTATTGTCAAAATTAAATAATACAATTTAGGAATAATTAGAATTAAATTTAATTAAATAATTAAGCGACAGTATTAAATCTGATTAATTAAATATTCATAATATTCAATTAATCAAACTTTAGGATAAATAAGATTTATTGCCAAATAATAATTAAATTAAAGATAATTAGGATAAATTAGGAACATTACTAGGAATATTCCCCAATGCAGAATTTAGGATAATCAATTAGGTTTCAATAATGTGCAGATGTGCCTTAGCTTAGGACTTTGATGTTGATTTCATTTGAATTGAAGATGTAGGAGGTTAATGAACCTATAGCCCATTTTTGGGGTATTACAGATCTTTGTATGGAATTCTTGTTTCCATTGTGTGTGAACGGTTCAAATGCTCCATTTACCTCTATGTTTTGAGTAGGAGGCTCTTGACATGTTTTAGATATGTTTTACAAATGTTTCTTGCAGGTTGTGGGATAGTAGGATGAATAGAATCCTTGGACAGTGAGTTTATACTTAGAAAATGCACTAAAAGAAAAGAATATTGTCTCATAAAAAAGACCCTTAGTGTGGGGGCAATATTCTCAGTTTTTTATATGTTTGGGTTATCCTAATTGGGCCCATCCTCACCAAAGTGATCGAGGAGTTTTGATCCGGTTCAAAAGTTACACCTCTCTATGTACGTGTCTATCCAGAGACAACGAGAAGGTTTCTTTTTTTAGTATTTGTTTCCAAGATTATGTTTAATGAATGAATGGAAACTTGATATGTTTGTATAAGGTTTATAGAGCCTCAGGAGAGTTTAGGAGAAGACTAAGGTTCCTCTTTTCAATGGTGAGGAGTGGAGAGACACAATGTGGGAGGATACTTTGCATGGCTATCCTAAAAAGAGTAGAGTTGATGTCTTAAGGTGTAGAGGGGAAAAGTGGTTTGGTTTCAATCTAAGTGTAGATTAGATGTTGTAGGGGATTGTTAGGATTTCCTCTTTATGATAGTGGAGTGGTGGATCCAGAGAATATGATCCTAGTTGATAGATTATTGAAGGAAGTGAATGGATTTGAGGATAGTCAGAACATCAAACTAAACGTGAATGGGTGGTTAAGTTGAGAGTGTGTTTAGTATGTGGAGTCTAGTGGAAGAGATATCAATCTTGAAGATTGATTGACCATTGATAGGTCTTGAGAGTGGGTGGGTCCATGAGTGTGAACCTAGGTTAGAGGACAAGAGAAGTGCCTTCACAAGAAAATCCCCTTGGCTCTGCATCAATGATGGCATCTACAGTGACATATTGGCCAAAGGAGTTGCTAATCTACCATCAAATCTACTTATAACAAAACTCTAGAGGGAGTCTAGGTAACTAGGCCTAGACTGGGGCCATCCTACTGAGCTTAGCCAAAGGATCAAATCTTAGTCTCCATTTGGAAAGAGCTAAGAAATGTTTTCCATAGTTCTACAACCCTAAGAGGACAAAGATGAGATCTTCCTCTATAGTGAACTTGAATAGGAACAAACCCCTTGACATCGCATTAATGGAGACACCACCCTTTAGCTTCCATCGGGCAGGAACCCATCTATAAACAATAGTGATCACCAACCGAAAGGAGAAAATTTCCCAACCAGTGTAAGATGTAACAAAGAGACAATCTTGTACATAAATCACATTGTTGATATTTAAGAAGTATATGACTAAATACTTAACATGGAGGGTGCTTCGATAGAGAGGCAGACTTAGTGGCAAAAAAAGTATAAAGATATTTACAATGTTAATAATGAAGGCATAAAGTAGGCACACCCTTATTTTTAAAGCTAACCATGCCAATTGTCATAATTACCACAACTTGCTACATATCTCTTTTGCATGTACTGTAAACTATACACGAGTTATTTAAGCCACTTCAAATAATTTGATTGTAACAAACATGATCTTGACTACACTCTAAAACTATATTTCATTGACTTAATATTTTTTGTAAGAAATATAAATATTTAAAATATTTCATTCAATTCGATATTCTAAATAACTCTAATTCCTCTTGTACCTTCAATTCTTCTAACCTTAAAAATTACAAATATGTTTACTTAAAGTAAAGACTAAATTACAAATTGAAGTATATTAGCTACACATATCTTCGTGGCTATGCAAGTGCAATCACAAAACTCAAAAAACCCAAATTTTAGTACATATTGACATATAATAGTAGTATTGAAGTATACTAGTGCTTGCACCAAAAAAGTTCAATGGTTAAGCCGATAGTGAAATATAATTAACTTATATTGAAGGGTAGAAATAGAAAAAGTGCCACATAGTGGCTAGTACTTGCCTAATCAATTGTAATTATATTGTGCAATATAATTAGAATTTTAATATAAATTTATATAATTATAATAATAATGAAGAATTTTCATTAAAACTATTATAAATAAATCAATTTAAATAAATGGATATTTTGAGCTAAATTTAATAAGTTTTTAAAATTAAAACTATTATAATAATATTAAATATTAATTTAATATAGTTTAGTTTAAATATTAATATTTTGTAAAGAAAAAATAAAATTATAAGCAAATAAAATCACATAATTTTTTTACATAAATAATTGTTAATGTATAATTAATATATAATAAAAATAAAAATTTAAAAAATTTAAAAATATGAATAAAAATAAATATATATTATAATATCATAGGTTTTTATTTAAATTATAATATATTGTAAAAATTAATAGTTTAAACTAGAATAAATTCAAATAACATAATTTTTAATTTAAAAATATATTAATAAAAAATTAAAAAAAATTCATGAGAACTTAACATAATAATTAAAAAAAACAAATTCTAAAAAAACTCTTATAAATTCTAAAAAACTTATATAAAATCTATTTATGCCTAAAAAATAGGTCTATAAGACCTTAAATGTTTTAGCCAATCATTTCATCAAAAAATATTTTTTACAATTTATAAACTTAAAAAATTTACATATAGACTATAGAAAATGTTTCATTTTTAACAAAATAAAATTAAACTAAATTGTAATTTGTGAAAAAATCAGTTTTAATTACTAGTTAATGGAAGAAATCCAAAAACGGATGCAATAGTACTTGCTTAGCCTATCAACAAGTACTAATAAAGAGTGTTAATAATTTAAAGCATAACATTCTAACCCTACCCCTAATATTAATTGAATCCTAACGTGAAGGCTATCTCTAATCTTAATTTAAAAATTTACATATATTCTTTAAATATATTTTGAAAGAAAAGAATAATTACTAAATAATTTTGATAGTAAATAATATTTATTAAAATAATAATATTATATTTTTTAAGGGTCTTTATAATCCACTTGTTGATACAAGATACTACACTTTATGTAAATGATTCTAAAGACTACATAGAATGATTCTAAAGTCTATTGCAAAATCTAGAATATGCTACATTAAAGTAAAAATTACAAAATCTAGAATATGCTACATTAAAATAAGACTACATAGAATGAGATAGAATGAATAATTTATATCTAAACGATTTCCATTTTTACTATTTTCATTTAAACCAAGACACATAACCATCCCATCTTAGAAGATTTAATACATTAATAACATTGTAGGTAAAACATGATAATAATAGTCCAACATTTAGAAGAAAACAAACAAAAGATTTATTTAACACAGAGTTTAACAACCATCTCAGTGATCTTTTGTGGGTTTGCACTGTGCATGTTGATGCCACATTTGGTAAAAATTTGAAAGTTTTAAGCAAGTGCAAGTGCAGACTAAAAACAAAACGAGGATGCTCAACAATATTTAAAAGAGCTCATCTGTATTCTTCAGATTGTTGTGTATTTTTTTCAATAAATTTTCAACCCAGAAAACGTAGGGTTGAAATAGAGATTCGTGCATTTAGTTTTGCGGTTTAGAGAACGATTCTTAGCTCGATGAAAATACTTTGAGCGTTGCATTCGCTAATCAGATTCATAAATCACATGTTTAGTGTGTTATCATTCCTATGTTTTGGTTAAATTGCACATTGAAAAAATAGAAATAAAATCTTTAAAAATAAAAGGAAAATTATTTGTGGAACCATGTCATGTTTTTAGCAATATGCTTATTTCCAGTCCCTCTTTTTTCGTGACTTATTTTTCAATTCTTAAATAATAGCTGCTAAAATAGCAAAAAAATTCTAAATTATCTTTTTTCACACTTTAAAATTTCCATAGAAACACAACTTAAATTTAAGTAAAAAAATGTACTTAAACAGCGGCATGGGGACATGAGAGTAACGTTAAAAATGAGACTGATAAAACCTACAAAGAATACTGTGTGAGACAATTCCGATGAGGAGTTCTCCTCATAAAATAGCCTATCAGCTAGCTAATTAGTTATAGTAGAATAGAATAGAATAAAAAATTTTAACGTCCCCAAAACTAACATAGCCTATGGGACAGACTTCCAGCTCGCGTATTTTCCTTCGCAATACTTACAGCTTGCGTTTTTCCTACGCAAATTGAATTGTTTAATACTTCGAGCTCGCGTTTTTCCTCCGCAAATTGAAGTGTATAAGACTTCCAGAGCGAGCTGGATTTAAAAAGTTCAAGATAAAAAATGCCGGACTTAGCCGTGCCCGCAGAACCCTGTTTTGAGCGCTCTCTGTTCGGAGGCTCCATTTCCAGCACCTTTCCGCAGCGTTTTCAGGTATTTCATATTTTTTCATCTATTTTTAAACTACTCTTTGATGGCTTTAAACATGCAGAGCGTCGTGATTATAGGAACAGGGACGCCATTTCGAAATTAGGGTGTGTAGCATGCGTCCGATACACATAAGTTTCATCAATATATAACCTAAAATGGATTCCCAATCATAAACGAGTTCATTCATCTCAGTTACCCTCTATTAGGTGACAATATTTCTTGCAAATTCAAGCTACCCAAAACCTGCAATTCTTAGTATCGCTATCCTTAGTATAACAAATCCTATTGACAAATTCTGCATGCGCTGCAAAATTCCTGCTATTTTGAATTTCTTTGTTTGGCTTAGCAGGAAAACGCTTGCGTAGGGTCTTTTGACGCTGAGGTGTCTGGAGAAATCTGGGAATGGGAATGTTCCCTGCGTGCCTGATTTCTTCTACATCAGGGAGACATTTCATCCATCTCTAAGAAATACAGTTTTTTTTGAAAGGTGTAGCCAGGGTATGGGTTTCCATATTATGCTGTTAAGTGAGAAGGTAGTTGCCATGTTTGAATACACGTTTCTGTTCGAGGATTAAGTGTTGATTGTGAATCGTATTGCAATTTATCTTGATGAATGGAGCTTTAATCATTGTTCTGTGTCCATGTATTTCTGTAATGAATGTCCGAAGGCTGCTTTAAGGTATCGATAACAACATTAGAATGGTTTAACTTTAACCATGATAAATTACCCTTATTTTTAAACTAAAGATAAAAAAAGCTATATTAAGAATTCAAAGGGTTACAGAAAAACTATCATCTACGAGGCAGAGGTTCCCCTCATCCTCCTATTCTTCACTGTAGTTGTAGATATTATTGCACAGATAATTCAAGAAATGCCATATTTGAATTCAATGAAAACAATAGCGATAATCTTTCAGGCAATATTAAAATCTTACCAACTGAATCTACTACCAGTGTTCCTAGTGGTGTTGCTATTGGTATTGAAATTAATAAGTAAACTACTGTAGGGCCTAAAGAATGCAGAATCACTCATTAAGTAACTGAATAGGCCCTAGGGGACTAAAACTTAAAATATTAGACACGAGGACTGTTGACTTGGTGGTCAGCACCTCCTTTGGGGTTACCATGGATCTGGGTAAATCTGGTGTTTGTGACGTTCGTTGATAGTTCGAGCTTTTGGCGCAACGGCAAACATTCCTACAATTGGTATCAGAGCCTTGGGTCACGGGTTTGAATCCCAAGAGGTCTCCTTTATTCCGTTGGTGCGGAACCCTCGGTCGGTGCTGAGGGGGAGAGAGTCTCCTTCATTCCGTTGGTGCGGAACCCTCAGTCGGTGCTGAGGGGGAGATTGTTGACTTGGTGGTCAGCACCTCCTTTGGGGTTACCATGGATCTGGGTAAATCTGGTGTTTGTGACGTTTGTTGATAGTTCGAGCTTTTGGCGCAACGGCAAACATTCCTACAAGGACCCTAGAATTCCCTACTCTTTGTAATATCATCTTTCCTAGAAGCCAAAAGCACTAGGGGAAAGGACCTAGTAATTGTTAGGGGCTACAATAACTGTGACCTTTTTGTCATCTTGACCCCCCAATTACTAATACTAAAGGAGCCCAAAAATGATAACACATGTACCAATAGCCTATCATTTTTTACCTTTTTTGGTTGGTAATTGGCCCATTTGTGCACCACTATTGGGACATTTTGTAACGACTACTGAGACATTTGGCCACCAGTACTGACATTTTTGAGTAAACGGCTATTGGTGCAAGAACATAGCAGGTATTGGGCGGCACTTTGAAAAGGCCATTTTTTGATCACTCTGTGTTTGACGGTCTCTACAGAGAGGTTCGTGAATACCCAAAAGCTGAAACCTTAGCTTAAAGCAGTTAACTCACATACGAAGACATACCGAAAAAATTGTTGAAATCCGACATATGGTTTAGGATTTGTAGGTGCATGAAGTTAGGGTGTGCGGCTATTGGGTCCTTTCCCCAATCCCAAATTGAAATATCTTGATATGCCCAGATCTTATACCTTTTGCTAACACCATGCAAAAACCATGGATGCAGGGGCCAAACTGTCACAGTTCTGAAAAGTCACACTGTAGAAAACTGTCCACACTTGCTGGAAAGTTGGAAACAGCCCACAAATACAGGAACCATAAAATTTGCAGCGTTGGTTGGTAGCAATAAAACTCACAGAATTCAGATAACTGAGGAAGAGAATTGCTAAGCTGAAATTTATCCCTCATGAGCACTAGAGGCTGGTGGTTTGCCAATCATCAAGGAATTTCCAAAGGCATTCATTGCGATTTGCAGTATCTTCCATCATGATTTGCTTGGCATTCTCATGATTGATTGTAATGTTTTGATCTGGTGAGGTTCCCATAACTGTGTGTATGTTGAGGGGAACGGGTCCGTACGCTAGTGTGGAAATCTGTACACTGCAGGTGACCGTACGGAAAATAATGAGCTGGTCCGTATCATGGCAAGAAACCCCAAGCGTACAGTGGAAGAGGCCTTGAAAAGCAAGGGCCATACGACAGTTTGAAGGCACCGTATAGTGGAAGAGGCCTCGAAAAGCAAGGGTCATACGACAGTTTGAAGTCACTGTACGGTAGCCCAGTGATGTCGTACGGTGGAGGGACCATACGGTGTGTGGAAGGGGTATGGTGTACAGAGCCGAAGGTCAATGGAGATGGGTTGACGAGTGGTGACAAGGGCGTACGGACCATGACTAGCTCCTTCAAACTTTAATGCTTTCGTTCGGGGATGTATTGTATGGTGATAGAGTAACAATATTATCGCACAAAACACCAGAGAGATGAATGCCAAGTACCAATGATGCCACAAGTTGTATTAATGCCAAAGATGCAAATAGATTTCGCAGATGTATACAAAGATGGTGCTTTAGATTTGCTAGATCCGAAACAAACAAAGCAGAGCAGAGTAGGGTGAGGGATGAATCCCACCGAAACTGAGCTAGCCAAATAGGGAAGATCTTTCACTTTGGAAGTGGAGAAATAGAGCAGAACTCCAACTGGAATTAGCAATACAATACAATAATTCAAGTTGCATACCCTAAGACATCCAACTCGACAGACATATATACCCTGTCGGAGGAAAAACTCCTGAGAGAGAAACAACGTGCTGACACACAACACAACAAACACCTATGAAAATAAAATGGGCACCAAGATAAACTAAATTGATCGGGTCCCTTACATAGAAATTTATAACTTATATTTATTTTATGATTGGGATATTACATTGATTTTTTGAGGCCTTGGTTGTGTGAGGTTGCAGGGTCTTTTGTCACTATTTGCAGGGTTGCAATTCTGTTGCAATCTGCAGATTTTTGCAGTTCATGAAGCTAGTTGCAGGTCTTGTGTGACCCTTTGTTATGCATAATTTTATGCTGCAGATGACTTTGCTGCACCTGTCTTTTTGATTGCTGTTGATAGAATTTACATAATCACAGGAATCCAAAATTTACTGTCTTCTCAGGGCATTGTCATCACAAAACAAATATTCCAGCCTTAGCTGAAGAATGTCCAGGGTTGAAACTCTAGGGTTTAAGAAGGTTATCTCCCTTAACAAAGCTTGGACATTATTGAACAACACTCTTGTCATGTAGATCCTCACCATAGAAGAATGTTTGCAAGCGCTGAGGTAAAGAGCAAACTCTTCTCCCTCCTTCAAAAGATTTATCACGATGTGGGTCTTACAAGACTCTAGGTGGATGTGCTTTAGAAAGCTCATATCTAATTTGTAGTTGCTAGGAAAGAGAACAAATGGGTAGTTGTCTCAAATTGTAGAGCCATCATTTTTTAATACCATTTGGGTGGTCTTTAGATTTTTTAGTATGATGGAGAGTCCTTGGGTCTCAGTGGGTGGTGTCAACATCTCCATTACTTGTTAAAAACATAGTAATGCTATATTGTCTTCTCTAGCTATTTGTCAAGATTTTATCGCTTTCTAAGGTCCCATCCTCCTCATTGAGATAGGTGAGAACCCTTAATGGGCTATCCTTGTGGAGAATTGTCATTGATCTTCCATCGCCTTTTGTCTTTTATAGACACTTCAAGAAGGCCTTTGGCTTGGTTTGGAGAAACTAACTTTTCTAGAGGATACGTGATTGCGATATTCCTAATTCTCTTATCATCATAGTTTGAAAGATTAATGAGATAGTTATTGGATAGTTTTATATTTTGTAGTCTTTTTGACTTTGTGAAGATTACCATTGGGGTTGAACAAGGGTGTCCTCTATCATTGATCCTCTTCAACATTTACATCGATGAGTTGGTGGAGTTTCTTTGGCAAAATCCTCATATGGATGATGGCTGTATTTTACATGATTTACCTTTTGTTGATGATTTTGGTCTTTGTTGTCAATTTGTTAGTCATACATCAACAACTTGATATCCTTGCTCATTTTTGTGAACTTTGCCAAATTATGTTCAACCCTAGTAAAACTAAGGTCATTTTTTTAACATCTCCAAATGTTGACTTTCCAGATTCTAGTTCTACAAAGGGGCAGTTTTGAAATTACATCAAGTTACACATACTCGGGAGTCCAATTTTCTAGTCCACCCACCAACATGAAGCTACCTCTAAATTTTATCTTTGCAAACTCTCTTTGTCTTGGAGTGTCAATGTTTCTAGATCTACTTTCATGAAATCCTTTCAAAGACACCTCTTTTTGATACAATCATCAAGCCTATAATTGTACATGGGTCTAAGGTTTGGGGACTTGTTGATGTGTGTTTTATGACTGTACCAATAGTAGAATAAAATACCAAATTATCTTATCCTCTCTTGAGAAAAATCATGTGTTTGCTAAGATGGCGAAAGATCATATAATAGACTCCAAGCGTCTTTTATGTTAGTTCTTGACTATGGATAAGCTCAATGGTTGATGTGATATGCTGGTATCACAAGGGGACTTACGTACTCGTTCTCAAGATGATTTAGACAATACTAGCTATGAGAACTTTTCAAAAGATATGGTAGTGAAAGTACTTTTTTTTTGGGTTTTCACGATCTATGCGGAAAGTAAATGAGAGTAGGGTTGAGAGATCTATTCTAATCCTAAGAATTTGAAAGATGAATACTGTTACGATGAAATCTACCAAACTTTGCTTCGCAAAATTCAACAACTATAGTAAGTTAGAGCACTCTTCAAGGGTTGTGCAAATAATTTTCATATCACAATGAACACCATCATCACGAAGAATGTACATCAATAATAGAAGTAGAACATCTACATAAGGGCTCAGAACCAACCTTACAATATGCTTAAGAATCACCTAAGAACAAATGGTATGAGCAAGATGATTCCATCATAAGACTATTATCAATCACATTCATCTAAGTACTTGAAAATAAATCTACTCTAAGTGAGGGAACAAAGATAACATGCAAGCACCAAAATGCATCAAGAAATCACCAAACTTCAATGACAACTATATTATTTTGGTAAAACATAAGCAACAATCTCAAAAAATTTTCCTTTACAAATTAGAAGTGAGCCTTTTATATAGGTCTCAAATTACAATGAGTGGCTTGAATTGAAATAAAACCGATGGCTCATATTGTTCCACCTCAGCCCTAATTAGGGTTAGGGCAAGGGAAGAAAATCAACATTTAATGAGAGGGTCCACATGGACCAATTAGAAATAAGCCACTCAGTTAGTGGGGAAGTGGTCAAAGATCACCCATTAATGAAGAAATATTCTCACTCCCTTTGCCTAGAATAGTTTATGCCTCATTTTGCTCCTTAAATGTCTGGACTCTAGACAACACTATCTCCAATTCATCTACATTGACACTTGTCTCTGCATCTTGTTTGAATTCCAAAATGGTCACGTCTCTTTCACATCTATTGAAACTGCTCTCCCAATCTGGCATTGAGTCTTGAGGGGTGTTCATGACACTTGAGAATATGGAAAAGTTCTCAAATTCATCTCTTGAGAAGGAATTTAGTTGAAAGAGCTCTTCCAGTTTGCTTCTCATGCTATTTGCAATGATATCATCTTTAGTCATTCTTTGTGTTAGCAAGGCTACAACTATGTTGAAGATTCCCCTCTGAATGTTTTTGAACACCTTTCTTAATTGAGCGGATTCTTCACTAGAATTTTCAAACATCTTTTTCGCCATTGCTATTGTACCAGTGGATGAAATCATATGCCTCTCCTTCCCTTACCACTCCACCATCAACCAACATATGCCTGGGACTCTCCATCAAGGCTTGCATGTGTGAGATTACCTAATTTTGGTAAAGATGCCCATCATCCCATGACTCATCTATGCATTGTATCTTGGAAAGGATAGTTGATGCTCTTCCATGTATCTGTGCCAAGTCTTGAACAAATTTTTCTGCCTCCCTCTGGATGCGTTCCACCCATATCTTTGCACCTTGGGTGACTCTTCTCATCTCCTCAATGCCTTCTATTGACTCCACTGGAAGAACTGTAGGAGGAATGAATGCTTGATTTTCTTCTCTGACTGGATGGGATAAGCTCTGCAGATACCCGCATAAGGACTTATTCTCGCTCATCACCTTTTGGTATTTTTCTTCCAACTTCCTCATCTTCTCCTTCATTGCCTGGGAAGAGTCCTCAAACTCTTCAATGACTTGCTCCCTGGTGGCATGTCCCAAATCAAATGCTGTCACATTGTACTCTTCTGGGTTGATTTGGTCCTTGGCTTTATCCACTGTGGGTATTGCAATTTGCATAGTCCTCGACCCTAATTCTTCCTTGACGATCTGTGATAGTTTCTTTTCCTTCGCCTTTTCCTCTAACCTGTTGACTCGGTTTAGGATTTCTTGTAACTGCAATGCTCAATTTCCTTTTCATGACTCCTATGCATCCTTTCCTTAAACTAGCCTGGAACGACAACATGCTGATCATAAACTGACAACCGTTCCTGTCCTTGCACAATCTCTTCATTGATTTCCTTCTCCGTGATTGGACTTTTGGCCTCTATGACAGAAGCTTCCATTTCTTCAGCAGGGACTTCTGCCTCTGTAGTAGGGACTTCCGCTTCTACCATTACTTCATCTAATATGCTCTCTAGGCCTTCCTCAACAGTATCCCCTTGCTCTTGATTTCTTTGTTGGGCGGATTCCTGACAAGCATTAATGCTTTCTCTATCTTGCACTGGCTGAGATATTTGATCTCCTTGTTGACATCCTTCTCCCACTTGTTCCAACCTCTTCTCTTGTAAAAGGATCAATTTCCTGCAAGCTTGGGGTCCTGCTGGGTGATGCTGGTGTTATCACTGGCCTTTGCCTCTTTTGTGGAGGCTTTTCACTATGCTCGTCGGGCCTCTTCCTTGGTGTTAGTTCAGATTTTTGCCTTTCTAATATAGTTCTAAAGATGACTCACAATGCCCATAAAGAAAGACAAACTGAACCAACAATTGGAGAGATTTCCACTGAATGGATAATCCTCCTCTGGATTTTAGAGGTACAACTCCCTCTTATGATATAATTTTGGGTTTTTAGGTATGCTTTTAACCGGAAAGCAATAAGGGAAAACTAACATCTGGACATAGCTATGCTACATATGTGATTAACAGATTTACAAACAAGGGGAACAGAAATGAGTGACACAAAGTTCACCCTTTTTCAATACCCGTAACAGGAAAATAATCAAGGAAATAACAGCAATTCATTTTGGATCATTCAAGACACAAAGTTCATTGAATAACTATATTCATAATTTATCACACAGCTGAAAATTCCCAGGAATGATTGCAATTTATATAAGAAAAATAACAACCATCAGAGAGGATATGTAAACACAGAGTTTTTAAAACCCTCTTTTCTCTACTAGATAAAATCATAGAACTCAAAGTTTCTATCTCTGTACAAAAGTGATGTTTCCCCAGAAGAAAATACTGGCAAATCCACTTACAATGCTAAAATCAGAAAATTATTCCCTTCCCTGAGCTTAAACTTTAGAAAAAAACAAATCCTGCAATTCTTTTGCTACCATCCCCTATTTAAAAATTTATCCTCTGCCTTTTTTAGCTTTTGTGACTCTTCGGTTTTTTGTAACCGATTCTTGAAAAGATTCCCCTTTCCTTTACACATTCATTTACGTTGATTCTAAAGTCACCCACGATCATTATTTATTCAGGCAATGCAAAAGGGATTTAAAATCTAATAAGTTTGCTTCTATATTTGAAAACTGATGTCTCAAGAACCTCCTCTTTTCCTGACAAAATGTATGCTGAGAATGTTGTCTACAGTACCATTTAAATGCATCAGTACAATTATGAGAGTATGGCCTTATAATCTTGTATTTATGTTTGTAAACCAGTATCATGGAAACCAAAACTCTCATTAGACGAGATCACCATATAATAATCTGTTGCTTAAACTTAAGTTGGGCATCAAATGCTTTGCAACAATTTGATGGCCATGAGATCGGAAAAACAAAGCTGCTCCTCCAACTAAAATAAAGTTCAAAGACCATCTCACTAGCAGCAATAATGAGTTTAATTATTTGTCAAGTTCTAACAAGCATTGCAACTGTATTGTGTGTCCTAGTGACTGTAAAATACCATTCCTTCATGACAGAACAGCAGCGAGGCTAAGCAAATCCAATGCATTGAGCACTTCCTCACCCATTTTGGCACATCCCACAAGTCTCTATCCGGGAGACGTCAATTCTGTAGTTCGAAATCCTTTCTCCCAAGTTGCTGAAACTGCACTGATGATGCGATTGGCTGCATCTTCTTCACCAAGTCCATATTTCAAAAGCATTGCTACACTTAGAACCTTAGTTACCGATGCGGGCATCATGGGGCTAGATCCGGATGTAGATGCGCCTGGATGCGGATTTGGGGCCGGGTGCCTTGTGGATGCCACCCGAAAGCGCATCTTGGGCGCTCAGATGCTTGCGATTGTGCCAACGACGCATCCTCATGCATTTGGGTGCCCAAGATGCCCATATTTCTGGATGCAGACCTGGATTCCCTTTTGCCACGTCTTCTGTCAATGCTCCTCAATTGTCAAAATGTACTTGCCCAAAATAGACTTATGGCTCATTCTTGAGAGGACTTTCAACTTAGTACTTGTTGATGTCAGTTTTGTACCACTACATAACATATAGCAATTGAATACTTGATATAGAATACCAAACACTCAACCCTCTCTTGAAAAGTATATACTCATGAAGAACATGAGAATACTCCAAGGTTCCTTACACCTGTGGATACTAACTCAGTTATATTAATGTGATTTGCTGGTAATCACTTCGGCGGGCTTACGTTGTTCACTTGAGGATGTCAAATTCTCGCTATGATGAGATTTAGCTTTGCAATGTATACTCAATTGATTTTCTAATTTATATCACTTCCAACTTTGCTCTTCAAACTTCAACTACTAAACTACTTCTTGCTTTACTACTACTCCTATGGAATGGAAAGATTGGCAAATGGATGGGGATCAACCTAATGAAAGCTTGCCAGCGGCGCTACCTCCATAGATGCAATGATTCAAGGGGAATAAGACTAGATTGCCACACAAGGCTCCTTAACAAGCCGCTAAGATGCTAGTGGCCTAGTATATAGATCCCTATCAAACGTTTACCAATATCACCCTACAACTAGCCATCTACTTCTATTCTAACAACATGAAATGAAATCCTACTTTAATTTGAGAGACAAGAAGAAACATGCAATACACCAAAATGATCATGTATATCCACCATGCAAACCACAACAATGAATAGAGAACAATTTTGATAGTATTTTGGCAACAATTCTCCAACATAACTCCCTTTACAAAATGAGAACAAATGGCCTTATATAGAGGCTCAAAATTACAACAAGTGGCCAAGATTAAGGGGCAAAATCAAGGGCCAAGATTAAACCTTACAAACCCTAATTAGGGTTACCATCTTTCAACCAATTACATGAGGGCACCAACTTTGCGGGCCAATGAGAAAATTACAATAATCTGTCAACCAATGAGAACATGGGACACTTGGCATGATTTGATTGCATGCACATGAAATTACCACTTCATCAACCTTATCTTATAAATTTATTTAATCCTTGAGATGAGGTGAAGCCTTGGATGCTTGAGCTTGTCTTTAGAAACTTTCTCATCACCACTCAAACTTGCTTGTACTTGATGTCCTGACCTTGAAAGGGTGAGGTCTCCATGCACTTGGGGTACTCTTGCCTTGGTCTCGGTGGCTTGCCTGGATGTGAACCTTCTTGCAATTTGAGAGCCTTGCTCTTGGCCACCACCTTGAAATTAAACTTGACCCCATCAACCTATCTTCTCGCTTTCCACCTTCATTATTCTTGCCTTCTTAAACCTTCCTGGTCTTCATGGTCCTCTCCAACCTTCCCACTTGAATTTGGTTTTCATGCATCCCCCTCTGCTTCAATACTCTTGGGTTTTGGGGGCACCTGCCCAACCATATCTCCTTGATTGTTCCACAATCTACCCATTACTTGATTTGAAATAATCGTTAAGCTCATCAATTGCCTCCTTACTCATGTTTTCCTCTTCGGCTAACCCCTGAATGCCTTTAACTGTTTGAATTGCCACAACTTCGCCCATTGGCATAATCATCTGCCTCAACCGTAGTGGTGCAGTGCATCTCCCCAAAATTGGATTTGGTTGGACTAGCAAAGCATCACCAACATCCTTGCAACTGAATAGAAGAGGTAGGACCCCATGTAGAATTGCCTCTGATTTTGCACTATCCTAAGTTGCAACTCTAAACTCATGCTAATGATCCTAGCCCAATCAAACTTTCTTTTTCTATTCTCAATTCCTTCAATAAAATAGTACAACCAAAGATTAAACTGTGTATCTTGAGCAAAGCCCGTGACTCGGTTGAGAAGCACAATGAGGTCGCCACACTCTGATTTGAAATCTGACTTGGTGAGCTTTGCTGACTTGGTGACTGCCTTCTTGCCTTCGTGTAACCAACTCTGCTGTACCATGTCCACTGTTGGGGGTATACTGAACACTTCCTTATACAATTCCACACTTACTGATCTTCTTTGCCATAGAGGATTGGCCTTCTTTCAACCTATCTCTCAATTGTATCATGTCAATGGTACCGATGTTAGTGTCTCGGACTCGCTTCAATTTCAAGAAGAAGGTGGTCTTGGGCATCATATCTTCCTTGTCTCCTATTTTGGTATTAATTCGGTTCTTGCTTGCACTAGCATCCGCCATCCTAAACACTTATTTCTGCCCCTTCTTTCTATAGTGAGGTGGGGCTACATTTATCTCTGCCTTCGCCTAGGGGTGATCAAACATATTTCTGCCTCACCAATTCCTATCACACTATACTTATCTCTGCCCCTTCGCCTAGTGAGATGGACTGCCACTTATTTCTGCCTCTTTGTTACCTATGAATGGACTACACTTATATCTCCTCTTCTTTCCTAGGGGGTGGGACTACACTTATATCTTCTTTTCTCCAAATCCTAAACGGAAACTACACTTATATCTCCCAACTTCAAGCCCTAATGAGATGATGAGGTGATGGAATGGATGATGCAAGCAAGAAGGGAAAGAATCCAATCAAGACAATCGAGAAATCCACTTAATGAGCCAGCCTTCTCTCAATCCTGAAACTCATCTCCAACACCCAAACAAACAATACCAACGAAAAGATAACAATTGAAGAGATAGATTAAGTTAAATTACTCACTGAATTTCGCCAATACTCCTCAAAATGGTAGGGCTTCTCAAAATCCGTAGCTTCTCTCTGTCAAAATGGCATGCCTCTTATAGACAATTTCGTATGCTATATCAGATCCTCCTTCAAATAACTTGGATCTGCCCTTCCTTAGGCAATACTGCAAGTCCTCCTTTCAATGCTCTTTTCACCTCTTTGTACCAATAATTGCCCCCTAGAGATCAGATCTGGGCACAAACATAGCAGATCTGGCACCCAAAATAATCAGATCCGCACCCCTAGAACCTTGAATCTGCTCTTGATACCCTTGGATCTGCCCTCTGTATCAGACCTATGTCTCAAATCTATCTTCACAAATCTCAGATCTGCTGCTAATGCTTGGATTTTGGACCTCAAAGTCTGCTCCTCCTTCATACATTTCGCTGCCAAACACTCCAATTCTGATCTCTTCACATATAACAATTGCAAGCCTCTTTATTACAGTCCTAGGCGCTGCCCTCTATCAAAATCTGACTGCTCCTCCAATTAACTAAATAGCAGGCCCCTTATCTATGTCGCTGTCCTCTCAAATGCCAGATCCGCCCTTGACTGCCTCCCTTCTATCAAATTTGCTGATGCCCTTATAATTTTCGCTGCCTCTGCTTGACTGCTTGGAGGATGGGAGTGGAATGAATGAGGAGAGGAGGAGGGCGCCTTCCTTTATACCTGATTTGGGCGCCAAAAATGGGGGGGCCGACCTAGGCAACAAAATAAAAAAACAAAAATTAATTGCCATGAAAGGGACGACATGTCAAAAAGCAAATAAAATTGCATTGAAATTAAAACTTGCACCTAGATTTTTTAATTTTTTAAAAGCCATATAGGCCACACGCTACCAAAGGGGAGGCCCTATTTGATGTTTCCATGCCTTGTGCCAAAATAGAGGGGCATAATTTCGATTTTAAGACCAAGATCTTTACAATTTCAAAGCCAAACTTTTAGATTTAAATGCAGATTGTAATTTTAAAAGGCCCAAATTTAATGTTTCAATGCATAGATTAAAGCAAAATTAAATTGATATTGCCCAATATTTATTTCTTATGCCCAGATTTGAAATTGGTTAGCCCAGAATTAATTCCAAAGCAGATTTTCGATTTCCAAGCATGGATTTTCAATCTAAAACTTGTTTTTTTTTTTTTTTGAATTTTAATTGCCAAGACTCATGATTGCTTAACCCAAACTTAATTATGATGCCCAAATTTGATCTTTTATTGGCTAAACTTTCGAAATGCAAGGGAATAAGCGTGATTTCATCTCAAACCCCCATTTTGGCGAATTATCCTAATTTAGGCCATTTGATCCATCCATGAAATTCTTGTTTCAATCATCCAAAATTTGAAAATCACAAGCCTGCAAAACATCAATAATTTCCAAAAATCAACATCATGCACCTAAGTCTAACAAATTCGTCAAGGCAAGGGCATCGGGATATTGAGATCGAGGAGAAAGGCCAAGTCTAGTTTGAAAATGGGGGTCCCCAAATTTTTTTGGGGCGATGATGTGAAACCTCACAACAGTACTTCATCCAATTTTGCAGTTCTTAATCTAGAAATGCTTCAGAACTGAAACCTAAAAAAGGCAGGGAACTACTTTTTACTCTAGACTTAGCCAAATTCACCACTTCTCATTTGGAACACGAGGGAACCTCGAGCAATTGATGCTAGAACTACCAAGAACCAAAGCCAAAAAGGGCCAAGCGAACCAAAAAGTAGGGGGTCCCCATTTGTAATGGGGGGATGTGTGAAAGGTCACAACAAGACCTAGATTGAGATTTGTGGATCACACTCGTATTGAGGGGGTTCATAGCCTCATGTTGTAATAAATGACCATTTCAAGTGGATTGTATATGGGCCTAATGTTGGGGGACCTAGATTAGGATTTGTTGATTGGGCCCATTTTGAGAAGGTCCATAGTCTCATGTTGCACCACATGATTCATTACAAGTGGATTGTACATGAGAGCATCATCTAGGCCAAGTTTGCCACCTAACTGCTATGTCTCATGCTATCTTTGAGTTTACTTTCTGCATTTATAGACTCAGATCCACGGGAAGTTCAACTTCTTGACACGAAAGGTATCTATTCTCAGCTCTTCGTTCCTTTAAGTGAATTGCTTCATTGAACTTAAATAAATTCGAACATTGCTGGTACTTTGACACTAGCCTGCTCCTTTCTATTAACATCTCTATTCATAGACTATTACCTTTTAGGTGTTACTTGGAAGCTTTTATTCAACGACTCCATTTGAACATTGCTGTCACTTGAGTTTCCAAAGAGAACATTTATAGATAGTACATATAGGTCACTTGACAGTTCGACCTTCTTCTTCTTTCACTTAACTTGAAGCTTGCTTTTGATGCAAAGCATTTCGTATGGGTGGAGGATGGTATCTTATGTTGTCCTCATAATCTCCAATGTCATTGTTCATTGGCTAAATGAAGGTGTATTCCTACCAATTATGAGTTTAGACAGATCATCATATTCATTGCTAGGATTTGATTTGTTGTATTTACTTCCCTTGGGAAGTGGAGATTGAAGATAAATTCATCTTCAAATGCACCATTTACTATGAGATTCAACCATTGCCCCTATAGAGACTCAGATAACACTCTCTACTTCCTATAGATATTTGGTTAGTGGCACTCAACCTTTATGTATGGGAGGTAGTTACACTTAGATACAAATTCTTGTAGGGTGTCTCAAAGGATCCTAGAGCCCCTAGGTTGATCACCTCCTCCTAGTTCATCTTGTTGGCGGTTTGTAGGTGCAGGAGCTATCTGTTATACCTGTGATAGTCTTCTCTATCTGAGCTATCCATTCCAGAATTGAGTTTGCTGATTCTGCATTATTTGTGCCATATATGATATTAATTGGAGTCGGTTGCCTCTCTGCTGGTCATTCTATTGCCAGCGATTCTTTTCTTCATATGTTTCGTTGGTCTAAGGTATTGTATAGACACTTGCTTCATATTCCATGCGATGGAGTCTTTGAATAGACATGGTTACATTTGTTTCATATTCCATGTGATGTAGTCTTTGAATAGACACAGTGGATTCATTGAAAAGTCATGGCAAACAAAACTGGAAGGCACCAGCTTGTGTATGACGTGGAGGTCATTATGGTTGCTGTTAGGGTGGATATTCTTGGACCGTTGCAGGTTACGGACAGGTCTTCTTGTTTCAGTCATCATCGTTCACATGAAGGATCATTCACATTCTATGTTTATGGGAGGTGTTTATTCAGGTGACGTTTTTTTGGTATTCATTGGGGTGATTATCGTATGCTTGCTGTGCATTGATTATCGTATGAATGCTGGACAGTGATTATTGTATGTGTACTGGGCAGTGATTGTTGTATACATGCTGGGTAGTGATCATTGTATAGGTCTTGTATTGTGATTATCGGGTATATTCTGTACTGTGATTATCGGGTGCATTCTATGTGAAGTATTTGTATTGCAGGTTCAATATTATTAAAAAAAGAGATAGCTGTGTATTGATATTTAAGTGTGTGCAGACTCAAAAGTTTGTGAGGATTGTATTCAGACTCTTATTATTATTCAATAAAATATTCTTTTTTGGCGTGGCTGGGTTTTTCCCCTCAAGCTGGAGGGTTTTCTCAGGATAAATTTTGTGTTTTGTTTTTTGAGTTATCTGAACTCTGTATTACACTATTTCTGCTATAAAATCAACACATCTCAGAGATTGGCGGTTCTAAATAGCCTTAGGAAACTACTACCTCACACATAGATGTGGATAGACTTGGGAGATGACATTTCCCACAACTTTTCTTTTCTTCTCAAATGCCCTAGCTTATTCTCCTCCAACAATGTGGTTTTTCTTCTTTCTAATGTTGTGGCATGGCACTTTCTTGACAACATAGAGCTACTGCTCTCTCATCGCTCCCTTGTTACATGGACAAATGCATTGTATGAGCTTCTTCATTACTAAAGTAGAAGCTGCATCAGCTTTGGATGTTAGAAGTGATTCTAGAGGGAGTCCTTGATTTGCTCATAGAATCCCCATCTCAGCCCTCTTGGCCTTAGACACTCCCTAAAGAGCACAATTAAATCTTTTATTCATCCCGGCACAATGATCAATGGTAATACAAATGTCTCCTCCATAAGATGGACAGAGATACTTAATAGAACTTGTATCCTATCTCTCTAGTACTCAGCACATGCTCTTTGGGAATATTGTTTCCCTTACTTGGCTATTTGTGTTGGTTTTTGACCACATGTTAGTGATCCACACTCCCTGCTTTGGGCCTCTCTAGGATTTTTCTCTTCCTTGTATTTTCTATTGTATACTGATGTATTTGTGAGTCCCATTGACCTACTTTTGGTCATTTGCAGAGATTAATATAATTTGTTTCTTTCTGAAGGTTTCCCCTTGATATTTTACAGTCTGCAGTCTTCATATCCTTTGTTATCTTGTAATTGCCTTGGATACGTGAGCCACTTTTCTTTCAGCCTCTGCAACACCCAAACATTTAATTACATCTCCCAAATGTTCGGAAAATGCTCCACTAGGTCCTTCAGACATTGCATAGTTTAAAGTTTCTCCAATTCACCACTTTCAGTCTGCTCATGGCCTTTGTAGACACAATATTTTTATCCTTGTATTCCAATATCGACTGTGCCTCCAACCACAGTCATCCCAAATTTTTCATCGAACTTTCTTGATGGGTTGTATTCACAGAGGAAGCAGCATTCAAACTCCATTCACCAGAAGTGCCTTTTGCACCTCTCAAGGCTGTGAGTCTCAACTTCTCTATCTGAGTACTAAGCACTTCCACAAAGTCCTTTGGAATCTAATGTTTCTTTTCAATTGTCTGGACTCTTCGACCAAATCTTGTTGTGCGCTGTTTGACATTGATTTTGTTAATCGCTTTCTAACCAAATGGGCTGCAATATTTTTTTGTACCAATATTGATAGCCACAACCTTCTCTAACTGAATTCTGCTCTTTACTGGTTCCTGGGTCTTCTCACACCTTCCAGTTTATAAGAGAGCCATCTTCTTTAAAGTCGCCAACCAGGGGTTTGCCTATGTCTTCAAAATGTGGATTGAGCTTTTGCTGTCAAAACCAGCCAATGTTCTGCCTACCATTGCTCAAGCAGTGACCGACTCTCCTTCATCTCTTCTTATCACTTACTAAATTGTGACGGCATTCCTTGGCATCTTAATTGTAAAGAAGATATTAAATCAACTTAAGAGAAGTAAAACAATTGCAGACCAAGCTAAACAAGAGACTGATTAATGTACAAAACACCGTATTAAATTACTCTTACCTAAGCATTTCCAACTAAGTGCTCTCTGTGATTTCTTCAATAAATGACTATCAAGGTGATAGTCCCAACTGGTGCTAAGAGGGGAGGGGTGAATCAGCACCTATAAAACTTCTTTTAAATAAATCTGATGAAGTATACTTATAACTGCAAGCTAAACAGATTCAAGCATAAAATAACATCAAGCAATCAATCACACAGTGACATCAGATTTATCACGTGGAAACCCAATTTGGGTGAAAACCACGGTGTGAGGAGACCTCACAAATTCTGCACTCTTCTAAAGTGCACCCTGTTAGGAGTCTTCCCTGTTAAAGGATTACAACACACTATTAGATGCAACTCGGTTAAGGGATTTGTTACAATAAGGCTGGTTAGTGCCTGCCTTGTTAGAGGACTTAGAACACCTTACAAGATGTCACCCGGTTAAGAGATTTGATACAAGGGACCTGTTAAAGTCCACCCAAATACTGAGATTTAACTATTGTAATTGTTAGAAAACAATAGAAAGATTGACCTTTTACAAATGACTTTGCATAGCCTGATAAAACCTTTGTTATGCTCAACTGAGAAACATCATTGGTCGCCGCAAGTGTGTTCTCTTTTACTGTTGTGCTTCTCTGCACACTCTTCTCTCTCTTCTTCTCTTTTCTATTCACCCTAGCTTCTTCAGCGTAAAGGTTCACTTTTTTCTTCTGTAGACTAAAGGCAAACTATATTCTCAACAGACAGAAGACTATATAGAGTTCTTGCCCTAATTGCGCCTCTCATGCATGACCTAATTACATATCCCCTTCGAATACATCACTCTTTGGAGTATTAGTTTACTGAGGAAACATCCGATGCATGCTCTTGCTTTATCTGCTTTATGAAGAAAACAATAGATGTGTGTCAAGCATTTTTCTTTCACATGAGATAACTCCTTGTTTTAAAGCCACAGACTTCGGCTTTAAAACCTTTCAACGCGCCTCAAACCGATCACCATGTTAACTCAATGTCTTCCGGATTTAGTGTAGTATATCCCGGTCAAAGAGTTGGTTTAAATAGATAGTTGACTATGACTTCCCCGGTTCTTTTTATCATACCGAAGTCTTCACTTGATCGGTTGAGATCCTTATGTTGTGAACAGGTAAGAACTTTGACCTGTCACTTTTCCCTCCTAAGCTTACCGGTTGCACCTTTTCCTCGGTTGCCTAGTTGACACTGGTTGTATCCCGGTCCTCGGTTGAATCCTTTCCTTGGTTGTATCCTCTACTCGGTTGCTGATGTACTTTGCTTAGTGACCGATTGTTCTTGATGAGTAGATATAGTCTTTTCTTTCTTGCATAGTGTCACCAGTTACCAAACCAGTTTCTTTGCATACATATCTCCTTAGATCTTTAGACCTTAGATTGAGATGACAAAACATCTCTTTTCTCTTTCCTCTTTCCTCTTTTGCCAATCAATGACAATACATAATTGCTATGTAACGGTATCTAATAATTGAAGACCAATTTACAGGTAGCACACTTCCGGGAAGGTCAATGCTAAAATATAGCAACAGACTAGTTATAAATTGAGGAATCAAACAATGCCTGATTCAATTGCAGAAGGGGTGTAAGTTGTAACTGATGTTTCTGTCCTTGTAAATAATATAACTTTAATTATAAGCAATGAAGTCATAATTATGCTCTTATATTTGGATGTTGATGGAATGCAAATGGCTAACAGAAGCATCGTGTTCTTATTGTTGGCCTGTAGGATCTGAGCAATATTAGGGAGGTTCCGGATCATCAGGTTTTCCCCTTTTTCTCTGACTGCTTTTTATAGTTCCTTTACAATTCTCAATGCTTGTAAGATATGAAATATACATCTAATTTCATGTATGGTGGATTTCCTCTAGCAATTTATTTGCCATATATTTTCAACAGGGTTTTACAATGTCAATTTATACAAGATACTAATGGGGGTCTTGGAGTATAAAATTACCATTGAATGCTCTTTAGAAGATCAAGATATTGAAGTCAACATGTAATTTCACTTTGCAAATTTTCCTGTTCATGTGTGAAGGAGGTGTTTGCAGATCCAAATCGCGACGAAAGCCTGATAACTGAGCTATTGGATCTAAAGCAAGATGTTGCAGATAATCAAAGTGCATTGTGGTTTCTTCAGGATCTTGCCAATGAACAAGATTCTTCTGGAGATCTTGTATGTTTATTATCTTAGTGTTAGTTTTATTGTAAGGTAGAAATTCAAATTACATGAAATATAAAATGCAGATTCCCAGTTTAAGTTTCAGAACTTCATTTTTCCTATTTATATCTCTCCATGTGCAGTGTTTGAAACTTTCTGAAAGTATATCTAAAAAAATAAAAATGCATACATATTTTGATCCTTGGAAGAGGTATATCAAAGTCAGAGTTAACTTTTAGAGAAGTCCTTGGAGAGAGGATAGTGGTATTCTTTTTGTTTATATGGAAGCACACATTTAATACTTGTGTCCAATCAATCACTGATTCACCAGTACAGTGCTCAGTTGAATTTGATATTGCTGCAAAGTCAGTTTCAATGTGAGAACTTGATGGTCACTATACAAGTGTGATTATTCAAAGTTGGTATATTCAAATTTTCTGATTAATTGTGATGGCAGGTTGTAGAAAATGTGAGTACTGTTGCCTCATCAGATGTGCCATTCCTTGATCCAACAACAGTTGTCACAGCTGCAGTTGGTCAAATGGTAAGTCTCAAACATAAATAAAGCTTTGGTTCTTGAGTGGGGCTCAATCGTGCCTTTTCTTACAACTATACATGCACATATTATTATACTTGACAGATGTTACCATTGTTGGTTTATTTTACATTGTAGTTTACTATCAAAAGAATTGAATTAGGTGACTTAGCCAAGGGAGTATCCCTAACTTGATGGTAAACTGCATTCATAACATTTTGGTCTATAAATATGAGGTTAGAAACTTGGTTAGTTTGGGCTTTTAATTAAGCAGTGTATTTAACCAAAATGGTTGGAATTTCTGGCTTGAAATACAATTGTAGATTAGTTCTTCAAGACAATGTATTTGTTTGGTTTGATTACAACACTGCAGTTTATTGCTAGTCAATGGATTAGAGTGCCTCGGATCTTTCCACAGCTCTCTTAACACTTCAATGACTTGAGCTTTTCATTGCAACTTGTTATTTTATGAAAAAAATGGCTCTGCTAAAACTCTCTATATTTTGTGAACTTATATAGCCAGTTTACACTTTTCAGGGTGCCTTTGCTTGAATTTTCCAATATCAAACACATAGTTTTATAGCCAGCAACATGTTCAATGTAGATTTCTACTATAGGTTAATAATTTTATCACATGAGATGAGATAAAAAAATCTTTTGTGGTAAAAAATCTTAATATATTCACAGAGATCGAATGATCTATATATACAAAAGAATAGATGATGTTTCCTTAGGAAACAATCGTAAAAAATAGAAACTTTCTATTCTAACTTCAAAAAACTAAATATTAGAAACATTCTAATGTTTACAAGATATTTACAAAAAAATAATAGATAACCATTAATAGCATATAAATATTAATTTAATACCCTCCCTTAATGGTTAATCTATCCACTACACCAAGTTGTCCTCTGAATTTGGAGAACTTGTCTGGACCAAGAGGCTTGGTGAGAATGTCCGTAGTCTGATCCGCTGTAAAAACATACATCAAATGTATTGTCCCGTCTTCAACCAAGTGCCAAATGTAATGACAATGAACATCTACATGCGTGGTTCTTTCATGGAAGACTAGATTGTATGCTAACTTGATAACGCCTTTGTTATCAACAAACAAAGTGGTCGGGCTTGCTGGTGACATCTGCATATCCCCAAGCATCCGACAAAGCCAAACAGCTTCACAACCTGCCTTAATTACCCCTATGTATTCGGCCTCTGTAGAGGAGAGAGAAACTGCCTGCTGCTTCTTATTGGTCCATGTGACAGCACCAGATCCCAAACTAAACACATATCTAGAGGTTGACTTTTTATCGTCAACAGAGCCTGCCGAATCTGAATCTATGAAACCATTGAGTCTAGGAGTAGGACTCCGAGACTAGAGAATCCCATAATTAGTAGTGCCCTTCACATAACGAAGCACACGCTTAGCAGCTATCCAATGACCAACCTTGGGAACTGTCATAAAGTGGGAAATGTAGCTGACGGCGAAGTTGATATCAGGTCTAGTAGTAGAGAGGTAGATGAGGCTGCCTACTAGTTGCCTGTATGAAGTATCATCAATGGGAGGAGAATCAGATTTGGCTAATAACTTTAGACCTTTCTCCATGGGTGTAGATGCAGGTTTGCAATCTTGCATACGGAATTTGTCCAATAGAACTCTGGCATATTTAGACTGAGAAATGAATATGCCAGTAGATTGTTGCCAAACTTCAACACCTAGACAATAATGCATGAGCCCAAGGTCAGTCATGTCAAAAGACTGGCATAAACTCTGTTTGATTCCCTGAATCAAAGATGTCGAACTACCAGTGATGATCAAATCATCCACATAAATAACCAGAAGGATGATGTCACTGTCAGTAGACTTGATGTACATTTTTTAGTCTGATGAACTCCTCTGGTAGCCTTGATCATTGAGGTACTTATCAATTTTCATGTACCATGCCCTGGGGGCCTACTTCAAACCATACAGAGCTTTCACTAGTCTGAGAACCTGGTGTTCTTTACCAACAACCTTGAAACCAAGAGGCTGTCATGTAGACCTCTTCCTGTAAGTCACCATTGAGGAAAGCACTTTTGACGTCCATCTGATGGACCTTCCAGCCAAATTGTACTGCGATGGCTAGGACTAATCTGATAGTGCTCATCCTTGTTGTGGGAGCAAAGGTCTCATAATCAATGCCCTGACGCTGAGAAAAACCCTTCGCAACTAAACGAGCCTTGTACTTATCCAAAGTACCATCAGACTTGTATTTGATTTTATAGACCCATTTGCAGCCAATGGGTTTCTTCCCTAGGGGAAGATCAGAAAGGACCCGGGTGTTATTCTTTAGCAGGCTTTGGTGTTCAAATTGCATTGCATGTTCCCACTCTGGAATCCCTTTAGCCTTTGAGTATGTTTGTGGTTCAAACACACTGTGAATATTGGCCATGAGAGCAAAGTTGACTGATTTTGTAGGTTTGCTCTTTTTCCGAGCAGTTCTCCCATCGATGAGCTCATCATCTCGAAGATCCGCAAGTGTTTTAACCCACCATTTAGGCCGGAGAGGAGGACCAACATTCGCATTAGGAGATGCTCGATGATCAGGTTCCTCATCAGAAGAATCTGGATCAAACTCAGGTGAAACATCTACAAATCTGGGTGATCCTGCAGGAGAAGTTGGAGGTGTCTCTACAGGAATCACTGGTATAACTAGAGCTACAGGAGCTACTGGAACCCTCCCATCAGGTGGACCTAATGGAAGCCATACTCCCAAATCATGAGCCTTCTGAGGCTGATTTGTTGGATCAAGAATAGGAGAGACAAGCATGAATGGACCTCTCTTCTCATCAAAGACTACATTATGATTGTATAAGAGACGAGATGTCATAGTGTCGATCAGGCGGTAGGCTTTGTGAAGACTACTGTATCCAGCAAGCATGAGCTTCTGACTCTTGGCATCCAACTTTGTGCGTGATGCATCGGCGATCCAAACATAGGCAAGAGAGGCAAAAACCTTTAGGTGACTGATTTTGGGCTTGCGACCTGACCAGGCCTCTTCCAGAATCTTACCTTTGACCGCCACAGTGGGTGACCGGTTCAAAAGATAGACTGTAGTGTTAATTGCTTCTGCCCAAAACTTCTTAGGAACATTTCTGTGTTCGAGCATGGATTGAGCCATCTTGGTGATTGTTCCGTTCTGACGTTCAACTACACTGTTCTGTTGTGGTGTGTGGGGTGTGGTTAACTGGCACTTGATGCCATGAATATCACAAAAGATAGATAATTCAGTAGAACAAAATTCCCCCCCATTATCTGTCCTAAGAGCAATAATAGATTTCCCAAACTCTTTTTCAACTAGAGGTTTAAACTTCTGAAATATGGTAAACACATTTGATTTCTTTTTAAGAAAATATACCCACATTTTTCTATTGAAATCATCAACAAACAACAGAAAATACCTAGACCCAAGAACAAAGGGAGTAGCCATAGGGCCGCAGATATTAGCATGAACAAGCTGAAGTACCTGGGAAGCGCGCCATGAATCGCCAACAGGAAAAGGTGTGCGATGTTGCTTCCCAACCAGACATGCATCACAAATTCCAAGCTGAGTCTGAATCTCTGGCAATCCGAGAACAAGCTCTTCCTACGCAAGCTGAGAGAGATAATGCACATTTAAGTGCCCATATCGTTGATGCCAAAGTGAGCTGACAGAAGACCGCCGAGCAGCCATACCTAGGTCCTGAGAATCACCAAAATCAACAAGTCTAAAAAGACCATGATCCTTAAGGCCAATAGACTGAGTATCCCTATCAGTGATGGTGCACTGATGTGAAGTGAAGGTGATATCCAACCGTGGAGAATGTTGCAACATCTGACTAACTTAGAGTAAATTGAGTTCCATCCCTAGAACATAGTACACATCGAGAAAATGAGATTCCTCCCAGCAGACCGAATCTGAATGTTGCCTTTGCCGACAACAATGTACTCTTCCCCTCCAAAAATAACTGAATTTGAGAAAGGTTGGTAGTCAGTGAACCAGTCTTTGCGGTTGGTGAAATGACGAGAGACACCTGAATTAATGTACTGGCAGACGACTTCACATGATCTGTAGGTCTTTTAGCCATCAAGGCATAAAAGTCAAATTTTGTTTGCTCAGTGTGCTCTGCACTGTTCGCTTTGGGCTACGAACCAGATTGCTTAGCTTGGGCAACTAAACGTTTCCGACATTCAACCTTCATGTGACCATACTTGTGCAAATAGTTGCATTGAATGTTCTTTTTCCTATAGCCTTCTAGTGTTGGAGCAAAGGACTTCTGCTGAGAAGACTGTTGTGAATGAGACTTGCCCTTATCCTTCTAAAAGGATTTAGCAACAAAGACTTGCTCAGTTAGGGTGGAGCTGGAATTGCTACCGAACTGTTGTTTCCACCAATCTTGTTGAAGCAGAAGTGTGCAAAGATCTGTGAACTTCAGATCAACACCCGTAGAAGTGATGTTGAGAGTCTTGATAAAATGCTTGTAGGACTTGGGTAAACTTTTGAGGGTGATTACCACAATGTCCTCTTCCTCCATCTTGCGTCCAATGGCAAGCAACTGATCACGAATTTCCTGAATTCTATTTAGGTGTTCCTGGAGCGATTTTTGCTCATCTATGATAATAGAAAACAAAGTGTTCTTGAGAAAGAAGGCCCGACTTTTATTTGAAGTCTCATGCAAAGTTTTGAGGTGCTCCCAGATCTCGGCAGCTGTTTTATTGGATGGAATCTGAGGGAGTTGATCATCAGCCATTGATAACTTGAGAAGCATCACCGCCTCTTGATTATGTTGGTCATATGTAACCTGATTAGAGCCAGCAACATCTAGACGTTTAGTAGTACCCAGAACCACTGCATCGTTACTTCCACGTGCCATAATTCCGACCATTAAATTTTTGATTTCCCTCGAGCAGTATGTTAGTCAATGATGCCATTGCACGTTTTCCAAAAAAAATGCAAATATTTGAGATGGCACAAACTTCGAGGCAAAAAATCGGAAGACCCAAAAAAAACAAAGGAGCACCCAGAAGAGAGCTCAAAAAACCCAAAAAGAATATCCTATCGAAATCTAGATCCATTGGCTCAAAAATCAAGGCACCCAAAAAAATCGGACGACAACCCAGTGGAGCTCTCGAAAAACCCACCAAGAATTTGTAATAAAAAAAATTTCGAGCCCAAAAAATTAGGGTTTCGAACAAAAAACTAGGTCGCGACTGGAAGCTTAAAAAATGGTGTTTTTTTAGCAAAGATCTTGAAAAAATGGCATTTTTTGAGCAAAAGGTGACCATGGAAGAGGTCGTTTTTGATAGAGAATGGCTTATCAGCCAAAAGCCAAAAACGGCTGCTAAAAACACAGATACTACAAGAAGCTGCAATTAGAAACGACCGACAAAGGTCGCGATTTCTTTTGGAAAAAAAAATCACGAAAACAAAACCTTAGACAGGTTTAAAAACGGATTTCTTTTTGAAGATCACAAAATAATTTCGAAAATTGGAATTGAAATTAGGAGATTTTTGAAAAAATTTAAAGATTTTGCTCTGAAACCATTTGTGGTAAAAAATCTTAATATATTCACAGAGATCGAATGATCTATATATACAAAAGAATAGACGATGTTTCCTTAGGAAACGATCGTAAAGAATAGACACTTTCTATTTTAACTACAGAAAACTAAATATTAGAAACATTCTAATATTTACAAGATATTTATAAATAGATAATAGATAACCATTAATAGCATGTAAATATTAATTTAATAAAATCATGGATTAAAAGGACATGTAAATAACCAATTTCTATCACAAATTCTTAGTATTCATGTGCTCTTGCTTTAGTTTTGGAGAATAGTTGGGTGGTCCAAAATGGTTGGTTTGCTGAATCTTTCCAATCTCAATCACATACTTTTGTAGTTGGCAACATGTTCATTGTAAATTTCTACTTTGCCAACATAGGTATATAGATATCAGTTATTTTATCAGACAAGAAGAGATTTAAAAATCATAGAATATTAAAGGACATTTAAGTTATTTTCATATCACGAAAATTCTTATTGTTTATTTGCTTTTTCTTTGGTTTTGGAGAATATTTGGGTGATCCTATAATGATTCTTTCTCTATTGTGGCAACAATTGGAAAGTAGTGATATTGCTATCAAGATTCAACTGTGTAGTTTTTGAGTCAAACTCATTGACCCATGTTTCATGAGTAGTGGTTCACAAGAACCGGTCTCTCATGACAATGAATGGAACACTTAGCACTCATTGCATCTAGGTGATGCTCACAGAGGTGAAGCACTAGGACTTCTTGGGGAGGTCACCCATCCTAGTTTTACTCCAGCTCAAGCGTGCTTAACCACAAAGTTTTCTCCAGGGTTAAGCCCACTTTGCTTGCAACCCTAGTCACACTTCAACAAGTGTTGTGCCTTATGAACCATTCATTATAAATCCCCTTAAGCTCATCAATTGATAAGTAGGAGATATTTTCCACAAGTCAAATTGTGATATTTCTATCAAGATTCAACTGTGTAGTTTCAGAGTCAAACTCATTGACCCATGTTTCATGAGTAGTGGTTCACACGAACCCATCTCTCATGAGAATGAATGGAACATTTAGCACTCATTGCATCTAGGTGATGCACAGGGACTTCCTAGGAGGTCACCCATCCCAGTACTACTCCAGCTCAAGTGCACTTAATCACAAAGTTTCCTCCAAGGTTAAGTCCACTTTTCCACTTTGCTTGCAACCCCATTTGCAAAACCTTTAGCAAGTTTTGTGCCTTATAAACCATTCATTATAAAGCCCCTTAAGCTCATCAATTGATAAGTAGGAGACATTTTCCACTGCAAGTCAAATTGTGATATTGCTATCAGGATTCAACTATGTAGTTTTTGAGTCAAACTCATTGAGTAGTGGTTCACAAGACCCCATCCATCATGAGAATGAATGGAACACTTAGCACCAGTGTCACACGAGTGTTGGGCAACCGGGGGACGAGGGGACAATGAGACAAGGGGACAAGGGGGTCCAATTTGGGCACAACATGTGGACGGGGACAAGGGGGAGGGGGGGGGGGGTGTTGTATATACTATATACTATACATATAGTACTTGAAATGCTAGTTATGAAAAGGTGTAGAGTCTTCCTCCTCTTCTTCTTCTTGCTCCTCTTTCACTTGCACTCACTCCTTTCACTCCTTCAATCACTCTTTTCTCTCCTCACTCTTCTCTATTTGCTTTAGCAAGCAATAAGAAATGCAAATGTGAGAAAAAATGAAGCTTGGAGGCATTTATGAAGGCTTGGAGTGGCCAAGATGGGGCACATCCCCATTTAGGGTTCAAATGGAACCCAAAATACATTTTAAAAACATAATTTTTAAAAAAATTTCTTTTTCTATGTATCGCTGACAGGGGACGCGTAGAAGTACCTTGGACTATTGAGGGACGCTTGGGTGTCCCCCAGCCATCCAGGGGACTTTTGTGCCCCTGCACCCTCGGTGGTGCAAAGGCAGAGGTGGGGAGATGCCAAGAGGCTATCCCCCTGTCCTTGGGACCTGGTACGAAAACTTGTAAGTTTGGGGGGACGCATCCCCATGTTTCACTGCTTAGCACTCATTGCATCTAGGTGATGCTCATAGAGGTGAAGCATTAGGACTTCTTGAGAGGTCACCCATCCCAGTAGTACTCTAGGTTTATAGGTTTACTACAATGGTCAATGGTCATTGTGATAAAAAAAGTAAGTATTTGGAGTATTTATCTCATAATCTTCAAGAAATGTTAGTTACAATGTTTAAGTATCTTGTTGCTGTCATATAAATGGGAAAAAACTATTTAGGGTGTAACCGAGATTCACGTCTTTTTCTTATGAGTTTGTAGTTAGTCTTTAGCAGTGTTCCACGGGGTTTGGGGACGTTTTCTCAAGGAGACAGGGAAATGCATTTCGGGGACAGGGGTATTTGGGGCCTAAGTTTGGGAACACTGGAGGGACGGTGGTGGGGGAGTGGAGAGGGAGCGGTGCTGACATAATGATAATACATATAGTATTACAATTAGCACATGTAAAATTAGTTTTGAAAAGATAAAGATGTATAACATAATAAGAAGAGTCTATTATAGTATTCAAATGATAAATGTCAAAATTGAACATTCTAAGAGCTACCCAACTGGTCGTTTTCATAAAAAAATAGTTGTATTGATACTACTGATTCAGTTTGTAATTTGGGATGCCAACATTAGTGTGCAGATTTCTTACAGAACAGTGCAAAGATAGAGATTGGTAGAAGAAGGCGACTGGGCAATCACAGAAATGACAGGAAAGCTAAAAAAAGACAAAAATTTAAAATTTGTGACTAGACTGAAAAGTTTATTTCTTAATCTTGGCAATAGTCTCCTTTAATTTGATGGCAGTGAACTACTTCATGGCATGAGCTATCATTAATTTGTTGTGTTGCTTCGGTTATTGGCACAAGATATCTTCTATGGACGTTAGGGATAACTTTAAGAAAACCCCCACCCAAGAAAAGGTGTAAAAACCTGGCGAATCTTACATTATTTGGGGGGGGGGCGGGGGAGGGGCGGATTTTCATATTGATGGTGATTTTTTTTTTCAAAGTAGGGGAAATAATTAGTTTGTATCGGCGATTTTTTTCCTACCATAGGAAAATTCCATAAAATCCAGGCGATTAATTCATTATGTGGGGGAAAATATATAATGTATGAGGCGAATTTTTTGCTTTTGAAGGAAAATATATATAATGTATGAGGCGAATGTTTTGCCTACAAATGAAAAAAATTTAATTGTATTGGCGAATATTATCTATTAATAACCACTTTTCAATAGTTGTCACTTGTCATGTGGGCCAATACCAAATGGCAATTGATCACTTATCAGAGACATCACTCTGCATGATGTTATTGATAAGCTCGACCACTGTGACGTGCACCTAACATCCATCTACCGTTCGATGATTATAGATCAACGGTTGAAGTTTTATTTCAAGTCGAAAGTCTTGAAGCAAATCTCAATCTTTTGCAAGTATCTAGAATGGTGACACGTATCCCTTCACCCATTCACCCACTTGTAATCGACATTAAATAAATGTCTTCTCACTGTTAGTGACATTCTCTATCTTCGATCCGCTCCGCACACACGACTTCCAATTTGGTACTGACGATATTACCAATATACCTGAAGGATGGGTACTGCACATTTGAAAGTTTGACTTGGCCGAAAAGGAAAAAGAAAGCAGCCATTGGAAATAGAAGTGACGGAAGCAGAATCCCGATTCTCTGAAACTGTCGGAAATCGTAGCAAGTCAGTGCGATTTCCGAAATGCTGTCAAACCGTCGGAAATTGCAGCGAGTGAGTGCGATTTCCAAAATGCTGTCAAACGTGTCATAATTGACTACCAACGACCGTTGGATGAGCACAGATCAACGATGTACAATGTATTTCAGACCGAAAGGGAAATGAAACCCCATTTTTGCAAACCTATTCCGGAATCATGACACGTGTCCACTCACACTGGTCGGTGTCATTCGATGATGACATGTGAGGTGACTAGGTGACTACTAGTACTGAGAAGCCAAAAGTGAATGGGACCCGCGGTACTTGACAGTGACTACCAACAACCGTTGGATGAGCACAAATCAACGACGTACAATGTATTTCGGGCTAAAAGGGAAATGAAACCCCATTTTTGCTAACCTATTTCAGAATCATTGTTAGGATTAACAAGACAAAAATAACAGTTACATGCAAATATAACCAATATTAGAAAATAATAAATCACACATAAGAGAACACAAGACACAGATTTAACGTGGTTCACCTAATCCCTGGGGTACGCCCACCAACGAGTCCAATATTCTTATTATCCAGTGATTACAACCTGATTACAATCCGCAATCCCTTACAACTCAATACCGCCGCAAGAATCTACTAAAACATGCATAATGAAACCCCTAATCCTAAGCTGTTTTATACAAGTTTTTTGCCGCTTTAGGGTTAGAATTGGTTACAACATGTCGGCCAAAAAAATAGCCAGAAAAATAGCCCCAATTTTTTTTTTCACAAAAATACCGCATCAACAATTCCAATGGTACAAAAATATTTGGGAAGCTTGATTGACCTTAATTCTCCATTTGTGGGATTGCTGAGTGTCTATTGTACCTCTTTTCCCCACTTAATGGGTGGATATAGGATTATACTGCATCTCAACCATTTGTGACAGATGGTGAAAACTTGTGTGAAAGAGTAACATTTTGATTTCACCTTCCATGATGATTAGTTTCCTTTTGTTGCATGATATATTATTATGTGCATATGCAGGTAGCCAGAAAACAAACAAATGGGAACACAGATAGAAAGCTGTTTCTGATTTTTTTTCACATTTCTGACAAACTATTTAATATTTCCTTTTGCATATAACATACTTTAGTTCTAGCAATTTAGTGTGATGAATGTTGTATATCTCTTGGGAATTGGATCAACACTAGCAATTTTAATAATAATGTCGATCAGGTGATTAGGTGCTACAGAAATTAAATCTCTGGGTAAATGCCAAATTAAATTAGGCAATTTAAGTTTAGTACCCTTCCTTGAAAGACATCAATATTTAACAAGTTGATTATTATCACAAAAGACAATGTTATGGGTCAAATGGTTCATGAGTAAAAGGATGAAACCTGTATGGCTATGTGAGAAAAGAATTTATTTCTAAGCTTGATACAGGATAAACCAAGATCCACACACTGTTTAGAGCTGAAATCAATACCTAGACATAGTTGATATTGATAATTGAACTAGGATGTGAGTTAGTGGCATCACAATGGGGCTAACAGATTCCAGTGATGCTAAGAGAAAATACTGTGATGTTGCTTTCATCAAGGTTAACAGGGGCTAAGATCTCAGTCAGTCCATGTGTACAACAACGGAAAAGATGAATTATGCAGACTATCTCGAGGATGAGAAATTTAGTAAGACAAGAAAGAATGACATGGGCTGGAAATATGTCATGCTTTAATCATTTAATAAAGAGGAAATAATTATTATTGTAACAATCAATCAGCATTTTCTATTTTCTTTTTCATGCTGTCTATGGACATCAATATGCTTTTCTACTTTGTGCTGCTAGTCTGGCCGTGTCGCACTAAGTTTCAGAATATGTGTTTATGCTTTTTAAAGGTAGCTTTGAGAAAAGATAAGTGACTGTCACATCTGTGATGTGCCAATTTTCTTATGGCTTTGAAGTTTTGGGTTCTAAACTTCTACAGGATATTGTATTTGGAATTCTGTGGCCTGCTGTTGTGGGACTAAACTGTTATTTTGAGCATTTGGTTTCCATGTGTGGTATCCTGCACTTGACAGTTCATGTTGATGCCTTATTTTAAAGAAATTTTTGAACAATATTAGGCAATCAGAAAGGTTATTATTAATTTTTATTTATCAATATCTTTTGAGATTTGTAAAAAAATGTTTTGAACATGATTTGTGATTTATTCTCACTCAAATTTACTGCAGGGAATTTCAAAGGGTAGGCAAGGGAGGGAGGCACGCAATATAGTAAGGGTACGATGTTTTTCCTGTCTAATGTGTCTTCTTGGAAGATCAAATTTCATTTTAATGTACTTGAATGATATCTTCAGTTTCCTAATGTTACAACTTTGTTCAGGTTTATGTTGCAAACTTGCGCTTGAAGGGAGTTGGCACTGATGTACTGATTACTGCATATGAACCATTAATGATCAGGTTTGTCTTTAAGACACATCCTGATTTTTAGTTATTATTATTTGCAATTTTTTCACCTATAAGCCATCCTCCTGTCAACAGGGAAGATTGCATTAATGTAGGATATTATTTAAAATGGAATGTGTGCCTACCTTCCGGCATGCTTCATTTTTGTTAAAAATACATTGATTGATTTCCAAATTTGTAGTTCAGAGATTGCAGTGGCCTGTCTTTGTGGTGAACAGTGATATTTTAAAAAATTTCTGTAATTTTCTTCTTGCATGATGTCCTTGTTTATATGTCAAAGGATTTATAATTTTGGGGAACTTCTACAAAACGAATCATATGCAAAATGACGCCTCTATATTTCTCAGAACATCCTAGCTCATAACATTTCTGCGTGTTTAAATTCTGTTCTATGTTACACCAAGTTTTTTGGGACATGGATGACAGGGGATGACTATTTTAAAAAGTAATTTTAAAAATAATATAGCAAAATTTCAAATATTCTTATCATAGTTGAAAAACATGGACTTAACAACTACATGGATGACCCAAAATTTATAGAAACTTGGTACTTGAAAAAAACTTCAGGAAAATCTGAGCAAATTCATTGAATGTTTTAAAATGTGGGGTCTCAAAGGGTAATGTGTGGCTTCATTTCCAGCCCATGGCCCCAAATCCGACCTCATCACCAAGCATGTGGGCCTAAATTACAGGGCCCTACTTTGCAGTGTATGGCCATGTAAATGTCCTTAAATCTGAAACGTGTTAATCCAAAGCTGAAACATGTGGCCAAACCTGATTGTATTGGCCTTGATTCCAAAATGAAAGGCCCCATACACCAAACGTGATTGTATTGGCCTTGATTCCAAAACGAAAGGCCCCATACACCAAATGTGTGGGTTGGAATTCAGCGAAATAGGCCTTAATGTGTAACGTATGGCCTAGAATTCAATGACAATGACCTTAAATTTAATAAGGCATGCCCTAAATCTGATCGCATGGGCTTTGAAATTAAAATCAGTGGGCTTTAATACCAAACTTATGGCCTCATTTCCATATCATGGGCCTCAAATCTGGTGTGTAGGCTCTAATTTCCATGAAACAGACCCAAATCTCTGTATAAGCTTGATGAATAAGGCCCCTAATCCAAACGTATGGCTCTCAGTTCTAAACATTTGATACCAAATGTGTGGCCCCAATTTAGCTGCAGGGCCCTAAATCAGACTCCAATCAATGGTGTGTAAGTTGAAAATTTATTGCAGGGCCCCTAAGACTCAAACATATGGGTCTAGATTGGATAATGATGGGTCTAAATTCAATACAAGAGGGCATGGAATCAATACCATGGCCTTATATTCAATGCAGGACTTCATCATTTTAATGTTAGGCTTCATAAATTTAAATGCAAAGCCTTAAAACTAATCCCCTAGCCTCAAATTTAACAATGAGGGGCCCGAATTTAATGAGGGATGCTTAAAATTGGATAAGGCATTGGATTTAAATTAAATTTATTGTCAATGGGCCCTTGGTCTGCTGGTGAAGTTGAATGGCTCACAATGAGCCCACCAGGGATCAAGTCTTGCTGAGTGCAAGGCTCCGACATCATAAGGGATGAGGCCGGGATTGTGCCCCGGGCGAATTTGGCGGCGTGGATGCCCCTTAGTCCTTGGCTCTAAGCCGAAGAGGTTTCAGGCACGAGTGGGCCCGTATCGGGTTCCTAAATCGTCTTTGTGGTGGCCTTCGCTGGTTGGTAGTTCGCAGGCTTCGTGCCTCGCTGGGCTGAGCCCTCCATCAAAAAAAAAAAATTAAATTAAATTTACAATATAGTCATTAAGTTTTGTGAAGCCAACTTGGCCTAAGAGGAGACATATTGGTTTGATGAGTAAGGTATATAAGCTTGGGTGTTTTTCAACACCCAAACTTAGTAAAATCATTTCAAAATACTTGTTTGCAGGTGATTACAGAGCAAATTCGATCCATCAAGGAGGCACAGTAAATAAGTTTTTCATCATTTCTGTGGAGAAAAATGCATAGAGGCTGATAGAAGGCAATTATCCTCAATTTTCATGCAAATCACAAGTTAAAGAAACTAGTTGCAGTGATTACCAGTGGCTGCCATTCATTTCTCAGTCATTTCAAACACATTTCAGACTTAAAGTAAGACCAGATCTATTAAGTGCTTCATGTCACATCTTCAGGCAGCGCTGATATACTAACAGGGCAGCCATTTGAACTTATTTTCAGAGCTTTACAACCTCATATCAGTTATTGATCTGAAAGTTGTAGTTTTATATTTTCTATAGCAGCAAGGTGAAATCACTTTGGAAAAGTCTGTATAATGTTTTGTCTTGATGGCTGGTGAGTTTGCAGGAATTTTCATGTAGTTAATGACCTAAAAATCACTGTCATTTAAGTCTGATCAGGTTTTCTTAAAGATTTTTCTTCATATGTACACTTTTCCTCCCGACCTCGCCGGGGTTCGGGGCCGGGCCGGGCCCCGAGCGGGGGTTTGGGGGTGGCAGCCCCCAAGAGCAGGGGTTCGGGGGCGCAGCCCCCGAGGAAATTTTTTTTGAGGCCGACTACTTTTCGGTTATTTGGGCCGACTACTTATAACTCATTCTAACCCTAAAGCGGAAAAATATTGTATAATATGGCTTAGGGTTAGGGATTTTTCATGATGTATGATTTTAGTACTTGCGGCAAAATTGGGCTGTAAGGGATTACGGATTGTAATCAGGTTGTAATCACTAGATAATAATAATATTGGACTCGCTGTTGGTGGACGTAGCCCAGGGATTGGGTGAACCACGTTAAATCTGTGTGTCTTGTGTTTTATTCTGTGTGGTTTGTTATTTTCTGATATTAGTTATATTTGCACATAATTGTTATTTCTGCCTTGTTAATCCTAACAAGTGGTATCAGAGCGAGGTTATTTCGTTCGTTCTTTCATCTATTCTCTGAAGCAGGTCTCACGAGTTAGTGGGAGAGTCTCTCGGTTAAGTGGGAGAAATGGCAGACGAGGGTAGGCTGAAGGTTGATAAGTTTAATGGGCAGAACTTCCAGTTATGGAAGATGCAAATGGAGGATTATCTCTATCAGAAGGATCTATGGCGGCCATTAGAGGGAGTAGCCAAGAAAGAGCAATCAATGTCTCAGGAGGATTGGGATATTTTGGATAGGAAGGCACTGGGGAGTATTCGTCTATGCCTGGCACAATCGGTGGCATTCAATATTACTGAAGCAAAGACAGCTAAAGATCTGATGGAAACCCTAGCGAAGTTGTATGAAAAGCCTTCAGCTTCAAACAAGGTATTTCTTATGAAGCATTTATTTAATATGAAAATGGTAGAAGGTGGATCAGTTACTGATCATTTGAATGAGTTTAATACAGTTACAAGTCAATTAACCTCAGTTAAAATTACTTTTGATGAAGAGGTTAGGGCTCTCTTGATTTTGTGTTCTTTGCTAGAAAGCTGGAATGTCTTGGTAATGGCTGTTAGTAATTCTGTTTCTGGTTCTAATACCCTAAAGTATGATGATGTTATTGGTGTTATATTGAGTGAGGAAATTCGTAGGAAAAGCTCAGGGGCATCCACATCGGGTAGTGTATTGAACACAGAAAGCAGAGGCAGAACAAGAGATAGAGGAAACAACTCTGGAAATCGTGGGAAATCAAGAGGAAAATCAAAGGGAAAGAGGTCCGAATCTAAAGGGCCAAATGATTGCTGGTACTGTGGAAAACCAGGTCATAAGAAGAAAGATTGTTGGTCTCGGAAGAAAGATCAAGGAGACAAAAATGATGGAAACAAGGAGGCAAATGTGGTAAGTAACAAATCTGAGGAGGATGCTTTGCTCTTGTCCTTAGAAAGTATTGATGATTCATGGGTTTTAGATTCTGGGGCTTCATTTCATGCTACACCCCATAGAAGTTATTTTGTTGATTATGTCCAAGGGGATTTTGGGCTAGTTTATTTGGGAGATAATGAACCCTGTCAGATTGTTGGAAAGGGAAAAATTAAGATTAAGTTGCAAAATGGGAATCATTGGCTACTACAAGAGGTAAGACATGTTCCAAGGCTGAGTAGGAATTTAATTTCAGCAGGGCAACTGGGTGATGAGGGTTGCACAGTTACTTTTAATGATAAAAATTGGAAGGTTTCAAAAGGTTCCTTAGTAGTAGCAAAAGGTGTGAAAGTAGGCACCTTATATCTTTGTACAGGTCATACTGTTCCTTCTACTTTAATTGTTTCAGAAGATAATGAATGTTCAGGAACAGTGGCTGCAGTTGAGCAGGAAGAACATCAAACTGTTGCTGTAGATTCTGACACAACACTGTCTCACAACAGACTCGGGCACATGAGTGAAAAAGGTATGAAATTACTTCATTCAAAGAAAGTTTTACCTGGTCTGAAATGTGTCAATATGGATTTCTGTGAAAGTTGTGTTTATGGAAAACAAAAGAGAGTTAGTTTTGTGAAGAGTGGGAAGGAAAAGAAAAATGAAAGATTAGAGCTTGTGCATACAGATGTATGGGGACCAGCTCAGGTATCTTCCCTTGGTGGCTCTCTGTATTATGTTACATTTATAGATGATGCAACAAGAAAAGTATGGATTTATTTCCTTAGACAGAAATCTGATGTATTTCAAACTTTTAAGAAATGGAAATGCTTGGTTGAGAATGAGACTGGTAAAAAGTTAAAATGTCTCAGATCTGATAATGGTGGTGAGTATTGCAGCACAGAATTTGAAGAATATTGTTCCTCTAATGGTATTCGTAGGCAGAAAACTGTACCAAGGACTCCACAAGAAAATGGAGTGGCTGAACGCATGAACAGGACAATAATGGAGCGTGCAAGGAGTATGAGGTTGCATGCTAGGCTGCCCAAAAATATGTGGGCAGAGGCAGTGAACACTGCTGTTTATTTAATCAATAGAGGCCCCTCTACTCCTTTGGACTGTGGTATTCCAGAGGAAGCATGGAGTGGTAAGAAGGTGAGTTATTCTTTTCTCAAAACCTTTGGTTGTGAAGCTTTTGCACTTATAGATTCTGAAAATAGAACCAAGCTGGAAGCTAAGTCAAAGAAATGTGTATTTGTTGGGTATGGCATTGATGAATTTGGTTATAGGCTTTGGGATTTTGAAAATCATAAAATTGTAAGAAGCAGGGATGTCATATTCAATGAGAAAGTATTGTACAAAGATCTGTTGCTGCAGCATGAGAAGAAAGAAAATGACTATGTAGTACTGGATGATACTCCACAAGTTCATGTTCCAGTAGTTCCTTATGCTCCGCAACAACAGCAACAACAAATACCACACACCCCAGTGAGTGTTAGACAGTCAACAAGGCTAAGTAGACCTCCAGAAAGATTTTCTCCATCTTTGTATTCTATTCTGTTAACAGATGCTGGTGAACCTGAATGTTATAATGAAGCTGTGCAGGTGGATACAAAGCTTCAGTGGGAGTCTGCAATGACAGATGAAATGGACTCTTTGCTGAAAAATCAGACATGGGATTTATGTAAGTTACCTGCAGGTAAAAGGGCTTTACAGAATAAATGGGTTTACAGGATCAAAGAAGAGGATGGAGGTACGAAAAGATTTAAAGCCAGATTAGTCGTAAAAAGATTTGCACAGAAACATGGTATTGATTTTGATGAGATATTTTCTCCAGTTGTTAAAATGACTTCTATTCGTACTGTTTTAAGTATTGTGGCTACTGAAGATTTGCATTTAGAGCAGCTTGATGTTAAAATAGCTTTTCTTCATGGTGATTTGGATGAAGAAATATATATGGTTCAGCCACAAGGATTTGAGGTCAAGGGTAAGGAGAATTTGGTGTGCAGATTGCAGAAGAGTTTATATGGCTTGAAGCAAGCACCTCGGCAATGGTATATTAAATTTGACACTTTTATGAATGGGCATGGATATAGTCGGTGTCATTCTGACCATTGTGTTTATTTTAAGAGGTTGGATGATGACAGCTACATTATTTTATGTTTATATGTTGATGATATGCTTGTAGCTGGGTCTAACATGGATCACATTAAGGGGTTGAAACAACAGTTAGCAAAATCTTTTGCTATGAAGGATTTGGGGGCAGCAAAACAAATCCTTGGTATGAAAATTTGTAGAGATAGGAAAAATAGGAAATTGTCTCTATCTCAGACTGATTATATTGAGAAGGTGTTGCAACGTTTCTCTATGGAAAATGCCAAAGCTGTCAGCACACCTTTGCCTGGTCATTTGAAATTGAGTAAGGATATGTGTCCCAAGACACCAGAAGAAGAGACTAAAATGTCTAAGGTACCTTATGCTTCAGCTGTAGGGAGCTTAATGTATGCTATGGTATGTACTAGGCCAGATATTGCACACGCAGTGGGAGTCGTTAGCCGTTATATGAGTAACCCTGGTCTTGAGCATTGGAATGCAGTCAAATGGATTCTCAGATATTTGAGAGGTACATCCAGTAAGTGTTTACACTTTGGGGGTTCTACTACTACTGTACAAGGCTATGTTGACTCAGATTTGGCAGGAGATATAGATAGCAGGCGGAGTACTACAGGTTATATATTTACTGTTGGTGGGACAGCAGTGAGTTGGATTTCTCGACTACAAAAGGTGGTTGCTTTATCCACTACAGAGGCAGAGTATGTTGCTGCTACAGAGGCAGCCAAGGAGATGATATGGCTTCAATTCTTCATGGAAGAATTGGGACATCCACAAAAGGATAATTTTCTACATACAGATAGCCAAAGTGCCATTCATCTTGCAAAGAATTCTGCTTTGCACTCAAAGACAAAACACATACAGTTGCGGTACCATTTCATTCGGTCAGTTTTGGATGATGGACAGTTAAGGCTGGAAAAGATTCATACTGATGATAATCCAGCAGATATGTTTACAAAGGTAGTAACAAGGGAGAAGTTGAACTCATGTTCAGCTTCAGTTGGTCTTCTAGACTGAACAAAATAAAGGAACAACTGAGTCCAAGGTGGTTCAATCCAGTGGGAGCCTCATGTGGGTAGCGGTATTGCTACAGGATCAGTCTCCAAGTGGGAGGTTTTTTAGTATAGTGTGGATACTGATCAGTCACCAAGTGGGAGATTGTTAGTTTGTGGTGACTAATCAGGAAAGTACTATCCAGGAAAGTACTGTACACTTTTCCTCCCGACCTCGCCGGGGTTCGGGGCCGGGCCCTGAGCGGGGGTTTGGGGGCGGCAGCCCCCAAGAGCAGGGGTTCGGGGGCGCAGCCCCCGAGGAAATTTTTTTTGAGGCCGACTACTTTTCGGTTATTTGGGCCGACTACTTATAACTCATTCTAACTCTAAAGCGGAAAAATATTGTATAATATGGCTTAGGGTTAGGGATTTTTCATGATGTATGATTTTAGTACTTGCGGCAGAATTGGGCTGTAAGGGATTACGGATTGTAATCAGGTTGTAATCACTGGATAATAATAATATTGGACTCGCTGTTGGTGGACGTAGCCTAGGGATTGGGTGAACCACGTTAAATCTGTGTGTCTTGTGTTCTATTCTGTGTGGTTTGTTATTTTCTGATATTAGTTATATTTGCACATAATTGTTATTTCTGCCTTGTTAATCCTAACATAAAGATCCCAAGTTCAAGACCAAAGCTAAATATGTCTAGGATTTGAAAAGAAAATATGATGTGAAAGCTTCAGGCCAGCAAGCTGCAAGAAGTTCAAGGGTCCAGTACAAACAAGACACTTGCAAACCCAAGATCAAGAAAATGCAAATCAAGGCAAGACAAGGTGCAAGAATTCGAGGAACAAGTTGTGAAAGAGAAAGAATCAATTCTTCAAGCCAAGGCAATGAGAATATTTCCAAGAGTACAAGGGGTATTTATCAAGTCTATGAGATGGACATGCTGAGGTGGCGCCCATTCACCTTTAACCAATCGGAACATGTCAAGTGTCCTAATGGAGGGGTTTCAGCATATTATGTCTAGATTCATTGAAATTGCCAAAAGAGGAAAAGTCAAAGAAAATTATCTTCTAAAAGAAGATTTATTGAAAGCTCATGTGATATTTTATCATTGGCCCATTGATGGATGTCTTCGCTTCGAAGCTTCTACCTAATCTATTTTCTTATTGGCCGATGAAAGCAATGTAATTTTCTAATTGGCCCACAAGGTGGTGCTTAATTGTAATTGGGCAATCATTTAATGCTAAGTAGCTAATTCTGATTCTGGTTCGGATTTGGATTTGGATTCGATGATTCAACAAATTTCTTTTTGGACCGGATCCTGATTTCACGGGTATATATATAGACATTTTCAAAATATATATATATATATATATATATATACATATATATATATATATATATATATATATATATATAAGTATGTATATATGTATGTATGTATATTCATAGATTCCATACATGTAACATGTCAATGCTCATTCATCAGTAGTTCAAAACTTCAAAGTTCAAACATATAATGATAATAATAAGAAGTAAGAAGCGTGATTCTGATAAAATGATAAATCCATAATTGTCAATATATGATTATATCATATTCATACTTTGCAAAAGTCTCAAAATGTCATTACATGCTGAAAATTTAAATTACAAGCCATATTTCAATGTTTTATATTTAAAAATTAAAACAGTAAACTTAATATCCAATTCCATATTCTTCTTCATCATCTTCATCGGAATCAAGGTGAACGTATTTCATTTGAACCAACAGCTGTAGCACTCACCATGTCATGTGAAACAGTTGCCTCTTGATCATATACAAAGACATGGGGAAGTTGTGCAATCGTGGCCTCTAAATCAGAACACTCAGGGACTAGATCCCAATTCTTTGTCACACCCTCATTGTGATCCTCTTTCTTATGTGACAATAGGCGAAGGTTGTAGTGTATGAAGACCAAATCCTCTGCTTTTTTGGAACCCAAGCAATTGCGCTTAACCGAGTGAATGGAGTATGTACTCCAATTCCACCTAGTTGAAGAACTTGCAACCTGTTTGAGTTAGCAAACAACATTTATAATTAGTATTTAATTTCAATATGATAGCATCATGATTGAGTGAAAATTCAAAATTGATGAACGATTTAAAAAAAAAGATACATCCTTGGGGGAGAAGTTTAATTGCAAGAGGCTGCAAGAAAATGAAGCGTTGACCATGTGCATACCACCATTCATCAGCAGACATCCTATATTGAGTATGAAGAGCATCTATGTCATGATATTTGGTAGATGCAATTTTGGCAAACTCGGCGAGGACAATGTTTCTTGTTTCATCATCATCATGATACATCTTTGAAAATGCAGCCTTGTAACCAACAACAATCTCTATATGATGCCACCCTGTTTAGTTGTGAAATCATCTCTTGGCTATAAAACCTTGGCGACAAAGCATACACCAATAGATGTAAAGGGGTGGTCATCTTGTTCCAACGGTCAACAATAAATTTTTCCACTTTGAAAAAATTATCATTATGCTCCTTGCCCACTATTATTGTTTTTATGTGCTCCACCATGGTGTCCATGCCATCATAAATTTCAACCAAACTTGGGTGATCAATATCAACAAATCTCATCATGCTCATGATGGGCTCAGTGAATTCCAAAACATATTTTGCACGTTCCCACCAATCATCATCAAGGATCAATGCTTTTACTTTTTGGGCTTTTTTTGTGTTTGATTGCCTCCATACACTCCACAAAGTTTTGATAACCATTGCACTCAAGGCCTCTCGCACCTTCACAAGTAGTCTTAAGACGATTGTGTGCGATGCAAATCATGTTTCAACAACCTATGATGGCATAAAAGTTAAACATACATGTCATAACAAGCTCATCTATAAAATTTAAAACTAAAAAATAAAATATAAAAACAAAACTAAACTACCTTCAACAACTCCAATGAAGGGAAGGTCCTGAATATGGCTTGTGTCATGTGATGATTAGTTACAAACATTTGTATCTCCTCAACCTCTGTGTAAATTTTATTGACCCATTCAATTTGAGTGCCAATTTTTTGCATGATTAAATTGAGTGAATGGATTGTACATGGTGTCCACAAAATGTGATTATATGTGGCCTCTACTATAGCCCCAGCTGCCCTACATTTTTTAGCATTGTTCGTTATGACTTGGATAACATTTGCAGCCCCAACCATCTCAATTGATTGCACGAGGATATTGGCAATGAAATTTGCTTCTTTCACTTACCCCTTTCAATCCACTGCCTTCAAGAACATTGCCCCTTTAGGTGACACTGCTATAACATTGATCAAAGGCCTATTCTTGCAATCTTTCCATCCATTAGAAATGATGGACACACTTGTTTCCATCCATGTATCCTTAATCACTTTCAATTGTGTCTCTACCGCGGCTTTCTCCCTCGACAATAAGGTGGTTCACCCTTTTCATACACAACACTAACATAATTAGTAGGTTCGTTGCAAAGGGTACTCATCATATCCTGCCAATATGGTGATCTAACAAGGTTGAATGGAAGCCCATTCGCATATAAGCAACGAGTAGTACTTTCATCACAAAGATCTCTCATTTCGTTTTTGAAGGCCACATCTAATGGGCCACTTTTCCGTGGAATATTTTCTAGTTCAAAAGGTGGTGGCGTTGGCAAGAAAGGATGTGGGCCAACAGATTTTACCAGGCCACCAGGAGGTCTTCTCGAGCCTATCTAGGCATGGGATGGATCAGTCATTGTCTTTCCTCTATTGGTTCTCCTTTCAGCTTCTTGTTTTCTAGTATATTGCAAGATTAAATGAGTTGGCAATTTATTCTCATTTGTCGCCTTACAAGGTTTCATTCCTTTTCTAGGGCTAGGAATAAAGTGAGGTTTCACTTGAGAGTATGAGCCGGAATATCCTACGTTGCAATGGTTACACTGCCAAATAAAAGACCCACCACGAGGCATTGCCCTAATCATTGTTGTGTAACACCAAAGCTGTGAATTGCTTCAATTTTGAAAGGGTTTGCCCCAACAACTAAACTAGAGCTTCCACTTCCACTTCCAACCATTCTATCTAACTTTGAAAAATGAACCTAAATGGAAAAGAAAACACAACACGTTATTGCAAAATTTTTTGAAAAAAAGATCGGCATTATAACCCCTTAATACGCATACAATGTATAAAAAATGTATTCAAAACTTCTTAAAAACTTTTAAAAAACTTGATTCTTTTAACAAATCTTGAAAAATTCATTAAAAACTTGAACAAAATGAAGATTCGCTTACCTTTGCCAACTAAATCTGCCTTCGCCAACAATTCCTAAGTCTCTGATGGGGGTCTTAGTCCTCCAAAGCATTCACTTTCGAAGAAAAAATACTGCAGTTGTAGAACAAAACCAAAATGGTGAAAAATGCTTGAGAGATGAATGAATGACCATCAAATGACTTTAGGCAACCTTTATTGGTCGAATTAGGGTTTAGATGGGTCCTTTTAGGGTTGAGTTTGACTTTAATTTAAAAAAATATAAAAAAAGTTAGAGTGGGCCCCTTTTTCCTTGCCCAGAGGTCCAGATTCCTATGGATCCTCCTAGATTCCTCTTGGATCTGGGCTGGATTCCGGAATGGAATCCGGATTTTTTGTGGATCCCTCACTAAGGGATTCATAGAGAATCCAGATTCCATTCGAGAATCTTGCCCAGATCCAAGAGGAACCCAAGAGGGATTCGGATCCGGATCGCTTTAGAATCAGGATCTGGTGCTTTCCAGAGGGATCCGATATCTTAGATTTAATGCTTGTAGCAATTAGGTAGATTAGGGTGGTGTTGGCATAATCTTGGCGCTTGATCTTAAATCGATCTTTGCCCTTCATTGTAATTGAACAACTATTAAAGGCCAAGGCCTTTTCATTTGTAACTCATTAGAGATGAGATTAGATTAGAGATAAGGTAGAATAGAGAGAGATTGGACAAATTGTTGCCATAATACTACCAAAATTATTCCTTCTTTCATTGTTGGTTTTTATGGTGAATGTTTGTGATGTGTGGAGTATTGCATGGTTTCTTCACTTCCTCACTTAGATTAGATTCCATTTCATGTTGAGTAGAAGTAGATGGATGGAAGATATTGTTGAATGGTGATTAATAGTGAAGCTAGTGTCCATACCTTTTGGTACTTGCCGATTATAAGTAACGATGTAAGGTTAGTCTAGGCCTAAATTGCAAGTGTTTAAATTCTATTGGAAATGTTCATTTAGATTGTGCCTTCACAGGGTATCTGAATGAGTATTGAAAATGTGAAAACCATGTGTTAATGATTATAGCAGTTTTGTGTAGCTATGGTGAGGATCACAAGTGTTGACAAGGAAGGCCTCTACACATTTTGTTTGATCATCCTCCCTAGCTAAGAGGGAGTGTTAATGTTTGTAGCTTCAGTCGTATAATCATTTAGAATACATATAATACTTAGATATTGATTAATAATAATATTGTATTGGTATATATATATATATATATATATATATATATATATATGTTATATTATATATTATTATTAATATATATTATGCAAACTTATATTATTCAAATGCATAGACATGTCCCATGAAGGGACATGTCTCTCCTAGCCTCTTTCTCTATATAAATGAAAGAGAGATTGTTGCATTTGAAAGACACATACCAGAAACAATCTAGGCAGTGCTATTACATTTGCAGCGATCCTACAATCTTAACATGGTATCAGAGCAAAGCCTGGAGGAACAATCAGATCTGGGAATCCATAAAAACAATTCGGAATATTTTGGCGTTGTTCCACGTTGATGAGATATTGAAAGCCAAAGTTATAGCCGAAGTTACTTGTGATTGTCGTGAATATTATATTACTGAGTCGCTGGCCAAATGACTATCATTAAAATGTCTTATTGAGGCTATTATTATTAAGATTTTGAGAATATATTTTGGTTGACGATAATATTACAGGCGAGGAGATTGGAATAAGCTTCCAAATTAAATATTTGGGGTGAATGTGAACGAATATTTCATTGGACTGGGTAATGTTTGATAATTTCGAAGGACAGATCCTCTGCCCGTCGACCCACAATTTTGCACCAGCCTTTTCGTGGTCATCATGAGAGGCCTTTGAGTCTTAAACTTTGTCTGCTCAGTCTGATCAAACTCTACACTTGAACAAGATGCACCTCCAAAACTTTAGATTTGGCACCCAATCATAATGCAAGGAAACAACGTCGTTATAGGCCTGTGATGAATTTTAATTTCAGGTCCGCCCCTTGTAAATCTAGTGTGAGTGAAACCATGTGCAGTGTCTTAGGCATTTGGAAAATTTTGGCGCCCAAGCTGCGAGTTCGAAGCATCGCCCATCGAATTCTGGTTGCCATTGTTCATTTAAGGGTGTCATTCTACAGTTTTGGAACCCTTATTCGAGTTTGTGCCTTGTGCAGTGACAACTTGCATTAAAACCACAAGGTTCCTTGACTCCGAGGAGATCTGCAGCGGTCCAAGATGATGTGCAGGATAAGGCAGTCATTATTTGTTGAATGAGTGGCAATAATAAATAAGGTAAAAGATGCAGCGACTATATGAATAGCTCCAACGTTCAGTATATAGTAAGAAAATAATAACAAGGATCATAACAAATATGTATGATACATAGAAACAAGCATCAAGAAGGAATTCACACTACTCATAAACAGATTCCTCAATGAACAAGGAAAGAAATATAATTTTGAGCAACTGATTACAACCTGGTGCAAAACCTTCATAACACAGAGATTTTTTATTCTGCCTAAATGTATATATTGCTTCATCCAAGTGCAATCAAAGCTTCCCAATGAGGCCATAGATGTTCGAGTGTATATATATCAAGCTTTCCTGAGTTAAAGCCAATGAATTCAATCACTGTGATTATCAATTGTGGATCTGAATGTAATGTTGAGTTCTGAATTGCCCAACTCCAAGTTATGTGATTGCTGCATATGGTGCTAAGCTCTTGGAGTCCGTGTAAGGAAATGTTGTCGTGTGGGGGTGATTGAGCTCAGGTGCTCATATCAGGATCATCCCAAGCCTGTGAGGTTGAGATGAAAGGTCAAACTCTATCCTGATACATGTCGCTGCCATGGGGTTCATTACAGTCTGTACCGTGTTCCCTAAAACTTATGCAGGCCTCTGCTTATGTATGGAATACTTTAATAGTCTGTGAGATCTATCATATAAAGAGATAAGTATTTCATACCCTTGAATAATGTTCATGAATTGTTCTTTGAGTCATTAATACATGCTATAACATTGGGATAGTAAATCTTACGTGCTTCTATCTTTGTTATTTCTCTTCAGGATAGTTTAGTTTTATGAACTATTTGTAAATCTCTATCTGAAATACTTTCTAGACAAATCAAGAGTCATATGTGATTGCATTCAATAGAGAAAGAGCTTGATGCTTGCAGTCATGGGATTGAGTTGATGGCTGAAACATTTCTTCAAAGAAAGAAAATATCATTTAGAGGGACAAACCTATAGAAGCAACCTTGGACGAGAAGGTCAGAAGGTTGATATCACATTCAGAAGAAGTCTGACGAACCATCAGAGGCAACCTTGGACAAGAAGGTTAAATGTTGATGTTAGTACTCAAAGCTTCAGAGGGAGTCAATACAACATCTAGAAGATCTGCCTTGTTTGATTTCCAAGGATCTTGGTCATATTGATTCAGAGGGAGTAAACCATATCGAGATGATTTCCTTAGTGACCATGAAACTATAAAAGGAAAAAGAATTGCGATTCAAATGATGTAGTTCCATGTATTTAAGCTAGAAGGCTTTTATGCAGATATCTAGGTCATGATATTCCTAGATAGATGGTTGGGCATTTAAGAAAAGAGCTTAATGCAGACTAAAGAACAAAGACACGACTTGCTCGCAGGAGGTTGATATTAGATTCAGAGGAAATATGATAGCTCACAAAAAAACAACCTTGGACGAGGAGGTGAGGAGGTTGTTACAAGACCTTAAAGGGAGCATCCAAAGGACTATGATCATGAGATTGAGTCTCATGTATGCTGGCTGAAATGCCTTTATGCTAACTCCTACATAACTTGGGGTTCACTTAGAGTAATGCACACTATATAAGAGATATAGTGCATACGTATGCTATTCAAGGTACATTATCAGTACAGAACATATGGCTAATATTCTCACCAAGTCTCTTGCTAGAGAGAAGGTTGTATACTTTCGAGATAAACTTGGTATGATGGAGAATGAAGCCTTAGATGAAAAGGAGTGTTAACATCTATGATCTATTATCTTGTATGTTATTGCATTCTTTTCTTTGAGAGAGAAGTCTAAGGTGAAAGCCCTTGTTTCCACCCTTTGGGATGAGCCATGATGGATCCACCCTCTGAGATGAGTCAAGGTGGATTTCATGTGTGTGACTCCAGGACTTATGCGCCCTCCTATGAACATTGGAGAAAGGTGACGACTTTTCAACAATGAACACTTGTATTTGATTGATGTTGTGAGGTGACGACTTTGCAACATCTCCATCATGATGGATATCATGTGACTTGATATCCGTGGACATGTCATGATGGTTAGGATCTCTTAGACATCATGGTAGATATCAAAAGGCTGATATCATTAAATAAACCATAGATGATTTAGAGATCTTCATGGTGGATATTATGTGATGTAATATCTGTAGACATGCCATGATTAGTCTATATAATATCATGTCTATATGGTAAGTATCACATATGTGATACTAGTGCACTTATCATACAAGACATCTTGAGTACTTGGTGAACATCATGGACTTGGTGTTTGAAGACCATTACTCTGAGTACTTGGTGAGTATCATGGATTTGATACTAGAAGACCATTATTCATGATAATCATTTTTGAGCACTTGGTGAATATCTTGTGAGTTGATATTTGGAGACCATTGCTCTGAGTACTTGGTGAGTATCATGGATTTGATACTTGAAGACCATTGCTCGTGACATCAGTAAAATGATATAAATTTTAAATGATTATCTATACTCACATATTACATTGAGGTAATATATTTATCCTCCCTAGCTAATAGGGAGTGTTAATGATTATAGCAGTTTTGTGTAGCTATGGTGAGGATCGTAAGTGTTGACAAGGAAGATCTCTACACATTCTGTTTGATCATTCTCCCTATCTAAGAGGGAGTGTTTTGTTTGTAGCTTCAATCGTATAATCATTTAGAATACATATAATACTTAGATATTGATTAATAATAATATGTTGTATTGGTATATATATATATATATATATGTTATATTATATATATTATTATTAATATATATTATGCAAACTTATATTATTCAAATGAATAGACATGTCCCATCATGGGACATGTCTCTCTTGGCCTCTTTCTTTATATAAATGAAAGAGAGATTTTTGCATTTGAAAGACATACCACAAACAATCTAGGCAGTGCTATTACATTTGCAGCGATCCTACAATCTTAACACCATGCCCGCATCCTTAGAAGATAGCACCCTCCTATGCCTAGTGACACGACAAAGCAAAGATTCGGTAGAGGCTCACCCCATCATCAACATTATCTTACATTCTTAGAGTTGGATTAGTCTTCTCAACCCTTATCCTTTGTAGTTTGTTTAGTTGGAAGTAGTTGGAAGAAGTTAAAGTCACGCTGGTATCCATTGAATGGACAACATAAGTCCCTTTGTGATAACCAACATATCATAACATAAAACTGAGTGAAAGTTCACAATGAGGAACCTTGAGGTTGTCTCATTTGATCACACAACCCATATACATTGTTTCGTATATGAGCATCCTTATTCAAGAGAGAGTTGGAGATTTGATGTTTCATTTGAAATACTAAATATTCAATTCTGCATGTTATAGTGAAACAAAACTCACATCAACAGGACTTCAGACCCATCAATTTATGTAAGACAATTTACAAGTTTTAAAAAAAGTTTTGGTGAATAGAATCAAATCTTTGCTAAATGGTTTCATTAATTGCAATCAGTAAGGGTTTGTGCCTGGGCGACAAATTTTAGATGCGGTTGTTACCACACATAAGATTATCCCCTATATGGATAGATATTGTTTCTCAAGGATGGTCCTTAAGCTTGATATCTCTAAGGCATATGATAGGGTAAGGTGGGGCTTTCTTTGTAAAATCTTAAAGAAGTTGGGATTTAATGAAATACGAATCAACCTTGTTAAGGAACGTGTGGGAACTGTCAGATTCTTGATCCTTGTTAGTGGAGTCCCTAGGGGATTCTTCAAAGCTACTAAAGGTATTAGAGAAGGAGACCCACTTTCTCCATGCTTGTTTATAATTTTTGCTTGAGTGTTGGGTAGAAATTTTTTGAACCTTGTGAGCATGGGTAGGCTACAAGGAGTCAAGGAAGCCTCTACCATCCCACTTGCAGTAGTGCAACAATTTGTGGATGATACCTTTTTATTTGGTAGGGCAAGGGAATGGAGAGCTTTCCTTAATAATTATGTGAAAGCTTCAAGACAACATATCAATCATGAAAAAGCAATATTTTTTCTTTTCAACACTCAGGAAGATCTGCAAAACAAAATCAAAATGATCGTTGGCTGTCAAAGTGTTGCTATTTTTGGGTTTAACTTTTGGGACAGGTCTGGATTTGCCTCTCAGTCAAAGATGTAACTCCTACTTTCTAGAACTCGATTTTAAAAAAGGATCCAAAAGAAGTTGGCAGGGTGGAAGGAAAAACTCCTCAACAGTGTGGGAAAGTTACAACTTTTTGCAGTCTCACTATAAGGAATCTGTTGATGAGTGTTTTATGACCACACGAACACATAATAAAGTGCCAAAACACTCTATACTCTCTTGATCAAAATTGCCACATATGCTAAGATTGCACTAAAGATTATAGAGGCGACTCCAAGGTTCAAAATACGAACTTGCGACTTTAGTGAGGAGATGAGCTCGTTTGACTTGGTGTATGCTTGTTATGCAAGGGGACTTACACTAGCTCACTTAGACTTATCAATCTAACTTGCGAATGATATGGTGATGTGAGTGCAATCAACTATTTCTAATTGATGTTGATGTTCAATATAAAGCACAAATGATATATGAGTTTAGACAGCTAGACAACTTGTACTTCTACTAATGGAAGACTATGTTAAAGTTGTGGTGAGACCAAATCAGTCCTAGCTTCGCTTAGTTAACTACGCTTAGGAGGGAACAATCTTCAATGGATGCAAGTATGATGTCAAATAACCAATGCTCATCAAAACCATAAGTAATACAGATCAATAATCATTGAGTAATTGAAGTGAAATGCTTGCAATTAGGCCTAGACTAACTTTGCACAGTTATTAGGTATCCACAAACACAAAAAGGTATGGATGCTAGTTTCACCATGCATTCAATAACAAGAAAATCTTTCATCATCTAATCTATCCAATGACTTCACAAACTATTCTATCTCTTAATCAATTTAAGCAAACTTAAACTAAATGAAAAATGTAGGAAACCATGCAATACTCAAAAAACTTCCCAAGTATTCAACATGCAAAGACAACAATGAATAAGGAGCAAATTTGGCAGTATATTAGCAACAATTTCTTCAACAATCTCCTTTACAAATGAGAAAAAAAAACCTTATATAGGGAGCTCATTTACAATGAAAAACCAAGATTAATTTGAGATCAATGATCCAAATTTATCCAACAAAGCCCTGATGTAACTAACAACTACAAGCATTAAATGCTTATCCAATTACATAAAAGCACCACTTTATGGGCCAAGGAAGTTACATTGCTTTTATGAACCAATGAGAAAATTGGTTAGGTAGAAACATTAGTTGCCCTCCACATGTACACTTAGAATGATTTGATTGGATGCTTGTGGACACGTGAAATTGAAATTTTTTGATTGGTTGAAGGTGAGTGGGCGCCACCTCAACATGCTTATCTTGTACATTTCATCAATTGCACTTCTTTATCATTATATAGAAGTCTTTGCATCTCTAGCAATATCTCTTGATACTCAACATTTTGAAGTCTTCGATTGATTGTGATGACGTATTTTCCCAAATTGTTTCGTCTTCATGCATTTTCTCATCCTTTGAAGTTCTTCTCCTTCAATCCTACACATTGTCATGACTTTGAAGCTACTTGTATTGGTATCTTGCCTTGATCTTGCTTTTATAGAAGTGATGTAAGTGTTTCATGTAGTTGAACCTTTTAATTTAACTTGGATTTCCAAAGAAAATTCAAGTTTGTAATAATTTCTTTTATTTTTAAGTTGCTCCTTCCTTGTGCGACTTGCTCTTTGAATTTCATTTTGATGTGTTGAACTTGATCTTGGATTTGTACCTTGATTTGATCTTCAACTTGAAAGCATCTTACTTGCTTAATGAACAACTTGTGATTTGATGATGCTCAAGGTGTCCATGTTGTCTTTGATGTTGAAATCATGCTTGCACTTGAACCACCCAGCTCCTTGTCACCTCCACTTGAACTTCACACTTGAACCTTGCCTTTCACACTCAGCCCCCATTTCATCTTGCAAAGCAACTTTATTTTGGTAAACATTTGAATTTCATTCTTCACCTCAAGTTAAAATTAGTGCTAAGAAATCAAAGCTCTTGATGACAATACTCTCACTAGATAGCTTCTATGAACATTCCTTGCATTCAAAACCTGATTACATCTATTTGCTTCTAGGCTGAATGATAATTTCATGTTAAAACAATTAGACCATAAACCCTATCAAGTTTGAATTCATCTTTCAAAATGCATTCATCATACACCTTGCTAATTGCAACCAAAATTCTGAGTCTATAATTCAGATCTGAAACTATTTTGAACTCCTAGAATGCTTGATTCACTTTCAGGTTTTGAAATTTTAACATGTATACACGATTCACACCTGTTAGGGCTGATTTCTTTTGACAAAATCTGGGTTTGCACTATTGATTAGCCTTGATTTTAATGCTTTTCCAGATCTGATTTTGAATATTGTTCAATGTCTTCCACAAACTTTGGTTTGTTCAAATGTAATTTGCTGCCTAGGGAAGTTGATCTGCTTTGCTTGTGTAATCAGATTTGAATTTCAACACCCAATATATATAGGCATTGAAGGTAAGGCAGGTGTCTTTTTAGCTTAGGCCGACTTGCCTTTATTTAAACAAATTAAATCAAAATCGAACTTGCCTTGTTTTCCGATAGGGCTGACCCCATTAAATGCTTGTTCACAATTGAGCAATGATTAGAGTTGCATTAAATTTTCGATATTCTCCTTATGGCCGACTTGGATAGCTCCTCCTTGATCGAATTTGAATGCCTATGGATATAGTGCAGAAAATGTTCAAGTGTTGGGCTCACCTATAGGCTGAATGGAAATCGTCCATGCCTTGGGCTCGCGCACAATAGCCTTGGGCGGAAAATGCCCTCGTGTTGGGCGTATGCATCATGGGTGGGTGAAAAATGTCCTTGCCTTGGGCACCATGTAAGGATGTTGGGTGGAAATCACCCATCTCTTGGGCTTGCCTATACTTGACTTGAGCGGATTTCTCATGCTTGTTCAGTGCAATGTCTAAAGTTGGAAATCCATAGGTGTTGGACTCAATCCTAAACCAAGGGTGGAAAATGACTAAGTGTTGAGCTCCTTCATGAACCAAGGGTGGAAAATGCACATGCCTTGGGCTCGATCAAACCATTTCAAGGTGGGAATTGTAGTGCCCTTGGGCTCAAAATCTTGCCTCGAGTGGAAAATGCTGACTCCTTGGGCTCAAACAAATGAAGGCAAATCGGAGTTCGTCAAGCCCTTGGGCTTGACTTGATCACCCTTAAAATGGCTAAGTATAGAACTGCCTTTCATCTTTGCCCAAAATTCATAAACTCCATGCCCCACTTGGTCACTCTCAATCCCAAATTTCGTTCTTTCCTTGTACGTGAGATTGAGCTGAAATGTTATGGCTTTTTTTATGATTGGATCATGCTATGAAAATCACCCCACTCGCTTCCTAAGGTTTGAATCCCACAAATTGACTAAGGACTTGAACTTTGATGTTTTGACTAAAATCACCTAACCCAAACCTTACTTCGCCTAAAACTTGGTTTTCCAATGGCTTGCAAGACCTCTTGAAGCATTGTTAATCTATTCTAAAGCTAACACCTACCAACTGCTAAATTGAAAAGAGGGGGTACCATTCTCAATGGGGTGATGGTGTGAAAAAGGTCCCAACAGTCTCCCTGTTTACTTTCTCTCCTTGTTCAAGATTAGTGGCACTATGGTGGAAAAATTGGAGAGAATACAAAGAACTTTTTTGTGGATAGGTAAGAAAGAGAAGAAAAGAATTGCTTTAGTTAATTGGGATAAAGTTTGTAGACCTAAGAGATGTGGAGGGTTGGGAATAAGGAAACTAACTTTACTCAATAAAGATCTGATGACAAAAATAGGGTGGAAGCATGCACTTAATAATACTGACTTGTGCAAATATTAAGAGTGCTAAGTGTTGATGTGAGTTTTATTTGACTACAACATGTAGAATCAAACGCTCAATGCTTCGAGGTGAAACATCAAATACTCAATCCTCTCTTGAATAAGGTCATCTCTCATGCTAAGCTTGCAAAGTAAGATCATGAAATGACTTCAAGGTTCCTTTCAATTGTGGATGCTCGCTCAGTGAAATGATGTGATATGCTGGAATCACTAAGGGGACTTATGCCGTTTCTCAAGATTTGACAACTACTTGCACTTCTAAAGATTTTTCTTCACAATGTGCAATGAAAATATATTTGGCTTTCCAATTCTTAACTTCCCAACTTAAACTTCTACTTCTACTTCTAACTATGAATGCAAGGAAGTATGGATGGACTTGGACTCGACTAGATTTAGCTTTATCAACGACTCTACCCACCTAGTGCAAGCTTCTAAGGATTACTCAAAGAGTTTTCAAATCAATATTTCCTCTTCAATCCCATCGATGGATGCAAACTAAAGATTGGATATCAATTGAAGTTAAGTACAATCAATCACTAGCTTACCACACAAGGCACACTTACAATCAGCAAGAGGCTAGTGGCGTAGTTTTTGATTCGAGTCTTGCAAGTAAACATCCACAATTACTCTCATCCAACTATAAGCAAATTCTAACTTAACAACTTGAAATTGAAATCTATTCTAAGTGAAGATGAAGATAACCATGCAATAATTCAAACTTGATCAAAATTAATCACCATGCAAAACACAACAATGATAAGTAGAGCAAATTTGACATTATTCTTGTAACAATCCTCCAACATCTCTCTTTTTAAATGGTGTGAGAAAGCCTTTATATAAGGGATTCAATTATAATGAATGGCCAAGATTAAATCAGAATCAACGACCAAGATTAATCCAAATAAGCCCTAATTAGGGTTTCTATAACCATAGCTACAAATATTAAATGCCCACCCAATTACAATTAAACACCACCATGTGGGCCAGTAGAAAAATTACATTGCTTTAATGGGCCAATAAGACAATTCAAATGTATAACAACTAGATAAGGTACACCAACAAATGGACCAATGAGAAGAGAGAGCTTGTAGAAGAAGCCACCAACTAGTAAACCAATGAGAAAATTCAAATGCTTCCAAGAGTCAATAAGAAAAAAGGCCATGTGGGCCTATGCCACTTGGCGCCAAATGAGCTAATCAAAATAAGGCATTTATTACTCACCCAATGAGCAAATTTTGGACCATGTGGGCCTAGGCCACTTCATCACCTTGTGTATTGTGTCCTTCATCCTCATTCTCCTTTTCACATTCAATGAACTTGGATACAATCTCATTAATCATCTCCATGGGGACACTTGGCATCAACTTCATCCTCATTCTCCTTTTCACATTCAATGAACTTGGATACAATCTCATTAATCATCTCCATGGTGACACTTGGCATCAATCCAAGCCTGTACTCATAGTAGCTCACCTCAATAGTATAAGTAGAACATGATTTCTTCCAACTAGCTGCATTACATAAAGTCATAAAGCGCACAAATTTTGTAGTTGCATCCAAATGCTCAAACATGAGTAAATTTCCTTCCATAAAGTAAATCTCCTTCACTTTCCCTTGAAGTTCATCCATTATTCCTCTTTTTATCATCTATCCTCAAACGAAATATGGATCTCACATATCCAAGCATCTCATTCTTCACTTCCAAAATAGTGTCCCTTGTAGTTGTGCAATCAGGTTCCACTTGCTTAAGTACATCACACTTGTGAGAAATTGCTTGATGCAGTGCAAGGAAATCGACCTTTTGTCCCCTTTACAACACTCAATCCTTTATAAATGTATGCAATGACACCTCCATGAGAGCCTGTAAATGAGAGAGAATCTCCTCCTGACCTAATGAGAAGTCCTCACACTGCTTCAATATCCTTTTGCTGCATTCCTAAAGGGAGAGCATGGTATCATAAGTCTTGATAAATCTCTTGAGGAACATGCTTCTTCCAATACCAATGCCACCCATCTCTTTGCCTCTTGTCCTGTGAATCCAACTCCTTCAAGTGTTGTCATAGATGTGTTGGAACTAGGCATGGGAGGAATGAAAGTTGGATCAGCCTTCTGAAGTGGGTTCATTATCTGTCTAAAATTTTCCTTCAACCTCTTCTTCTCCTCGTTATGCTTTCTCTTTCCCACTTGTTGATTCTGTCCTCTAGAGACGGAATAGATCCGTGGGCTTCCCCGACTTCCTATTTCTTAGTGGTATGCTCCAACTCATACTCCTCTACATCATATTCTCCTAGCTCAATCTCTCCTCTTGCCTTGTCTACTTTTGGGAACGCTACTTGAACAATGCGAGTTCCTGAAGGATCCTTCGTGATATGATAGAACCTATTAGCCGACACTCTGCCTTTCTTACTATCATTTCTCCTTACTATCTTTACTATCTCTTCTATATTGTCAACTGGCTGCTCAATTGTAACTTGTTTCACCATTCAATTTAGTAACCATGTTGGTGCTGTGATCTTTCCTAGTTCATCCTCAATCTTTTCCTCTTCCTGATTTTGTCTTTGAATCTCTTGATTCACTTCTTGATTTGCTTCTGTCCCATGTGGCAGAGCCTCATCGTCCTCTGAAAGTGCCTCCAAATCAATAATCTCATTCCCTTCCTCTTGTTGTTCTTCGTTATGCTGAGGGGGGGCAGTTTGTCTCATGCTCATCAGGATCTAATGGGATATAACAAGAGCTATTACTAGTTGTTGATTCATTGACAACTCGAACACATATCTCTTTCTCTATTGTTTGCCTTGGAGTTATGTCCTCTATCGGATGCTTTTGTTTCTTTTGTCGTGGCTCGTGATTAACAACTTCTTTCCTTTTCTTCTCCTTTGCTTGTGGAGGTCTACTATCACCTCGTTCATTGTGCTGACTCTCAAAACCAACACTCATCTCCTGTGGTGGCCTAGACGATTCCTCCTCAGGTTCAAACATGTCCTTCATGAGCTCATAAGTCAATGAAAGCCTCATTGCCTGTAGGTGAGCCACTTGTTTTTGTAGCCAAACCTCAGTGAATGTCTTAATTGTTACCATGAGTGCATCCAAACTCTCTTCGCTTTTATTTGTCCAATCTAGTGTTCCTGAACTCGGCGCGAGTTGTTCGAGTTGACGAGCCGTGTAGACCAAAACGAGTCATGATAACTCGTTTCCATGACTCGACGAGTTATGAGCCATAACTCGCATGACTCGTGAGTCATGCGATTTATGGCATAACTTGGTGAGTCCAAGCTCCATGACTCGCGCCAACATTAGCCATATTCGCCCAACAAAAAAAATAAAAATTATTTCCGAATTTTTTTTCAATTATGTCTTCTATTTTACCCTAAAAGTCTTTCTATTTTCTAGTTCTGAGAAGAGAGGATCATTGTGGCACCTCACAGGCACATGCACATCTGATGTTGATCATTGTGGCACCTCACAGGCGGAGATTATGGCTACTTTGTCATCTAGGACCTACCTTAGACGCCTTTGTAGGAGGTAGACAAACTACTCTGAGGTTGAGGGTGAGCTAGAGCTTGAGCCATAGACTTGTTTTTGTTTACACATATGTTTGGGAACATTTGATGTCATGGATTTCATGGATTTATATACATCTGACAATATTTATTATTCTATATATCTATGTTTTCTATTTCCTTCAGCTGCAATTTATGTTTGTACTTATGTGATGGATGTATGTTTATGTGTGTGATCAAATTAGCTTCTATTTAATGATGTTATAGTGTCTTTAAGCTTTATTCAATAATGGGTGCACGAAACAAGTTTTAAATCGTTAAAAATCTCTAAATTTCAAGGGTTTTTTCATTTTGTCGAATCGATGCTGAGTCATAGCCGAGTCACAAGTCAAGTCGGCCTTGTCGAGTCTGAGTCTGGGAACTATGGTTCAATCAATGTGAGGAATGTCGTCCTTCTTTGCTTTCCTTCTTTACTTTCTCATAATTGGGCCGGAGGTATTGCCTATCATCTTCTACCTGATCTGGAATCTGCATTCACTTGCTTACTCTTATCAACTCAACTAACATCCTAGAGAATGATCTCCTCGTTATCTCCATATGATCACTAGCATTAGCCCAATGGTCCTCTATGTGTGCTATGTGCCTGTATTGGGCTCCGTATGCTCTCTTCATCTGATGGAGAGTGTTAAAGTATTCTCTTCCAAGATACAACCCCAAAGAGTAGAACTCAAAATCTCCCTCAGTTGCCTCTGCTACTTGAAGAGTCAAACAACTCTCACTCCCAAGACTGAGCAGAAACAAGATCCCCGGTTTATGTTTGTTCTTTAGAATCTTGTCATATGCTAACAACTCTCTAGCCACCTCCATTGATATCAGCTTATTAGTTGGGAACCTGGGAAGCTTCTTCGGGCAAATTGTGCTCCCTAATATTCGGATGTAAGTAAATTTGGGAAATTGGATAAACCATGATCCGTACTTCACTAGATCTTCCGCTTCTTTTGACATCCTTCTAAGTGGGTTCTTTTGCAATACTCTCACATTACACATAGCAAATACATCATTAGCAATTTTGAAATCCTCCCTGTTGTGAAGATGGAGGTAGGGGTAGCAATCATAGACCATGAGTTCTCCCTTCTTATTTCCGACTGTCCCAAGGTATTGCAACCTACAATATCTACACATCCATGCCATCATGTAGACTAGGTATGAGGTCATGTAGAAAGCTTTAGTGTGTGTCGCTGTTCTCAGTTGTTCACCAATGTTGTTATTGATCATCCATGCCCAATCAAACATCTCATTGCCATTAAGTATCACCTCCATGTAGTAACACATCCAGGTTTCAAAGAGTGCTTCCTGTGGACTGTCCATAACTCTGTTTAGCATCAATATTAAGTCCCCTACATCCTCCTTAAACTCAGTCTTTGTCAGCTTGGAGAGCTGGGAATGAGCTCTCTTAGGCCTTACCAACCACTCCTTATTGATGAGGGCAATGTAATGACTGGTTCTGCTCTCATATTCTTTCATGGCATCCTTCTTTGGCTTTCGAATGTCCACCTTATGTTCTGGAATATTGAAGGCCTCCCTTATTGCATCCATAGTGAGAGTAACCACCACATTTCCTTTTGGTGCAAGGACTTCTCTTGTTGCTGGACTGTAGTTTTTCGCCACCTCTAAGACCAATTCAGTCCATTGATGCATTGGAGGGAAAATAGAGGCCTGCACTATGCCATTCTTGATCATCCTCTTAATCTCCTTGGACTGCTTGTCTCCATACATTCTGTCTCTTATCATCCTCATATCAAATGGTCCAAGGTTAGTGTCACCAATGTTCTCCCATGTTGAGGTGAAGCATGATTCTGGTATCATAGGCTGTGTATCAAACTTGAACTGGGCTGCCCTTTGTGCCTTAGTGTTTTCAGTGATCTTGACTCCCTTCCCCTTAGCTGCTTGCACATCTCCCATTCTGTCCTGTGCTGGCATGTCCCTTGTCTCCTTGGCTTGAGGTCTTGGCCTTGGGGTGTTCTCAGCTCCTTTCTCCATACTTGGCCCTGCAGAAAACATCATAATTAGGACTTTATTTTGACTTAATCAAATCTGGACTGGAAAAAGAGATTAGTACAGGCTGAAAGACTAAAATCAGAACCTCTGTACTTATATCAGACCTACAAGATAGATCAAATTACACTTGTTATACCCCCAAAACATTCAAAGAACTGATTTTCTTTCATTCCAAAGAGTTCTACCATTTATGCCAATTTGATTTTATCCCATGTTTAACCAAAAGATGTGATCAAAATTCAAAATGAGGTCTGATATACAATTCTGAAAATGAAAATAGACCTCAGCAAATGGTGCTAAAACTATGATGACAGGATGGGACCAAGCCATCTCCCCAGGATTAAAGCCTGCAAACAGATTGGAATCGTTAATCACCAGCACCTAATCTAAAATTGGGGGCTCATCTTATTGAAAAGTAGCTGTGAACAGACCTGTGACCAAGTTTAATTTTCTGGTGAAGGCTCTCTGAGATCCAAAATCAGAATTTAAATGCTGATATAAATCTGGAGTTGAAGCCCTATCTCTGGTAACTGGTTTGAAATGGAATCACCTTGACAATGGCTGCCTGAAGCTGATTTTTGAATGACTGATATAGACACCAGTATTGCCTTGATTTGCAAATGTAGGCTAAAAACGATGGGATTGATCTCTGTTATCTCCAGAAGTCACAGTAACTGAAACAAATTTCTCAAATGTGCCCTAGGAAGTTCGAATTCTCTGTCTTTGCTTTGTATTTGCAGTGAAAATGATCTTCAAATTGAAGACTGACTGCCTTGTTTATATAGTAGATCGTCTGGATATGAGGCAGTTATTAATGCAATTGAGTTTTAAATGCTTGCAATCCTCCATTAAATGAATGCTACCTCGAGTTTTGAATTCATGGCCTTGGCATTTAATTTAAATTTTATTTCATTTTGAAATTTGAATTCTAAAACTCTTTACTGGATCGAACCTCTCTATATTTAATAATTGCCATTAAATTGGTGGCCATGTGCTAAATTCGAGGTAAATTCGAATGGCAAGGGCTTGCATCGAGTTTCGCACCCTAGATCTGCATTTAATTGATCCTTTTACCTCCTAATTACATCGAGTTTTGCACCTTGCATTCTACATTTACATTACATATGGGATCCACTTAGAGTCTTGTGCCAATTTACAATTGTGCATTTCAAACGAGGGCCTTATTTGAGCGATTTGGGGCCTAATTAGGCTGCACACTACATGCTCAAGGGGGCCCAATTAATTTTGTTTAAGTCCGATCCAATCCCCAATTCATCCGTTTCCTCAAAGGGGAGGCCTAATTTGAATTTTAAACACATCTTAATTGCCCTTAAGCCCATGTGTTTGGAATTTTAAGCATATGCTAGGCATGGGGTTTATTTCATTCATTTTTGTGCCCAGATCTGGGTGTAACTCGCCTTGAATTAACCAAAGGCAGGCCCCAATTCAAACTTCAAACACACTATAATGCTTTCAGCCGACATTCTACACTATATGACAGGGTTTGGGTTGATTTAGCACCCAGATCTGATCCGAATTTGGGCCCATATAGAGCCACACATTTCACCTTAAGTCCTAAGCTCAAACCTCAAAGCAAATCACCAGTTAGATGATCAGTTTTGGGGTTATTTTATCCACACATTTCATCAATTATAGGGTCTGATTTAGTTTGCTGAGCCCACAAGCTGGTATTTAAGGAACCTATGTCTCGAATTTTGAATTCTAATTGATGAGTTCCAAGGCTCCAAGCTGCATGCATTATCTCTGCCCCTTAAATCTGGGCTCCTTTAAGGTCTTCACGTTGTCTTTGGAGGCCTAATTAAGGCCATATCTCATTTGATTTACAGTTTGGTCCATAAGGACCAGGCCCATACATCTCATAAAGGGCTGTATATATTGTCTTTGAAATGATTTTATGGGCCCAAGGCCTCTAACTTGAACAATGAGGGCCCACCACTTAGAGTTTTGGAGCTTTTGAATTGAGTTTTTCCCCTAGGATCGAACTTCTTGTCTTATCTTCTTCTTCCTTTATTAATCTTGAGATGAGGAGGTGCTTCCTCCACCCTTAAATTGGGATGAGAAGGGGCTTCATCTCCTTTACTTGAGATGAGAAGAGACTTTTTCTCCCCTTTCCTTGGTACGAAGAGGTGTCTCATCTCCATTTCACTTGGGATGAAGAGATGTCTCATCCCCATCTCATACTTAGGCAAATTTTCCTTGGCTTAGCTTAGGATTCTATTTCAATTTCCCATTTTCAGACTTACCCAAATTTTGCAAATTTTCAAGTTTTACCCAACGAAGGCCCTATAACTCTGAGATTGTTGCCAAATCTGCCCTACCACCTAAACCTATCATCAAAAGGGAGGGGGTCCCCATTTGCAATGGGGTGATGGTGTGAAAATTGCACAACACTAAGTACCTTAATTTTGAAAAGTTTTATAGGGTCCTCTCTACCTCAGGCTACCTAAGTGGATCGAAAATCTGGAATAATATTCTTAAGTATAGGATTCTTATTCAAATGGAACTAAAATGCAAGTTGGGACCAGATGCTTGATTCCTTTTTGGGAGGATGTTTGGATTGGGGACACCTTTGGCCCACCATTAAAATTTCAGAGACCATTGTGATAATGCTAGGATGTTTTTTAGAATTTAGGTAGTTGATTACATATCCCCAATGAAATCTTGGAAGGACATCACCCAATGCTGTCAAAACCAACCTAACTTGCTTCTAAAGGCTAGGGAGTTGCAAGTGATGTTGAAGAGGATCAGAATTACCCTAAAGTAGACTTTTTAGTTAAGTTGGCCTACAATGTAATTTTTGATGAGTAGGCCTTTTCCATTATAAGTCGGCCTACAATGTAATTTTGAAGGAAAAAAATTCTCTAGGATTGTGGAGAAAGATCTGGAACCTTAGTTGATTCCCAAAATGGATTTCTTCTGGTGGACAACCATGCATAATAAAATCCTCACACATGACAACTTGACTAAGCAGGGACTCCAGTTACTAAATAGATGTGTGCTTTGCAAACAGGATTAAAAATCTATCCCACATATCTTACACCATTGTAATTACGCCCATGAGGTATAGATGATGGTGTTGAATAAGCTTGAGGTTCCTTGGGCAAGAAGTAGCACACACATAATCCTCTGCTCAGAGAAATTTGGAGGCAGATTACCCCCCCCCACCTCAATCTTGGATGGAGTTTGTAGAAAGAATGGAATAATAAGATTTTCAGGGATGTTGAAAACTTAGTCGAGGAAGTCTTTAGAACCCTCTGTAAGCTGCTTAAAGAGAACCTCTCAATCGCTACCTAGCAATGCTCGTCCTTTCCCCCTACCCTTTTTGATGATAAAATGACAAGGAATTGGGAGTTACCCAACAACTGTGCTAGATTTGACAATTCCAAGAAAATGATGAGGAGGAACACTAGATGGAAATCACTAAACTCTAGATGCTACAAGCTGAACTTTGATGGAGCTGCAAGAAGAGGAAATGCTGCAACAGACAGAGCCATAAGGTCTAACTTAGGGGTCATGATTGTCGCGTTCACTGGTAACATGAGAGGGAATACCAATAACTAGGTTGAAGGGATGGCCCTGCTGTTGGGAATTAAAATTGCCCTCTCAATAGGAGTGAAAGTGTTGTCAATTGAGGGGGATTTGAAACCGATAGTGGGTGGATAGAAGGGTCACTGTTGGTGGAATCTCATTTGAAGTTAACGAAGAATTCATTGCTCAAGCTACTGGGTTTCCTACCATTGACCGGAAATGGAAAACGATGAGCCGTGTAGCAAATAACAACCTAAATTAGTTTTTAAGGGGGAATGAGGGCCTTGTTAAGTTGCATGGTGGTTTTGGAAGGGAACAATTACCACCCCCATGGAACCAGGTATGTCTGATGATACGAAATATTTCACTTTAAAAGGTAGGTTCAAAGTTTACTACTTTTATCACACAAGGGCTAAACCACTTTAGGAATCACAATCTCATCTCCTTTTCGTTCTTTCTACTAAATTCTCTTGAATATTATGTTAATGAGGTGGTTGAAAATGCCAAAAATCAGGGGAAAAAATCCATTCCCTTGCATGCGCCATGGCCTCATTTATCGTCTTTATCTTTTTGACCTCACCTAGTGCCCCCGCTTTGCAAATAGCTTTGCAGGAAGCCCCCAAGTCAGCCAATTCTCTTAGAAACATTATAGACACTCCAGGACCTAGTAAAAAGAAATGCATCTGTTACTTGGGCGCTGCTAAAATTATCTCCCAGCCCAAGACCTCAAAAACCCCCACACCCTCTGCAGTTAGTAATGAGCTTTGTTACCTTAAATGCAAAGCCCCAATTCCTAGTGCTATTAGTAGGAAGAAAGGAAAAAAAAATTCCCCCTTGGGCAAAAAACATAAACTAAACATTCAGGAGATTATCAACGAAGAAGAGGAGGAAGCTGGGGAAGAGACTAGTAAGATTGAAAGCAACCAAAGGAGGTCCCATAGATTGGCAACTCGTTTTTATGATACCGAGAAAGATGAGCAGGAAAGTGAAAACAATAATGATGAGGAAGGGAAGAGTGAAGAGGTTGACAAGGAAGGGGAAAAGGAGGAAGAGAGAGATAGCTTGGAGAAATCAACTGAGAATAGCTCCACCCACATCTTCAAGAGCATAAAAACAGGGCTGGTAGACCTAACCCATGATATGATGTCGGAGGAAGTGAAGATAAACAAAACCAGTGCAGAAGGGATTCGTAAAGCCTATGCTGAAGGGACCTGTCCAAATTACAAAGCCACTACAAAAGAGTTGGAAACGCTCAAGGCTAAAGTCATGGACATTGAGAAGAAGCTTGGGAGTGTCTCTCAGTTCAGCATGAGGGTCATGCACAGTTCCGTTACCTCCCTTTGGTTGATGCAAAAGAAGATTCTGGGGAATGATGACATTAATGTGGGAAACTATAAGGAACTTTTTAAGTTCCTCATTGAAGACTAGACAAATGTGCTCCATCAGGTTGGCTGCAAAATTAAGAATGCCCATCAGGGTTAATTTCTTTTTTTTTTTTCTATTAATACTGTTTTGGCCCTAGGTGGGCTTATGCTAAGACTCTTTGTGGTTTAGATAGTTTACTGGACTATTGTTTTAGAGTTCAAACTTTCATTTATAGCGTGCTACTGAATTGGTATAGTTTTTGATGTTAGTATGTTGTTAGTGTGCTATTAATGTGCTAAGGATGCTTTACTGGTGATGGTTTTACACCCTATGGGCTGTTGTAATGTCTTCTTTTTGCCTTGCACGTCAATAAATAAATAAATAATAATGCTAGCCTATTATCTATTCTCTCCATAGGCTAAAACATTAAGTTAATAAGGGGGTTAAGTGTTTAACTAAATAAAAGGGAAAAAACTATAGTTATTGCTAATATGAATTTAATTATTCATTGGCAATCATTAAAGGGGGCCACTTAAATCATGACTTAATATTCCTAGATGACACTTCATGGTGGGAAATAAATTAAAGCTAGGCCCATATTATTTAATGCCTAAGTCAAAATCAGAGAATAGAAGAGGTGATTGATAGCTTTTTCAGCAAAAGGATTTTCTTCTACAAGGGGATCAAATTGAGATGGGACATTCATTCTATCTATCAATGAATCATTGTTTATGAATTTTGCTCTGCAAGAATTGATTCCTGCTTTTTAGGACGAAAGCCTTGAAAGGTTCATGCTTGGATGCAACCCCAAGTAAATGCCGAGTTCTTCAATCTATCAAGAGACATTAATGACGCCTAGGTCTGCATATGGGAATTGAGATAGTTATTATCTGAAGAAAGAGAAGAAATCTGATTGGCCTTCAATAATTCCATTTCTGTCCTTGTCTAACCAGTCAATAAGTTTCAGCAGATTCACTGGAAGTTGCAGTTATCAGTTAGAGAGGAAATTGGTATGTAAAAGCTTAACATTAATATCAATTCTTGAAATTACAATTGCTTCAAACAGAATCAGTTGGTAATGTAAATCAGAACATTCTTATCTTTTTGATGTAAGTAATTACATTTCATGTAAGAGAAAATCCCCAACATTTGCATGAAAGTTCAGAGCTCCTTAACTCTATTGTTATTTGGTTTATTTGTGAAAAATCCAAGAGATTGTCGTTTTTCTCATAAGAATAGCCAGATATGATATTTTAGTGTTTTATAGGGACAACGCCCTTGTTTTGCTGCTTATTAATATCAAAAACAGTATAAAATAGAAGAATTAAAATATATAGAACTCAAGATCTTTACTATCTTTTTTTTCCCAATTTTGTTTCTCTTTATTAGTAAGTTTGGTTTAGAACTTCATTTTGTAATAATCCACTCAACTCATGCTTACTTGGGGCCGTGAATCTTTTACTTTCTATGATCGATGCATTGATTAGTTGCTCCCATTAAGGACTTGAAGCAACATAGTAGTACCAAATCCTTGCAAATGCCAACTTCACCTAAGTTTGCAGTTTTATATTCCATGTAGTACCTTGTAATGAACGGTGTGAGCTAGAAGTGTTTGAGGAACCAAATAGCTAGAACTATGGCTTCATATATTGCCGAATCCTCATATTTGTGGCCCAATGGAAGAAGAGCACCCCAACATTTCCTTCCCACCCTATAGAACTAAAATTGGGTTTGTGGCTGCCATTGCGGTTCTCTTTTTCTTTGGTTTTTGTTGGTCATATGTTGCAAGGAGTGCTTTCACCTCCTTTAGTGTAACTATTGTACATGGCGTAACATCTCAGCAAGGGATCTGTGCAAGGTGATATTTGAGTCAATTTATGCCTCTAGTCATACTCTTAGTGCAGTGGATACAAATAAGCTCTCCTTGTGCTAGATTTCATGCTTCCCATATTTCCAACAATGATCCTTAGGTTTTTCATTGGTTCTATTTTTAGAAGCCATATTTCTTTCAGAAAAATAAAAATGAAACCTGGCACAAGGGAGACAATAAAAAAAAATTGTAATACCCTAGTTGGTAGCCTAAACCTGGAAAAACATTGTTGTGTAAAAGATTATTTGAGATCAATAGAATGTTAGATGTGGAAATTATCTATGTTACACAGGGATGTGTTTCTTGTCCCTGTGGGTCTTGTCCCTAAAACGTTTCGGGGACAATGGGACTAAAAGGAGAAGTCCCCCAACCATCCTCGATTTCAAAAAACTGCAGGAAATGAGAGGAAAATTCCCCTGACATTTGAGGATGGCTAGCCATCCCTGAAACACCTAGGGGACACCCAAAACTTCCCCTATCTGTCCCGGAAATGAAAAAGTGCCCCTTACACATTCAAATGATTTTGGGCATTAAAAAACAAAAAAAAAACACTTTTAAAAAAAAAATCTTTTTGCCAAAGTGGCCATGTAGGGGAGCACAAGGTTCAAATTTGTGTTAGCGGACGATAAAATTCAAATGAAGTTTGGCGTGGGAAAACATTCGGCAAAAATATTCATGATTAAATATGTTTAAGGTTTTAATCTAAATATAAATAAATATATCAAATTTTATATGTTAAATAATAAATATTAAATTTATAAAATCTAATATCTAATTTAATTTTTATAATATTCATCATTATAAACATATTAAGTTTTACGTATTACATAAAAAGATGTTAAAAAATTTATAATTTAAATGCCTTGGTTTCATAGGTTGTGCCTGTAGCCTGTTATATTTTGATGTTTGAGACATTTTGATTTGGATATTTACAATGATAGACCATTGTTTTAATGTTTGAGACTATTGTTATTGAATCCCATAAAGCAGTTATTGAATTCCATGTCCAACTAAATAGAAAATGCTTTAATTAGTCCTTTTAACTCCCTATCCATTGCCTCATTACAAACAATATTTTTAAGTCCTACGGAATAGTAAAATAATTGCATATGTGCCCATCCTTACATGTGCATTCCATTGCGCATTTGATGATTCTTGCAGATACATACAAAATTAAATGTATATGAACAATTAGACCTTGGATATGCAAGGTGAATAGCACACCTAAACTTAGTACCATCTGATTCTTGACAACTCTGGATCTGATTGCGCAGTCCCGTAAGGTACGTTTGGAGCTAGTTCTTCATGGGTTTTAGACTCTGAAACCATATTAAAATTTAAAATCCTTTCAAATAAACAGGATCCAAACAACCACCTACAAACTAGCTCATAAAGTAGAAACTCATGGATATTCTGCATAATGACAGTGTAATTTTCATAAAAAAACATCTGAGAGGAAAATTTATGTCAACTGATCTCTCGTGCATTTCCTATGATCCCATAATTCCATTTTGTAGGGAAGTGTGTGAAAACTAGCATCAAGAAGATCACAAAATAGAAGATTTTTACTCGATTAAGCTTAAATTGTACTGGCAATAATTCAATTTTACTTTGCTGAAGGTGATAACTAATAGAGAAGAGATCAGGTCCGGTTGAGAGGTATCCAATAGAGTTGATTGAAGTTTCATCTTATCCTAAAACTAAAATCTAAAAGACAATTTTTAATACCACTTTTAGGCTCATTAATAAATCAAAAAACATATCAACTATTGTAACCACATACCTCTAACTATTTGTGAGATTTTAAGGTTGAAGAACCAGCACCTAATTAAAACAATTCCAAAGAAACAGTGGACATGTCCGTGAATTCTAAGTCTTGACTGAATCTTGTTTTTAATGCATTCTAACTACGTTAAATTGCTTTTGAGACAATTTTATCAACTATAGAATGAGAAATACAAAAGTGCATAGACGACCAGACATTTGGTGTCACATATTTTTAAGTATTATAAGCATTCATTTCTCATTTTATCGGTGATTACAGGTACCATCAATTTTCTCCATTTGTCCGGTGTGACTGATTACTAGCTAGAAATAATTCCATAGAGAGCTTGTGAAATATTTATTTCATAGATGCAATATATTGCGATTGAATCTTTCAATTCAGCATGTAGTTTTTCAAGTATTCTTGAGAAAGTTCTAACTTGTAACACCATGTTTCTAGTGAGCTGAGTGAGAGTGCGAGAAGCATTGGTTCTGGAGCTGCAGTTCCTGCAGCGGCTGTTGGTTGCATGCCTGTTATGGAAGCTTTCAGATTATGCCTTGCAACGTTCAAAATTCATAACTGGAGTCTCTTTGGATCTTGAAAGTGTTATTTTAGAATTTTTGTGTATGGGAATCTTCTGTAGACGACAATTGGTAGTGGTTGTATTTTTTACATTGATAACTTACAGTTGCGTGCTGCAAAGAAGAAACTGGCATCATCTTATCTTGATTCCTTTTATTATAAGATAAGATATGTTTATGTGACATGGCTGTAGATGTACATATTATCTTTATTTTAGTTTCAGGCTGGTGTAATTTGTACACCAACCTTTTCCCAGTGGCAACTCTTCTGTATTCAAATACTCATTGTCATAAATGTTATAAAACTAGGTTTGTGAGTACAAAGATGTGACAATGTAATTGCAATTGATAATACCTATCTAACTATAATGGTATAACCCAATCGCTCTTTAGACAAAGATCTGAGTTGTAATTTTTAATTGGCGGCTGTTCCTTGTTCAGGTGTTTAACTTTAACTGGTAATTTATTGTCTTTGCAGATACAAACACTTTACGCCTCCTGCACACTCATACATGAACTTACTTACGCACGAGCCCACACATCCTTATTCACCCATCACACGCCCATACACATGTATGCAAATGCACATGTATCTGTTATTTACAAGATTTTATTTGATAATTGTTCATCCACAATTTCCTGCGGCATGAATTGATTATCAATAAAAAGCTTTGAATCCTGGACTACGAAGCTCAGCAGTGTTAATGTTTTGAGAACCAGAATAGAAATACAACAAATAGCAGATACAGCTGTTAAGGTTTTAGGATAATTGCAAATGTAATAGCACTCTCTGATTGTATGTGTTTTCCAAATACAACAATCTCTTGCATTTATATTTAGAATGAGCCAAAAAGAGACATGTCCCTTCATGGGACATGTCTCCCTTCATGGGACATGTCTATTCATTACTATGTAATTAATATAATGACAATTATGATTATATATGTACATCTCATATATACTAAATATATATATACATATCTTCTCTAGTATTGACTCGTAGTGTTTATCTGACTGAAGTTACGAAACATTAACACTCCCTCTTAGCTAGGGAGGATAAATATATTACCTCAATGTAATATGTGAGTATAGATAATCATTTAAAGTTTATATCATTTTACTGATATTACGAGCAATGGTCTCCAAGTATCAAGTCCATGATACTCAACAAGTACTCAGAGCAATGGTCTCCAAATATCAACTCACAAGATATTCACCAATTGCTCAAAATGATTATCATGAGTAATGGTGTCCAAGTATCAAATCCATGATACTCACCCAAGTACTCAGAGTAATGGTCTCCAAATATCAAGTCCATGATATTCACCAAGTTCTCAATGTGAGTATAGATAATCATTGTAAATTTATATCATTTTATGATATTACAAGTAATAGCCCTCAAGTATCAAGTCCATGATACTTACCAAGTACTCAGAGCAATGGTCTCCAAATATCAACTTACAAGAAATTCACCAATTGCTCAAAATGATTATCACCCAAGTACTCAAAATATCTAGTATGGTATGTGCACTAGTATCACATATGTGATACTTACCATATAGATTGATCATGGCATGTCTATAGATATTACGTCACATAATATCCACCATGAAGATCTCTAAATCATCTATGGTTTATTTAATGATATCTACCTTATGATATCTACCATGATGTCTAAAAGATCCTAACCATCATGACATGTCCACAGATATCAAGTCACATGATATCCATCACGATGGAGATGTTGCAAAGTCGTCACCTCACAACATCAATCAAATACAAGTGTTCATTGTCGAAAAGTCGTCACCTTTCTCCAATGTTCACAGGAGGGCCCATAAGTCCTGGAGTTACACACATGAAATCCACCTTGACTCATCTCAGAGGGTGGATCCATCATGGCTCATCCCAAAGAGTGGAAACAAGGGCTTTCACTTTAGACTTCTCTCTCAAAGAAAAGAATGCAATAACATACAAGATAATAGATCACAAATGTTAACACTCATTTTCATCTAAGGCTTCATTCTCCATCATACCAAGTTTATCTTGAAAGTATACAACCTTTTCTCTAGCAAGAGACTTGGTGAGAATATCAGCCATATGTTCTGTAGTGATAATGTACCTTGAATAACATACTTATGCACTATATCTCTTATATAGTTTGCATCACTCTAGGTGAACCCCAAGTTAAGTAGGAGTTAGCATAAAGACATTTCAGCCAGCACACATGGGACTCAATCTCATGATCATAGTCCTCTAGATGCCCCCTTTAAGGTTTTGTAACAACCTCCTCACCTCCTCGTCCAAGGTTGTTTTTAGATGAACTATCATACTCCCTCTGAATCTAATATCAACCTTCTGCAAGCAAGTCATGTCTTTGTTCTTTAGTCTACATTAAGCTCTTTTCTTGAATGCCCAACCATCTATCTAGGAATATCATGACCTAGATATCTGCATAAAAACCTTCTAGCTCACATACATGAAACTACATCATTTGAATTACAATTCTTTTTCCTTTTATAGTTTCCTGGTCACTAGGGAAACCATCTCGATACAACGTGCCCTTCTAAGCTCCAAGTGACACTCATCATCTGGTACATGATCATGGTGAAATTTTGATCATAACATTATTCGTAGGAGTAGTTTTTCATACACAAATGTACTTGTCTGATTCCATAGTAACATGGGTGAATGCAATAAATTGTGGATCTATCCCCAGGCTGGGCAACACCAAACATTCATGATAATTTGGCTTCCATCTAAAGCTCCAAGTACATGCATCAACATTTTGACCTTCTCATTCAAGGTTGCTTCTATAGATAAAGTGTCAGACTCCCTCTAAATCTCATAGCAATCCTCCTTTTCCTGCAAGAGCATCCTCACAAAAAAATATCAAGGCAAATAGCTCTTATAGTACGTATTGAAATAAGAGAATAAGAGAGATTAAAAATACAATACTTAGAAATTGAGCTAAAAAAAAATATTGACCTCATGTAGTTAAAGACTATTCTTCAACTTCTCTCACTAACATAGATGCACACCCTTCGAACAATAACCTTCATTTCCGTATACTTTGAACATTACAGCATATAGTGTGCTTATAAGTTCTCTAACTCTTGAGTTATGAGAAACACGAAGTCTTCGGCAAGAGCAAACACTTTGCTTTGAATTCAGGCCCACTCTCCATGCTCGGCTTGTCAATTGTAATATAATGTTGCCACATAATCATCCTTGTCAATGTAGGAGTCGACCATCACATTTTTTAATTTTTTTTGTGTATCAATATCTCCAATATGATATGTCTCCTACAATTATGGTTGATGTGAACAAATATATGCTTTGAATGATAATTTTATTTATTTGTCCTCCTTTACATTTGCAACTTGGCTCTGATACCATGTTAAGGTTTTAGGATCATTGCAAATGTAATAGCACTATCTGATTGTATGTGTTTTCCAAATGCAACAATCTCTTGCATTTATATTTAGAATGAGCCAAGAAGAGACATGTCCCTTCATGGGACATGTCTATTCATTACTATGTAATTAATATAATGACAATTATGATTACACACACACACACACACATATATATATATACATATCTTCACTAGTATTGACTCATAGTGTTTATCCGACTGAAGCTACAAAACATTAACAAAAGCAAAACACACAAACACTTGATATACCCTGGAAAACCCTCCTACTTGAGGGTGAAAAACCCAGCCCCACAAAATAGATCTTTTATTGTATGCTAAAAAATAAATACAATATTCTCATGCTTATGATTGATGACTCTTAACAGTCAAACAATAAGCCTTATTCTCAATTGAACACTTTAGCTAAGTGAATGCATAAAAAAGAAAAACTACAAGTATCTCATAGATACTTCTAACACTGAGAATGTCTGATAATAATAAATTGATCATGCATTGATCGAACATACAAGGATTCTGAAGCAAATCACACATACATAGAAGATACAAACTTTTACTTCAGACACGACAAATCACAGATTACTCCAAACATAGAGGTCTTGCCTCCAACAAAGGAAAGTCTTAACAACTATTATGTCTACACCTCGTAATCTCCTCATCTAGTTTATTCAAAATGATATTCAAAAGCATTCGAAGAGACTTTGCCCTAGAACACCAAGAGACACTGTTGTTACTTCATAAGAAATTGTCGGTAATTATCATATATATTTCCAGCTCACAAGCCCGCACAATCAACATGGCATCAAACATAAATTGACCAACATTAAGAAGAGACGGTGATGCCAAGTGTTGTAGCTGTAAACTTCACAAGGGCCCGATCATAGTTGTCTAACATACATGATAATGTAGTTCGTGTTCTTTTCTTTTAGTGAACCACCAACATGCCCTACACTATGCGACCATGAAACTGTCGGGAGACAAGAGGTCACCACTCGAGAACATTAAACATCCAACGACAGTTATGAAAGGAATGATCCATGACAACCATTGCACACACTATGTCTTTGAGTGAACCTTCAATATGGAACAATGAATGTTGACAATAAAGAGAAAGCCATTGACAAATGAACAACTCGACATCATTAAGATATAGCTAGACATTACTAGCTGGATGGTGATGGATAATGAAAGATGTTGATTCACCTTCAGCAGAAACATAGCCTCTGTAATAAAAAACAATGTATAGAATCCACAGACACGACAACATCTCTGCAAGAAATGAGAAATAGCTCCATGATAAAACATACCACAAGATAGAAATACATCACATAGAAATAAGTCAACGAACTATAGGAGATCATCATCACCATAGATCGAACCAAGAAAAGGTTACTTCAGTCTAGCAAGTGAAAATACTTTGAGAAACTTTAGCTGATCACACAGGTGAGAATGATCTCTCACGCAGCTACAAAACACTAACACTCACTCCCTCTTAGCAAGTGAGATCATTCATATGTCTTGCCATCTCTTAACATGACAAGTATAAGAAGCTGGAACCAAAAAGTGTCAATAACAAAATCTAATCATAGATTTCCTCAACATAATGTTGTCATCTCAGCATTACATTCACCATGGCTACTCCCAGAGGGTGACGAAACATAAAAGATAGGTCATGGAGTCTCACACATGATTTCCACCATGGCTACTCCCAGAGGGTGGAACAAGGGCTTTGACCTCAAACTTCTCTCGCAGAAAAGAATGCTTTAACAAGGGATTGAACCTCAAACTTCTCCCTCACAGAGAATAACTCATTAATAAGAGATTGCACCTCGAACTTCTCCCTCACGGAGAAGAACTCATTGCCAAGGGATCACACCTCAAACTTCTCCCTCACATAGAAGAACTCATTAATCAACATGTTTAAGAATCATTGAAGCTGAGACTTTCTCTCAACAGAGACTCCCTCTCAGCAGGGGCAACATTCTTATTGCTTTGATTATCACAATAAAAGAGCTGATTCCAAGTTTGACCAAACAATGAGCTTTAGCAGTCATACCGCTACACAAGCTTGTTGATCCTCAACAGAGGGATTTGACACTCTCCCTTTGCTGCTCAAGCTCCCTCTGATTGTTATATCCTTCTCTTAGAAGTAGTTGATCACAATGATAGGGATTTCGTTGTTTAGTATCCTCATCTTTCTCAAGTTCCTTGTTGAAGCAAACTGTTCATCCAAGACTGACCCAACCTTGTTATGAGACATCAAGACAACAAGATAAGTCCTCATGAATGGTCATATCTCTACCTGTCATGGCGTACACATTAGATGCTTAATCTCTTCCTCCTTATGCGATTTCAAATAAATATTCCATCATTCTTTTGCTCCTTGATCCATCTTGCATCAAAGAGAGATTTGTAATAGTTCATAGAATCAGCCTATCCTAAAGAGAGATATACCGATCAATGCTAAAAGCATACATGATTCACTATTCTCAATATTATTGCATGAATTATACATGATCATTAATCAAGGTAAAAACTTAAAATACTTATCTTTGAATAATTCTCAGTGGTTTTGACAATGTCCTCTATTGATTCCTATTGAATGGGCTTACTACTCTTTTGTTTGTTAACTCATATGCACAAGACATATGCATCAACTATCACTCTTTTCCAGTGGATGTTAAGGAGCCACTACAAAATGAATGATAGAGCTGCTATCACTTGCATAGAAAAGTATTGTTCCTTCAACCAATAGGAATGAGTGACCACAATATTATGATTTTCCTTTTCCCAGACATACCATCAACTACATAATGAATGGTGCAAACACTAATAATAATAAAATAACCTCTCCTGCAAATATATGCTAAATACCAAAAAATTGATAATACTGTTAAATAATGCTATAGGATTCAATATACTCCTACAATCACAATCTACCAAAACAATAGTCTGCAGAAAATAACACTCCTACAATCTCCATGATATGAATCTCTTCAACAATGATCATAAATCACCACACAACTGTATACACTAAAGCTATCAATCATAGTTGTAACTCGTGCTAGCCGATTTTCATCACTAAATGCTCTTCCCTAAGATACCTCCAATCGGTGCCAGAGAATGTCAAACATTACATAGCATAATGACGTTACATTCCTTGTTCAACACAACATACATGAACCATGAGCCATAAAAATTATGACAGTTATGCATTAGATGGCACTTTGAATTCCAACAACTACCCAAAAAAGTCGTTATTCAAAAACTAATTATGACCTTAATGAAGAGTATCATTGAAATGAGAGACATCATACAGTGGTTACAAAAAGAGTCGTGAGCTCAAGATGAGCATTCTTCAATGCCTTTCAAGAACGATACAAAAGACAAGATACAACATATGAAAGAAATCGTCTATCATAAAAGACTTCCGCAATCATGAATTTCTACAAACACAATAACATTGATGTTGCATTTGATGTAGCTCATCAAATACAATCAGATAAGCTACTTCAATGAGTGACAAATATGGACGCACATGAGAATCTGCAACATCAACACTAAAGAGAACATTTTCAAATAGGAACAACCATTGCAGGTATACAAGTAGCTCCTACAACTACTTGACATCAACATTGTTGCACCACAACCTAATGCCATTTGTCACCAAACAACCTCTCATTTCAAGCAACTAGATGTCACTTCAGAGGTTTCAAACACGGATCTCCAACATAAGAATCATATGGCCTTGCCATTTTAGCACCACCCCATTGACCCACGATTCTACAAGAATACAATTGCCATATTTTGGTTCTGGATCTTTTCTTTAGACCCGCTCTGATAACATGTTAATGTTTTGAGAACCAGAATATAAATAAAACAAATAGCAAATAAAGAAAAACACACGAACACCTAAGATACCCTAGGAAAACCCTCCTACTCGAGCGTGAAAAACCAAGCCCCACAAAATAGATCTTTTATTGTACGCTCAAAAATAAATACAATATTGTCATGCTTATGATTAATGACTCTTAACAGTCAATCAATAAGCCTTATTCTTGATTTGAACACTTTAGCTAAGCAAATGCAAAATAAATAAAAACTACATGTATCTCATAGATACTTCTAACACTAAGGATGTCTTACAATAATATATCGATCATGCATTGATCTAACATACAAGGATTCTGAAGCAAATCCCACATACATAGAAGACACAAACTTATACTTCAGACACGACAAATCACAGATTGCTCCAAACATAGAGGTCTTTCCTCCAATAGAGGAAAGTCTTAACACACTATTATGTCTACACCCCGTAATCTCTTCATCCAGTTTATTCAAAACGATCTCCAAAAGCAGTCTAAGAGACTTTGACCTGGAACAATACGAGACACTATCGTTACTTCATAAGAAACCGTCCACAGTTTTCATACAAGTATATTTCCAGCGCACAAGCCCTCACAATCCACATGGCATCAAACACAAATTGACCAACATCAAGAAGAGATGGTGATGCCAAGTGTTGTAGCCGTAAACTTCAAAAGGGTTCATCACAGTTGTCTAATATACACAATAATGTAGTTCGTGCTCTTTTCTTTTAGTGAACCACCAACATGCTCTATACTATATGACCATGAAACCGTCAGAAGACAAGAAGTCACCACTCAAGAACATTAAACACCCGACGACAGTTATGAAAGGAATGATCCATGATAACCATTGCACACACTTTGTCTATGAGTGAACCTTCAATATGGAACAATGAATGTCGACCATAATGAGAAAGTTGTTGACAAATGAAAAACTCGACATCATCAAGATATAGCTAGACGTTACTATCTGGATGGTGATGGATAATGAAAGATGTTGATTCACCTTCAATAGAAACATAGCCTTTGTAGTAAAGAACAACGAATAGAATCCACAGACATGACAACATGTCTACAAGAAATGAGAAACAACTCCATGATAAAACATGACCACAAGATAGAAATACATCACATAGAAATAAGTCAACGAATTGTAGGAGATCATCATCACATGAGATCAAACCAAAAAAAGATTACTCGAGTCCAGCAAGTGAAAATACTCTGAGAAACTTTAGTTGATCACACAGGTAAGAATGATCTCTCACGCAGCTACAAAACACTAACAAGTAGATATTTTCCATCAAAAATATCTCAAAATTATCGGACAAGTGTGCAAATTGACCCAGTCTAGGGATTACTACAAGTTCAAAGTTTGAGACTACCCATTTTATTCCATTCTATGTAATTTTGCAATTTTCGATTGTCAAATCTCTACCTAAACACAAAAGAAAAGCGAAAAGGGTTGCGTTGTAGGAGCTTGCTTAAGTCAAACCCTATGTTGGTTTTTCCACCTTCACTACAATAATGATAGATTAAAGCAGGCTTACCCTTGCATTGAAGTCTCACACAAAGTTTGATGTTGCTTTATGGATGTTAATGCATGCCTTCAATAAGGAGAACATAAAAGTCAACCATGGTTGTTGAACTTGAATGCTTGAGTTATTGATTGTAAAATTATCCTCAATTACCTTCAAGATGCTAGATTGAATACTTAATAGGAATTGGATTAAAGGACTTCTTGATGATAGATGGATGTTCAAATGAGAGACAAAGTTATCTTTATATAAAACCTATGACTTTCTAGGTTTAATATTTGGTTAAGGTCGAGATCTAAGAGCACTTTCCCACTACTTGCAAAGTTGATTGTTATGATTTGAAACTTGGGGCCAAAATGCTTGGACATGCATACAATAAAAAATAAATTAGGAGCACGAGGCATAACCACCAAAATTAGTCTAAAACGAGTATAGAATTGTAAAGGGATACAATTTGTGACACTAAAAATTGCAAATGAATAAAGGAAGTAGAAACAAAGGAAATATTCACTGTTTTTTATTGCCTAAGATTCAAATAGAGTCACATGGATCACTAGGTATATATAAGAATCATATAAGAGAACCTATATATTTTTGAAGAGGGTCAGGGGTCCAAAGAAACTTTGTCAATAAAGGGTACTAAAGCGATCCACTTATGAAAATATTATCACTCAAAGGAAGGCATGAGAAGGCCATTTTTAAAGAAAAAGGGACTATGCACAAAACATAGTACATGATGATTAAACACAATTAATTAATAAAAAGATTAATCAAATTAATCCTAAAATAAATCACATCCTATATAAGATATAGTTTGCTTATCTCCCAAATTTTGAAATACTTTGGATCATAAATGTTGTAATGTCCCTTTCTTGGATTGCCTTGTAATTTTCCCTAAACTCACAAAATCAAAACAAAACAAGGAACACATTATAGTTAGAGATATAACCTTAACCTAGGAATAAGATGAGATAAGCCTATTTTGGAGCCAACAACCAAATTAGATAATACTAATATAATCATAATAAATATAGTACATCCATGTTTAGGGTTAACAAAAATACTTCTAACACAATTCTCTTGGGATCAACCATATTGTGAGATGAGATATAAAAGATACGATGAGGTTCCCTAATTATCTTCGACCCTAGGCCCATGAGGGAAAACTTTGTTGCCCTTGGTCTTATGTGGTTATAACCATGCTCATGAGGTGGCATGCCTAGCGAAGCTTTTACACTATTATTGTCCATCGCGCTATCATTCTCTCCTCTTATGATTGGGGAACCTATTGAGATATGAAGGATATGATGAGATGTCCTAATTATTTCTGGCCCTAGGGCCAAAAGGGGAAACTCTCTCCCCATTGGCCTCATGTGGTCATAACCATACTCATGAGGTGATGTACCCAACGAAGCTGGTACATTGTTCCCCTTCATTACACTATCCATCTCTCATCTTGAGGATCATTTTCTTAGTTACCTCAATAACTAGCACATATAGGCTCGAAGGGAAGTTTGCAATAGAGTTCCCTTAATCTGACCCTAGGCCCAAGAGTGGAACCTTCATCCCCCTTGGCCTCATGTAGTCCTTAATTGATCTCATGAGTTGGTGTACCTAGTGAGGCCACATTGTTCCCCCTCCTCGCACTTCCTCTCCTTCCTAATATGGTTTATTATTGTAGTTATATGGTATTATCAATTATATAGATATAAACATACATTTACACTGCATATGTCTATTCTAAGCATATAAATATATTAGAGATAAAGTTCTCAATAAAATATTGATATTCATATCCATTTAAATATGCATCAACAATATAATTATTCTATCATAACAATATGATTGAAGGTGTTATAACAACTTGATCTATTGTTGTTTGATGATTTTCTTCCTATTCGATTATGGAATGATTAATATAAACTGATTAAATTGATGGAAAACTTGATTGTTAGTCTATTTTCTTGATTCCCAATTGATGTGTGATGGATGATTGTATGATTTCTTTTGATTTGATGATTTGATATGTTAGTGAATGATGATTCAATGATGAGTAATGATTGAGTGTTGATTTGATGTTTTTGTGAGTAATGATAGATAAATAAATGGTCCTTGAATACAATGAACTATTCCTTTTTTATATATTATTGGCGAAAGAGTCATCACCTTTCAAAAGAATTGAGTCACCACTTTTCATGGTTGCCTTTGAGAATAATATAATATTCCCCAAATTGATCTCCCTTAGATGATCTCAAATGAAACCTTTTGCCCTTTATATCTTCCAATATGAGGGAGAGTCACACCCATTCACCATGTCTGCCCCTTTGCAAGGGTCACAAGCTTTCATAATTACCACCCTTTGAAAGATTAATAACCTTTCATCATTTATGCTCTTTTAGAGAGTCACAACCTTTCATAATTACCACTCTTTGAAGGATGCCACAACCTTGCATCATTGTTGCCCTTTGAAAGAGTCACAACCTTCCCTAATTAACAATACATTGGCAAACATACTTAACAACTATAAACATCAATCTAAGTCATATCTTCCATATAAACAAATTACAAGGACCCATATATGTAAACTACATTTCAGTGAATATCTAATAACACATTCATCGCACAATGACGATACAAACTTGAACATCTAATTCTTTAGATAGATAACCAAAATAACAATCTAATGTAAATGAATCACAATACGATCTACTAAAAGTAAATAATACCTAAGGTATTCAAACCTAAATAATTCAATTAAATGTAGTTACTTCAAACACTTTTCCTAATTTCTATGCCAAAGATATTTACCCAACACTAATGAGAAAACTAAATCCAAACAAGATTTCAACCACATAAAAAGGGAAGCTAAAATGAATTAGAAACTTATATAACTATACTAGAAGTAAATATTCAAGATGAAATTATCTACACAATTATTAATACAAACAAAAATATACAGTCCAATGGATGTTGTAGTGGGAGATTTATTGGTATACGAGAAGTAAAATCGAGTACCCTAATGATTATAACATAATTTATCTAAAACTCATCTTCCTACATATTATTTTATGGCATACAACTAACTAAGTTTTAACTCTCAAATCACATTAACATCTAAATAAAATTTTAACCTACTAATTAAAATAAATAAATAAATAGAATTATACAAACTTTGTAATATAATACACATCTTGAGATTTATTAGAACCTGTTAATATGATTTAGAACAATAGAGAGGGGGGGTGAATCAGTTGTTCTCGGGTCCTAATGTATAAGACAAACTTAAAAACTTTTCCTTAAATCAGATCCAATAACCAAAACAAACTCAGTCATCACTAATTCAATAATAGAAACATATAACATTGCAATCCACTACCCAGCTGTAACTTAACTTGTAAAATACAGAAATGTTCAAACCAAAATATTCACACAAGTATTAACACCAAGATTTATAGTAGAAACCCAATGTGGGAAAAACCACTTTGTAACATGCTACTATTATTTTCACTCTTCTGAAGTGAGCTTGGTTAAAAGTCAACCCTGTCAAAGGTTACAATACACACTGTTAGATGTGACCCGATTAAAAGATTTCAATCACCCTGTTAAAAGTGAGCCTTGTTATAGGAATTACATACACTCCATTAGAATGCAACCTTGTTCAAAGGATTTAACATATGACTGTTAAGTCAACCTCTGTTAAAAATATTTTGACTGTCGTAATGGTTAGAAAGTAGCAGCAATATTGATCTGAAAAACATACAACTCACTTTGCAAATATTAAATCCGATTCCGTACACTAATGTTGGTTTACTGACTTTGAAACTTTGCCATCTTCATCTCTGATCTACTCGGAACTTTTCTTCAAGCAAGCACCACAATTCTCCTTCAACCTTTTCTGCTTATACAGTCAATAAAATTTTACCGATCTTCCATCATTCTTTTCTTTTCCCCCATCCACATGCATATCTAATGCTCAGGTTCCCTTAATACTTTCCTCAATTAGGTTAACTCATCTTATGCCGCTCAATCTCATTCGTAGATCTTAGGGTTAGGTCAGATTCATTGAATCTACCCGCTTCATGTTCTTCGGCTTCATTTCTAGAATCATCTTAAATCTCTTAAAGATTTACAATAAAACATTTTACAATGCATTTAATGCTTTCAAACAATCAATAAATAAAGTCAATACGTTTTACATAATCCAAGAACTCAATAATGTCGGCTCCAAAACTAAATTCTCTTCAAATATAAAAATGTTGATGCTCGGTCAATACTGTGATCAACTACTCGGTCTTCATGTAGAAAGCTCGGTCATTACTAAAAATATTTCCTCGGCTTATACTGTCTTCCTCGGCAATTAATTGTTGTTCGGTCGACACTAGAATTTTGCTCGACATACACTGACTCGGTCGACACTAACATTGCTCGGCTTAAACATGATTTTTCTATTTTTGCTTGGTCAAGCCTACCAGTTTAGTCTTCAGTCTTACTAGGATAAACAATACATTGTCTCATCATTGTACAACATAGTCAAGTACACTTTGTAATATCAAGATAACTCAACCTTTCCCTAGGTGCTATTGTTACCAATCCTTGCCCCAATCCTTCACAACAATATAATAGATATAGTACTTTCCTAAGTAGAAACAGTCTTACCAATTAAGGTTTGACATCAATGACAATACAACAATTATTTCAATTGCAGTTTCCAACAAAACCCTTATTTATGAATCACCTATAATCACTATTTAGTATATCAATAATAATTTCCTATTTAAATATTATTCTAAAAGACATAACAACAAATAACATAAACCTTTAAAAAAAAACTAAACTAAAACTCTTTTGAACCTATATACCAAAAGAACGATAGCATTTCCATCCAACAAGAAGGGTGATCGTTAAACTATAAATGTACTTATCTTAATTCATATTTTAAAAAATATTACTATGCATAAATATGATCATAACTAAATAATAACAATAATAATAACTATAGTTCATAATATATTTATTCATTTTATCAATATCTTAAATTGCTATTAAATTTATTCAAAATATTCTTATATAAAACAATTCTTGAAACAATCTTATAAACTTTAAATTATTTTTAATATTAAATCAATAAATATAACAAAAGCAACCACTTAACTAAAATTAACAATTACTAACTGTGGACAAGGCTTTTGAGGATACTTGTTTTGAAAAGACTCAAGCCAAACAAACATTAGATTTTAACCTAGCATGAAATCAATCCAAAACAAAGAAAACTCTAAACTAAGCCACCTCAGATTGAGCTAAAACAATGCGTCCATGCACTGTTTGATTTGCTCATTTAAAGAAATGTGGCTATGCTCTCAAAGCACTTGGAGCATCTTCCTGATGCAAATTTGGAGGATTTAAGCTTCATGAAAATCCCATAAATGGCACAATATTGGGTAGAACACCCAAAATTGCCCCTAAGGCCTCAAGAACTCAAGATTATGCAACTAATATGTTTAAGTAGATTTTTAAACCCAAAATAGATGTGATATGATGCATAAACAAGAAGTAAACTATGTTAATCCATTAGTCTTATATTTAAGATGAGCTAAAAATGCTTGAAAGTAAGCTAAATTAAAATGATTATGCTAAGTCTAGAGCTAAATTAGCATGATAACAATGCTTGAAATCAAAGGTGAAAAGTGTTTTGCTCTTAGAAATGAGGAGTATTTATAGGCTTTGGGAAGGAGGAATGAGTGGCCAGGATCAAAATCCTTAAGAAAGGCCAAGATTCATTCAAAGGGGAGCACATGGATTGTGCTAGTTTAGGGCCACCTCCTTGTGACAAGTGTCACAAGGGCATTGGGTTGAAAGATGAGAGGGATGTGCACAATTTGGAAAATGTGCCTAAGGTCAAAGGATGTAAGAAAGGGGTGAGGGGCTTCTTAAAAGCATCATAAATGCATGTAAGAGGGATAAGGAGGCTTTAAATGCATTTAATGCATGTAAGAGAAGTTTCTAGAAGTTTGTTGAATTTGGGTTACGCTTAGGAGTTGGCTAACCTTGGTTAGGGAATGTGACAAGATTAGGGGGGTGATTAGGATTAGGATTAGGGGGACAAGAATAAAGACTTTCTAGAAGAGTCTAGAACTTCCTTAGGATAAATATGAATTTTAAGAAATTGATAAAGATTTATTTATTTCCATGGTTTAGGTTTGAGAATATTTATTAAAATGAATTTAATAAACATGAGGATTAAATATTTAATCTTAATTAAATATTTTGAGTTGGAATTAGGGTTAGGAAATGGGTAAAATAGCCTTTAATCGAAATTAAAGAAGGATTCGAACATTCTGGAAGAGGTTAGTGGTCTTTAAGAATTTGGCAAGGTTTTGGAAAAAAATGAATTAATTATTTATTTTTTGAATTTTGGGCCAATTTATTAATTAAATAATTAATAAATAGGAAAATGGTGTTTAAATAAGATATAAACATTTTTGGGAGGGATGTCTTAATTAAATATTTTTAATTAAGATAAAGAGATTTAATGACATAAAAATAAATAAATTAATTAATTAATTAATTAATTAATAAATAATGATGTCATCAGGGGTTTTTTCAGAAAATAAAAATATTTTATTTTTTAAAAAGATTTTTAGGTGTCTACACTAACCAACATAAAATAATTTGTAGAGAGTGAATATGAGGAGATGTGCGGGATGGAGGAAATACAGATGGAGAGATGGAAGGAGATGGGTAGATATGATATGTGAGAATGTGCCTTTGTTGATCCTGACTAGGGATGCTTGGATTTTGGATGAAGGACTGAGTAGGATAAGATGGGGGATGATATTTTGGGATGTAAGGGCCCAAAATGGATTTGGTATGTAGAGGATATGTGCTGGAAGATTTTGGGACATAGGGACCCAAAATGGATTTAGAGGATGAAGGAGGAATGTGATAGGTTGTCCTTGGTTGTAATGATGGAGGAGGAGGAATGGTGTTGTATGTTTTGGGAGATGTGATGGTGGGTTTGGAAGGATGCTTGAATTTAGCTTTAGCTATACCAACATTTCTAGAGGAAGTGCCTTCTTCTGATGTGTGACCAATTCCACATGATTTTGGATGTTTCTTATCCTAAATGGGCTCCAGATTTCCTTGTTCATGAGTGCCTAGGCCTTTGCCTTGATAATTTAATTTCTTGAGCATTTTATCCAAACAAGGATATTTTTGACTTGGGGAATATGATAAACATCCAATTTTTGGTTCCCTGATGGAAGATATGGAACTTATTACTTTTTCTTCAAGTGGGCTACCTCTAACAAATGTAAGTGGACCGAGAGGATAGAGTGCTGGGAGCTGGATAGTTTGGATCAGAAGATCCTCAAGAGGAGAGGATGGGATGATGGGACCTTGAATGGGATTGGGGGATAGTATCGGATCTTGAGATGGAGGAATAGGGATTCTAGGATCTTGAATTGGAAGAATTGGGATTGTAGGATTTTGGATTGGGGGTGATGGAAGCAATAGAACATGTGATGGGGGAAGTGAAAGGATTGGATCTTGATTTTCTTCTGAGTATTTCAACATGCTTTTGGGAAAGATCTTGACATGATAGGATTTGTGTGGATAGAGTGTTGGGGGATGCATGGATGGACTCTTCAGATGGGGTGGATGGAAGGATGGGAGATTCTGTAGCTGTGATGTCTGGAAGAAGGAAGAACTCTTCAGATGGTATGGATGAAAGGATGGGAGATTCTACAACTATGATGGCAGGAAGAAGGGTGAACTCATGAGGCTCATTAGATATGCTTTGGATAATACTAGGAGGAGGTGATGTTGGTGGGGATTGGATGGAGACTTCAAATGGAAGGGACTCAATGATGCTAGGAGATGGAAGAGGATCAATGTATGAAAGATAGATGACAGATGGGAGTGATGGATGGGCCTCATCAATGATGGCTTCACATGAAGTGTTGAGATGGCTTGGCTCTTCAACTCTAGGAGTGGGATTTGTTGTTGGCTTCCTTGTGAAACTCCTTGGAGACTTTCGTGGTGAAAAAGGATTAGAAGATGGAGGAGATGGATAGCTAGGATAGTCCTCACACAATGATGGTGTGGAAGATGGTGAACCTATTTGAGGGGATGATGGTGGTGAAGAAGTAGAGGTGATGGATCGAGGTATGGGATATGAAGTGGTTTGAAGGATGCACTCTGCTTGTGGGAGGGGATTTTTGGAGATGTGGTTTGGAATAGAAGATGGTGGATTGAGATAGGATGGAGGATTGGGGAAAAGGATTGGAAGACTTGGTGTTTGGTTTTGAAAGGGTTTTGGAGGATAAGTGGATGGAGGTTTTAGATAAGGGAAGTGGCGTGAAGTGTTTCTATGGGATGATGGTGATTGGGATATGACCATAGAGGAAGGTGGTGGTATGAAGGATGCATATGGAGGATGTATAGGTTTGAGATAGGGATAAGTTGTGGATGGATAAGATAATGGATTTGCCTTGCCGAGGACATGAAAGGGAGTGCTAGTGGATAAGCGTGAAGGCATGATAGGATATTTTGGAGGAATGATTGGATGCTGGGGAATGTTTGGAGCAAACTTGCTAAGATTTTCAAAATATGCATCGTGATCTACAAGGCTTTCATCATCATCAGGATAGGATGGATTGAGAGGAGAGACATAATAACCAAACTCATCATAATAGTTTTGAGACATGCTGGCTTGTGGATGAGTTGGATAGGAATGAAGGATGAAGATGGGTTGGAAGACTAAGACTCAGATTGGGATGACTGACAAGATCAGACTGGGATTGGATTTGGCTCAAGATTGGAAGAAGACTGACTCTAGAGGAAGATAGACAAGGGGATGGGGGATGACCAAGATGACTTTGCTAACCTAGGATAACAAGGTAACTGACTCTAATTCTGAAAAAGCTTTAAAAAGTGTATGTTTCAACAATATTTTCACAAAGTATTTGACTATCAAGCACTTCAAACAGATCTACCTAAGGAAGGTGAGTATCAAAATCGCTTGCCCACAGCTTGGTACCCCGTAGAAGGGAATACAAATGGTGATTAATCTTGAGGCGACCCGGTAAACCCCTTGGAATCGGTCTTTGCACAAGGATTTTGATACTTTTGGATGTAGATAGGGTAGCCTCTATTTTATCAAGTTTTTAATAGTTCCGTGGAGTCTTCATACCCGGTTATGTTGACCGCCCGTGACTCACTTAAGAGCCTAGCCAACAACGCTGGAGGAGGAATATTTACCATCCCCAGTCACTGTATTTGGCACGAACGCCCGTGGATTAGGAGATATAAGTGAGTACTTTTTGCCTTCACTTTATTTATATACCGGCCGGGGGGGATACTGGTTTGAGGTCATTCTCCAAGGAGGAAGTGCTTTTCTCCCTGGACAGGCCTCGCTAAAAGTAGGACAAGTGAACTTGTCTGAGTCCAAATGTTCTACGTTGCTTACTTTAACAAGGTTTTTACAAGAATTGAAAAACTCCTAAATGCACATCAAGCAAGTTTGTTCCTTTTCCCAAATTGATTTAAGTGTGTTTGAACTTTGAAATTGAAAACACAAGTGTTTAAGGTTTGTTTTGTTCTTTCTCCAAAAGGTAAACGATTTGAGTGATTGCAAGTTCTTTCCTTGATCATTCAAAATTGAGATTGGCGTGTTGATTTAGAACTATGAAAAGAGCTTTGTTTTATCCTTAGATCATTCAAGATTGAGTTTCTTTGAACTGAAATCCAAAGAAGAAGGAATAGGGATTCTTGTTCTTTTCAATTTAGATCATTCAAGATTGTGTTTGATTTTCAAAATGATAATGACTCTTAAGACTTAAGTTCATTTTTTCTTAATTTCATTCAAGATTTGTTTTTTGACTTTTGCTTAAGAAAAATGAATCCAATATCAATCTGAGAGAAAAGGTGACAGGAAGTTCACAGGCGACAGGAACTTGTGCACAGGCGACAGGAAAAAGTTCACAGGCGACAGGAACAATTTCACAGGCGACAGGAACTTGTGCATAGGCGACAAAAAAAGTGCACAGGCGACAGTAAGTTGTGTATAGGCGACAGTAACTTGTGTATAGGCAACAGAAACAAGTTCACAGGCGATAGTAAAAAGTTCCCAGGCAATAGGAACAAGTGCATAAGCGACAACAAAAACTGCATAGGCGACAGTAAAACATGCACAGGCGGCAGTGAAATGTTTACAGGCGATAAATGAAATGTGATAGGCGATAATGAAATGATTACAGGTGAGACTTCTGTATGCGGAGGCATGAATGTTTATCTTACAGGCGTGATTACTTCTGTTACAGGCGACAAAAAAGAAGTTTAAGATGGAATAGAAGTTATCAAAGACGAAAATCTTCAGAAAATAGGCGTTGATACAAAGCTTGTAGGCGTCATTAAACTGTTTGTAGGCATGACTGAACTGTGTGTAGGCGGCATTTCACCTGTTTCCTATAGATTATTTATGAAAAATAGCAAATATGAGAGTACAAAGTATGATCTAATCAAGCTGATTTGTGGGTTTGAGTCCCACCGGGCATGCCAGAATGTGGACAAGGCTTTTGAGGATACTTGTTTTGAAAAGACTCAAGCCAAACAAACATTAGATTTTAACCTAGCATGAAATCAATCCAAAACAAAGAAAACTCTAAACTAAGCCACCTCAGATTGAGCTAAAACAGATGCACCCATGCACTGTTTGATTTTCTCATTTAAAGGAAAGTGGGTATGCTCTCAAAGCATTTGGAGCATCTTCCTAATGCAGATTTGGAGGATTTAAGCTTCATGAAAACCCCATAAATGGCACAATATTGGGTAGAACACCCAAAATTGCCCCTAAGGCCTCAAGAACTCAAGATTATGCAACTAATAAGTTTAAGTAAATTTTTAAATCCAAAATAGATATGATATGATGCATAAACAAGAAGTAAACTATGTTAATCCATTAGTCTTATATTTAAGATGAGCTAAAAATGCTTGAAAGTAAGCTAAATTAAAATGATTATGCTAAGTCTAGAGCTAAATTAGCATGATAACAATGCTTGAAATAAAAGGTGAAAAGTGTTTTGCTCTTAGAAATGAAGAGTATTTATAGGCTTTGGGAAGGAGGAATGAGTGGCCAAGATCAAAATCCTTAAGAAAGACCAAGATTCATTCAAAAGGGAGCACATGAATCGTGCTAGTTCAGGGCCACCTCCTTGTGACAAGTGTCACAAGGGCATTGGGTTGAAAGATGGGAGGGATGTGCACAATTTGGGAAATGTGCCTAAGGTGAAAAGGTGTAAGAAAGAGGTGAGGGGCTTCTTAAAAGCATCATAAATGCATGTAAGAGGGATAATGAGGCTTTAAATGCATTTAATGCATGTAAGAGAAGTTTCTAGAAGTTTGTTGACTTTGGGTTAAGTTTAGGAGTTGGCTAACCTTGGTTAGGGAATGTGACAAGATTAGGGGGTGATTAGGATTAGGATTAGGGGGACAAGAATAAAGACTTTCTAGAAGAGTCTAGAACTTCCTTAGGATAAATATGGATTTTAAAAAATAGATAAAGATTTATTTATTTCCATGGTTTAGGTTTGAGAATATTTATTAAAATGAATTTAATAAACATGATGATTAAATATTTAATCTTAATTAAATATTTTGAGTTGGGATTAGGGTTAGGAAATGGGTAAAATAGTCTTTAATCAAAATTAAAGAAGGATTAGAAGATTTTGGAAGAGGTTAGTGGTCTTTAGAAATTTGGCAAGGTTTTGAGAAAAAATAAATTAATTATTTATTTTTTGAATTTTGGGCCAATTTATTAATTAAATAATTAATAAATAGGGAAATGGTGTTTAAATAAGATTTAAACATTTTTGGGAGGGATGTCTTAATTAAATATTTTTAATTAAGATAAAGAGATTTAATGACATAAAAATAAATAAATTAATTAATTAATAAATGATGATGTCATCAGAGGTTTTTTCAGAAAATAAAAATACTTTATTTTCTAAAAGGATTTTTAGGTGTCTACACTAACCAACATAAAATAATTTGTTTCCTCAACTTATCAAGTTTAAGATTATTATAACAATCATTTAAAACAAACTTAACTAATTTAATTTCTTTAGAAATTAAAATAACAACTAACCTATCCCATTTTGACCATACCCACACGAACTTAAACTTTTTGAATAAACTATAACCAAATCCTACATGGAATTAAGCAATCCCAACAATCTAAGCTAACACTATAATAATTTTGAAATAGAATTTACTTATGAACCCATATTCCAATGCAACAAGTTTAGGAGAATAAATTTCACTATATAAGGACCCAAAACAATATAGCTAAGACAATACAAAATGTTTTTTTTTTTTATAAAAAAAATCTACTATACACCAAACGAGGAGAGTTCTTCAATATGCATACAAAGAAAACAAAAAGGTATTTGTTGATGGCAAAAGACAGGCCCCAAGAGGAGGTATTTTCATTCACAAAAATATGAAGAATATGTAAAATCAACCGATAAAAGTTTATTATTAGTTCCTGCCTACGACAGGATAACTATTGCAATCGGTTTGATGCCGCTATGCAATTTCTTTGACCAATAGGATTTTAGAATTTATGTAATCCTAAGTGTATAACATAGTATGTTATTTTTTTCTATTTTTAAAATTATAAGATGGTTTTTATTTGAGTTTTGATTGGTTCTTAGAGAAAAAGGCAAGCAGAAAAATAAATTTTTCCAATCAAAATTACAAGGAAAATAAAAAAATCAACCTGTCCTTTGCGCTGAGTGGAAAATCGTTGTAACTGACATGAATTTGTATGCCGAGTACAGAGGATAGGTGTAAGCCACATGCAATTAAAATAGCAGTTATAAGCCGCATTTAATTAAGAAATTTGTAGGGTTTTCGGACATATCAAGAACCATTTCTTCTTCATTTTTTATTTACAGTATACAAATTCCCCTTTGTTATTTACAATATACAAATTTTTATATTATATTTCTGAATTTCTATTCTTTTTCAACAGAGAGAGAAAGGGCTACGATTTCTACGCTTCTTTGGTGTTGTTAGTGTTTTGGTGGCGAGGCAAAGAGCAGGCTTGTTGGTAGGTCTATTATTTGTAACATCTTTTTCGAGATCCCCTTTGTTATTTATAGTATACAAATTCCCCTTTGTTATTTACTGTATACAAATTTTTATCTTCAATTTGTGAATTTCTATTATTTTTTATTTACAGTGCTTGTTCTCTACATTTTCTTTCACTTTACACATAAGTTTGATCAAATTTCAATATCTTCACTATAAAGAGGTGTTTATAATGTGTCTTCTTGGGTGGTTATTTTGGTTATTTACTGTGATTTTAACAAATCCATTAAGTCAACCCCAGCTAGCCGCCACCCACCACCTAGCCCATGTATACACCTAAAAATGGCTTCATTAATTTATTAAATATTTATATTTTAATTACTATTGACTTTATAAATTAATTAAATATTTATTATTTAATTAATAATTATTCCTCTATTTATTAAATAAATTATTCAATTTATTTAATAAATTCACTATAGTCTAATTATATATCCTAAGTCTTCTAAATAGTCTATTAAAGTGATTTAATTAAATACACAATCACCTAAATATGACTAAGTCTTCTAATTCACTTCATCCACCTAGTCACCTAACACATCACCTTGGCTAAAATAAATAATTATTATTAATTATTTATTCATATTTATTCTCACCCACACATGTCCTATTCTTAAGGGCTATGTGGCCTCATAGGACTTGGTCTCATGACCACATGTCCTCTCAACAACCAAGTCAAGAGACATTCCCTATTCCTAAGGGGCTTCTCAAGCCACCTCTAAGGGTCAAAGGTGACTCATGGGACACTTGTACAAAGAGTCCTCATGAGGAAAATGTCTCTCCCCCTTTCTCTCTTTGGTCTTTGTGAGACAGTTGACATGTGTCTTTTCCTTCCACCTTCTTCTCCTCCATGTCAATGTGAGAGAAACATCATCCCTATTCTTCCTCTCACATTCTAACTATATCCCCCTTTCTCTCAACTCCTTCAACCAAGTCAATCCTAGCCCTAGGATCTTCCACCTTTCATTCTCAACCGTAGGATTGTGCCACCTAAGCCTAGATCCTCCAAAACTCTATAAAAGGAGCCTCATTTCTCATTTGAGAGCTAATAGGTATTTTTGATAACAAGCATCCAAGCATTCAAGCATTCAAGCATCCAAGCATTCAAGCAATCAAGCATTCCATAGAAATCACCATTTCATTTGCATTTCATCCATTAGTTTGCATAAGCTATTGTGCACTCAATTTTATTCAATCTCCACACTTTGGTAGCATCTTGGGAGAAGGCTTCATTTTGGAAATCTGAGAGCTCAACATCTTCAAGAAATCAAAGCTAGGAGGACAATGGAGACAAGCTACATGGTAGGTGAAGATAATTAAATTAGTTTCATCATTTCATAGTTACTTTGCATTCTTCATTGTGTTTGCATTAGATAGATTCATTGGCTTTTATAGTTAATTTATCATTTCTAGTTGTTAGACATCTAATTTGCATACAGCCCAAAGCCACCAAAACGGCTCAGAAGGTCCACCTGTTGCAAAATCAAATTTATAATTTAACCCACTTGAAAAAAGGAAAAGAAAAATTAGTCCTTCAATTGAAGGCACCAGCACCAATTTAGGGCAAAAATACAGACCTCAGCTCTAAATTCATGTTCTCCTTGCTTGCCACCTCTATCAAGCTGTTTGATGGCCACTATTCTACCATCAGGCAGGATGCTTCTATACACTAACCCAAATCCTCCATTGCCTATAATATTAGCAGGGTTGAAATTGTTTGTAGCAAATTGGAGCTGCCTGTATGTAAACACCTGGGCTTCTTTCTATGTTATAACATAGATAGCAGGGATAGGAGGATTGATGTGATCTGCTGATGAACTTTTCCTCAAATCTGCACCAGACAACAGGCAAATTACTCAATACATATTCATTAGTACCCAACTCTATTGTAGTCGAATCTTAAATTTATTTATTGATTCTGAATACTATTCAGTTCCTTGTTTAGGCTACTTGCTCTGACTATAGATGGCACCTAAGAGAAAACCAAAACCGACATGGGTATTATACACATTCTTTCTATAGATATCAGTCTATGTAAGTGATTTAAGGACATCTCTCAGAATAACAATAACTGTGTAGGTTTTTTATCTGTGATCCATCAGTAGAAGGAGCATTCTATTGAGAAGTAACACTTCTATTTATACAATTTCACTGTATGTAAACAGACAATGAAAGAAAACTCTGTGTCAATCCAAACCGATACAGCATGTGAGTGCTTTATAAACATCATGATACTAGGGTTGATATTCCTTGAGCAGAGTGACAAGCGGGTTTTGTTTCAAATAAGTCATCAAATCCCTATTAGGAGAGATACAGTCTTGTAATGTCCAATTTTTAGTAGTGTCATCGTTGTTCTGCTTGATTGTCTTTTGTTGTTTTACGGTCTGAAACCTTTCAAATTTTCTGCTTATCTTAATCAAAACATGTACTTAACAAATAAACAACTCAACTTATACCTATTTTTTGGATTTCTTTTTGGATAGATCCAATAAATTGTGAACCCCTTTGTTAATCTATTGATATGTTTTTCTGCCTTTTCTACTAAGAGAGACTTTTTGAACTCCAACAAATTGCTCCTTTGGAATGAGATTTGGAAATGTTAGCTGAGCTGCTGTAATAAGTAGAATCTTTTCAGTCTACAAAAATGCATGCGTAAGCTATTAGTTGAGTTTTCTATACACTCAAAGAGAATCACAGTTCATTGAAATTAATTATTGTAAAATGAATTTTCACTAAATGTACCTGAAACATAAGACTAGATTTTCCCATGCCCCACTCTCCAGAAATGCCCACCGTGATTGGAGATTTGATAAATTGATTTAAAAACATAGTAGCTAGACCTTGGGCAAAGACATATCTTCCTGCACCCACGCAAGCATTCTATCTGGTTGGGTCAACGGATGCAGTTAAGTGTATAAAGCATTGATAAATATACATTTTTTGTTTTAAGAGAAAATTGAAATTGAAATGGGAAGTATTAGGTATTGATGTATATTGCCAGTGTGTTTGAATCACTAATAGGATTGGAATGAAGAAAAAGTTATAGTTTCAGTGCTAACACGTCCACATTCTCCTTAACGTCTAACCATATAAATTTATGTGACATAAATGAATTTTGTTTTCCCTGACTACCATCAAATCTTAAAACCAACAATTTTAGAAATAATTTGAAAGAGTAGTATCTCCTCCACAAATTTCCAAAATATAAATGCATTACATTGGACTTGAGAGCAATGATAGCAATGACAGGCGAGTATATAATATATATACAATGTATACATTATCTGGGTTGCCGTTGTCATTGGGTTGCTTTGATAAATTGCCATTACTGGGATTTTGGGAGCATCCATCAATTTTCCTTTCTCTAGTGCTTCTTCTACTTGCATTGCCTCTTCTACAGTGGTAGAATCCAAGCAAGATTAATCCCAGAAAAACCAGGCTGCAAACTATGGCTACTCATATAATAACCGCATGGCTTCTATGTGCTCCAGTGTCTATCTTTCTGAAAAACGCACAATACTAAGAGGGGGAGGGGGTGAATCAGTATTTAACACAGACTTTAAAAATAACAAGCAGAAAATTAAAGAGCACACAACAAAGAAGACAGGATACACAAACTTATCTCGTAGAAACCCAAAACAGAAAAAATCACGGCATCACTAATCACTTAGACTACAACCCCTTCTTACAAAGAGCAACAACTCTTTAACTGGCTTCAACCAGTATACTCAAGGCAACAACCTTTTCTTACACCCGAGAGCTACAACTCACCTCACACTTACAGGATCAGGCTCCAACCTGAATCAGAAGGCAACTACCTTCGTTACATTTGATAGATGATTTAAAACATACATTCAATCTATGTCTTCACTAAATTATGAAGATGCTGCAGAAACTCGGTTGATTCTACTCAAAAAGGATCCTTGTCATACTGGGACTGAATATTTGATGAAATCTCACCCTCACTGTTTGTACCCTCTGTATTCTCTCATCAACACAACATGTTTTAACAATCCCCTTGTGTATTCAATATCTCCGATTGAATGCTGGCGTCTCAGAACTCACACAACTCCTTAGTCTTTCGCAAAACTGACTGTGGAAGCACCTTATCGAACTTGACACATAAAACATACCCGACAAAAAGTGCCTTTTAAAAACTTCAATTCATATAGAGTATGAAACTTGTAACCACAATCTAACACCTGAGCCACTGCATTTGCCCAACTGTGTTCACATTTTTCTCTGCAATCTCACTGTATATGCTTAATTGTTAAGATGAAGATCCCAGCCTTTTCTCAGACGTCTCTCATTCTGTTTTAAGTTAATCTTCAGCTCCCGTTGTTTTTAACTCTCTTTCAAAAACACGCTCTTTAATCACTCAATGAAACAGGTAACTCAACATCGTCTCAAAAACTGTCCGTTCTTCACACGTCCGATACACACTGTTGAATTTTACATATGTATATTTGCGACCACCAGTAACGGCGCCTTGATGTTGCTTGATATCGATCTCTATATCATTCAACAGTCAGTTTTTGCCGGTCCCGTGTATATATTATTTCATGCTTGCAGGTGCATTTTCTTTACTTCTCAGTGTTCATCTCTTCGAATGCTTCAGTTGATCTCGTTTCCAACAAAAACGGCTCTGCTGTATATCTCTAAAATGCCAGTCCTTAATTATTTTTCAGTCACGTAAAGCATTAACACCTTTTTTGACAGTGTGCCCAACTTTAGCAACTACAGGCTGCAAGTATATATTCCATCATTATTAACTTGCGACTATGTATTTTCTTGTGTTTTACACGCTGCTGTATCAAACATTTAAATATTGAATACTTTCAGAAATCTTCCAAAACCGACGCCCGACGGAACACCTGTTATTATATTGGAAGCCGTTATTTACCAGGTCTGAGAGTTCAGTTGCTCACCTTTTTCTTTGACACCTTACAGCAGATGTCTCCACCGCACCCGCAACTATTCTGAGCATGTATCATTTCATGAAGAGGCCCGACTTCATTTTCCTGACCGCCGTTACAACTCTAAAAATAATCTTAAAAGTGGATACTCGTCCCTTATTTGATGTGTCATTCCTAGCTGTCGCCAGCTCAAACTGCTCTCTGTCAAACATTTTGTTTCTTGCGGCAGCTGCTCGGTTCCAAAAAAAACAATAACCGTTTCATATGAAGTATATACGATAGTTGTTTTTACATTCACACTGCAGCAACTGAGACTCTCACAGCTGTCATCTGCTATCGTCTCTCTTTTGTAACATAACAAACTTCTACACGACACTTGTTATTACCAAACACTTACACCCGGCTAAACACCAGTTCACACTTGCAGCGTATACAAGTTCACACACAGCAGACATCATCAATGACATAAAATTAACACTTTCTATATAATAACCCTACTTCAACAAAATTTTGAATCTCCTAACCTCCATATCAAATCAATCCTCAAATGAATGAAAATAAAACTAAATACTTACGACTGCAGAATGGAAATCACAATTACATTGAGATCTGGAGTGTCTGGTATTGAAGCAATAAATGCATTCACAAAGGATAAGTGAAAATAACTATCGTATATACTACAAAAGTATGGATGCGGGTGTTTTAAGATGAAAAGCTCCCAAAATGTGCATAAAGCCTTTCGCATGTCCAAAACTCTGTGTATAATCTAGTATGCAGAAAAGACTCCACCTGTATGAATCATGTATTAAGCATGCAAAAGCATGCAAGAAAAGAGGACATACGTGGCACATACTTGGTGCATTGAAGGCACGTAGAAAAGGCTCTGACTTTAACAATTATCAAGAATAATAGGGAAGTCCTTTGCATTTCACTTCAACAAAAATTACAAGAAAAGGGCAAAAGAAAAAGCATAATTATTTAGCTACCAGCCAATGCTCACATTAATTATATCAGATGGTATTTGAAACACAAGATGTTTGATAGTAAAAATAAGTGGGTCTAACATGTGTTAGTGGCAGCAGCCAAACTTTAAATTAGTTATTATAAACCTAATTGCCAAATTCAACATTAGCACCCTTGCTTTTGGATCTCAGTGTTGATTTAAGCTTTTCTAATTCCCTTGCTGAAAAGTGCACAATATTATTATTTGTCTCAGTTTATGAACTCCAGGGAATAGCATCACAAAGCATTTTCCATTCATGTATACAAGTAACTATTTTCAGCCTCTAAAATCCATACTCTATTATGAGTTTTAGTCCTTGATTACTTCTTTATCTGAGATAAGTTCAATAGATATGTTATTATCCATAGCAAAGTAATAATTAATAACTCTAGTCATTTTTCCTTGAAGGCCTATAAATTTTTGCTTGAATCAAATTTTAAAAATCTATTTTTATCCTTTCTTTACGTGGATTGCTTTGCCTGCCTCAAGTCTTCTTTATCTTAATTATATTTAGGCACGTTGTATTTGTGTGATTTACTTCATACACATTGGCTCATAATATGTGCCCAGCTCAATACACAAATAATATCGGCCTTTGAGCTTACCTTTGTACTCATATTCAATATCAGTAGCGAGAACTATATGCATTTTATCCTTATTAGTGTCTATAAATTTTTAGTAGATTCTCATTTTGATGTTCCCTTTCAGAATACATCTTAACTAATTTCATGTTTTAGTGGCCTTTTTGACGTCCACATGAAAAGAGAGAGTTTTAAAAAATTTAGTAATTTTGGCTTTAGAGATGAGGCTAATTTTTATTTTATGTTTGAGTTATTTTAATCTGTATATTATTATTATTTAGATTTCAATTTTTTTAAAATACGTCTTAAATTTTTAAAATAGATATGTTTTAATTATTATATATTATATTTTATATAAAACAAGCAATGTTTTGAGAATAAATAATAATAAATGTATAATAGTCATAACATTATAGTTTTAATATTGTGTATTAAACAAATATTTATATTTATTATTTATTTTATATCTAAGTAACTAATCCTCTCTCCAAAAAAAGACATGTTGGGTATTAAAACAATTATATTATATAATATGTTATTCAATTCAATGCAATATATTTCTAATTATTATATTATTTTAAATTAAAAAAATATAAAGTTAGGAGAGAAAATTAGAGTATTTTCTCCTTTCAACAAAATCATGTGTCTTATTGTTAATTTCATGTTTTAGTGGCCTTCTTGACGTCCACATGAAAAGAAAGAGTTTTTAAAATTTTAGAAATTTTAGCTTTAGAGATGAGGCTAATTCTTATTTTATGTTTGAGTTATTTTAATCTATATATTATTATTATTTAGATTTCAAAATTTTAAAAATACATCTTAAATTTGTAAAATAGATATGTTTTAATTATTATATATTATATTTTATATAAAGCAAGTAATTTTTTGAGAATAAATAATAATAAATGTATAATAGTCATAACATTATAATATTAAATTTGACCAAAAGGTTACAACATGTGGTAAATGTTGTAACAACTTCTACCAATTTGTTTTTTTCTTGGTAAAATGACTGGCAAATTTTGAGTTTTATCTTCAAATATGTGTTCAAACAGTTTTTACTGGATGCTAAAGAAACTCTATGGTTCAATGCTACAAGACTAACAAATGTGCATAATATTGCTATTCATTTCTTCCCTACATCTCCGACTTGATCTAGGAGTAATAGAAGACATTGAAGCAAGATGTTTTGAGTTCATGCTGCAAAGTTTTACTTGTCTATGATAACCAAGCATCTGACAAATATAATTATTAACTTTCACGTTCGACGTTTAAGTGAAATTCTGGAACTTTTTCCAAATTGAATTTTATACTAATTTGTTACTGATGCAAAATGTCATCTAACAATTGCCTTGGATTTAAAACTCAACATAAGGTAATAAGTCTATAGTTGCACTGATTTTCAACATTCAAAATTCTTTGAACAAAGATGTTTCAGAAATATGACACATGTAATCTAAGACAATTATTATCATTGAGATTCTATGGCAATCATCCACCTATGACCCATCTTAAAGATTTCTTGTAACCATATAATTATTTTCACCCAAAATGGAGCTTAACATTATCAATTTCATCATGATTCAATTCACAATGAATAGATTATAATGTATCACGCTTCATAGTTGCACAATTCCAAAACTTACTCTACACCTATCAGTACACATGCTTTGGCTTATAATACCCAATTGACTTATTAACTAATTCATAATTCACACATCATTAAATTTATAAATTGTCCATGTCTTTCCTCTTTTTTTTATAAATCAAAGAAATTTTTACTGCTCAATACAAGCTTCATGAACATGGGTTCACCAAATAATAAATTATAAACATATTACTAAACTCATAGCAAACTAGCTAATACTCTCTACCCACACTACCTTATATGTAATCTCAATCAACTCCATCTACACCTTGAAGCATTACACAACAGGCAGGAACTTTGACACTTGCGTCCCTTGTTTATATTATAGAGCATAGACCACTACCAAAAACAATCACAATACCATTAACTTTATAAATAGATAATCTTTTCAATATTCTATTTTATATTTATAAATATTTTATTTTATTTTATATTTTATATTGTACTTTATGTAAACTAGAAAGTATATCACCTTATATGCAATAGTTTAACATTAAAACAAGGTACATCATTAAAATTTTCTAGGTATAATTTGATCATTAATAAATAATGACATTGTTAATTATTCTTTATAATATTGCTTGAAATATCAACATTAGTGATAATATAATAATACTTTATATTCATGCTTTATAGATACAATATTGATAATAATAAATCAACATTAATATAAAATATATATTTAAATCACAATTCACATTAAGACTAATTAGATAATTAATAAAATCTAGTAAGTTAGCCATCATACCAAAACTAGATGTTAATACACAAATGAATCCGATACATCGACATGAGGGGTGGTACATGAACTTTGGGATTTTGCAAGATTTTAACATCCTCTCTCACATTTTACCAGTAGCCTTTCTATTATTTTCAATACTCAATGTTGACTTGAAAGCATCCCTAAGAGTAAGAGGCTCCTTAGATCTTAGTTCATATCCAAATTTAGGATCAAATTCTTTCGTGTAGAAAATTAGGCACATTGAATCATTGGGCTTCAATTGTTGTGGTATTTTGTTCAGAACCTTGACAAACCTTGTGTTAAAATCAATGACCAACTCATTCTATTTTTTTTTAATATTCGTAATCTCGCCTAATTTGAAAGTCATGCCAACTACCAATGTGTGCATCATGAATACTTCTATACCAATCTCTGACATCATCTACCAAAGATTGCATAAATAACTTCACTAGGACATCATCATGATCAACCTCAAAGTTGTCTATAATATTAAAAATCATTTTTATATGATCTTGACTAGACAACCCACCATTTCCCAAAAACTTAGGCAATTTAAATCTAATGTTATTATCAATTGGATTGAGGTAGCCTAAAATGCTAGTGAACTCCAATTGTCTATATTTGTCCATATGGATCTGTGGCCTTGCAAATGGATTCGCCCTTTGATGTGGAGCAACTCGGGGGGTTTGGAACAAGAACATTTTGTGGGGCATTAGCAACATTAACTGGTGGAATTGGGATTTGAGGGGCTAATGGTGGTGGGGGTGCAAGAACATTTTGGTTTTGGGGATTTACTAGAGCATTTTTTTTGTTGAGCTTGCAAGTTCAAGAACTGTTGTAATAGTTATTTTTTATTAATGAAAAAATAGGTTTTGAGGGGACCCAAAACCTAGTACAATAATAAAACTTAAGATATAACATGAAAGCCCACTCAAAACAAAAAGCTTCCCAAAAAAGCCAGCCAACAACCTAGATACACAGAAAGGGCCAAAGAAACTCTAGGCAAATCACCCACAATAAGGACATGTCAATTTTTGCCTTTAGCACCTCCCGTGTGGGATCAAAGAAACATAAAAAAAAAGGGTGAATATGTCTTATATTTCTTTCCTTTCATAGTAATCTAACCCTCTTCAACCTTAGCGGCAACAACCTGCCAAGCCAGGGAACCCAGTGCTGGATCCCCACCAATTTGAGAAAGAAGGTCAACAACACCCATCAACTCAAAACCAACAATAATAGCATCATCCATAGATTTACCAGGAATCACACTAGCGGGGAACATAGACACCAAAGATCTGTCCCCACATCTAGTCGAAGGAATAGGCTGTGAATCAGCCTCCGAAGCCACTCCACAAGACACCTGGGGCATAGAGGCCACAACAAGACCATCATTCGTAACCACATGAGACTGCACCCCAGTATCTGCAACCACACCACCAGAAACTAGTGTGTGTGAGTGATTTACACCTTCATGAAATAACAAGATTTAAAGAGAATTTACACTATTCAAAGCAAACTAATCTAAATAATGCACAAATTAATCTAAATATCTCATGGTTCTCTAAATTGAAGTGGTAAATGAGGCTCTCAGCTGCAAATCCTCACTAGTGACACTCTAATTATGAGAATTGAACTAAGAATGATATGCAAACTAGATCTAATTATCAAATTCTAGCTCTATTTGATAAGAAATCTACAAAATGATCAACAATTGAAGCTAATTATCAATGAAACTTGCTAAGTGAGTGATGTGAATGCAAATTGCAAGAGCTTTGCTGCAATTCAAAGATATGGAGTGGATGAATAATGCCTCAAAATGCCTTCTATTTATAAGATTTTCCCAAGGGTAGGGGGTAGAGTGAGATAACCATGGTTATGCTTGGGTAAGGTCAATTGGCTTTGCTTTGTCCATAAATGGGGGGACACACATTTAAATGGTTTCAAAAGGCTGGACCATTTCAACAAAAGTGAGTGATTTGTGTCCATTTTGTCTCCTTTTTGCTTTGTTGAGGGAAATTAGTATTTATTAATTAATTAAAGTAATTAAATTTAGCCATGAAGGGTAAGATGTTCATTTTGATTTTTCATTTCAACAACTATGTCATTAATTGAATTTAATCAATTTCTTAGTGTTTTTCCCCTTTTCAAGCTTTATTTAATCATTTAATCATTTAATTGAATTTTCCTTTGATTTGAATTGGTTTTGTTTCATTTTTTTATTTTTCGTGCTATTTTGATGATTTGATGCATCTTATGATTGATTTAAGCCTTTTGCCAATTTTCCATGTCTACAAATGCCCCTCTTTGAGTCGATGTGCGAAGAACACCGATTCAAAGATTCCCTTGGTATGATGATCTGATTCTGTTCTGGTTCTATGATTCCTTGATACCTCTGATGATTCTGATTGATGTACTTCCTGATGATGATGATGTGCTTCTGATGATGGTGCTGATATGATTATGATGCCTCTGATTTGATGATAGGTCCTAGGTTCACTGATAAAGGTCCTGGGTTAATCGATAAAGGTCCTAGGCTAATCGATTGCTGATATGTTGATAGTTTTGATATGATAGCCGATTTGATATTGATTTTTCTCCTGATATGAAATTGATTTGCCTCCTGATATGAAACTGATATGCCTCCTGATATGAAATTGATTTGATATGATAACGTGATATGATATGATATGATATGATATGATATGATATGATATGCCCCACTGATAAATGTTTTTGATGTGATGCCAATTTGATACTCTGATGCCCCCTCAGAAATAAAACATATTAATTCCTTGATTTGAAAGATTTTGAGTAGTTGGAATATGTTTTGATTTCTGATACTATTTTAAAGAAATAAGCAAGTTTTATTCATGCCCCGGTTAATGAAGATGTCATATAATAGGTCCAAAGTGCATTTTTAAGTGTTTATTATGACCAATTTTACCTTAAATAGGGTAAAACCCCTCATTTTACTATTCATTTTCACCGTTCCCTTTTGAGATTTTTGAGCTCTGATTTTAGCCCTTTTGACACGATGGTGGTCCCACATCGCGAGCATCGGTTTGAGAGAGCGCGCCGGTTCGGTCGGAGAGCGAACGATGGTCCTCCGGTATGTCATTCAAATTTTCCTCATGTTTTGAAAGTTGCATTTATGACCTCATTTAATGCTTTTTAAAATTTTGATTCTACGTTTTTGAAAAGAAATGTCGCCTCCGTGCCTTTTAATTACGCCTGAAAAATTTAAATGTTGCCTCTGGTAAATTTAATATCGCATTCCTTAGCTTTTCTCACGCCTTTAGAAAATCCTTTATCGCCGGCGGACAATTTAATATCGCCTAGGGTTTAAACATTTTTAATTGTTTACCACGTGAAAATCTTATATAATAAAATGTCACCTGCTGAAAATCTTATACCGCGTCCGTGAAATTAAGTCACGCGGATGAATAAAATCATGCGTACGGAGAATTAAATGTCACCTCTGGTAAAAGAAATGACGCCTGAAAGAAAAGTCGCGTAAGTGAAAAAAAAATTTATGTGATTTGAGACTTTTCTATGACATCTGATTGCTTGATTGCGTCAACTTGATTGATATCGATCACTTCAATGAATTCAATCGAATGTTCAGTTAGGGTGTTCCCCTTGTTTGATTTGAACAACAAATTAGGACATTGGTAACTATGATATCGAAGAATAAGGTAAATCAATCTTCATCACGAATGATAGGTCATGGATCTAATCGTCCATTCATTTTATTCTCAAATGTTTAGAGACATAAAACTAGGATCATCCTTCCTCAATGCTTAGAGTTAGGATTGGTAGGTCTGATAGGTATATTTAAATTGATGACTATGATTGATTGTTTGATTTCCTGATAGTAGGTTACTCATGTGATTCCATTATTTTGATTAAACAGGAGGATGTCCATGTTCTGTACCTTCAGACTGTACCACATTGGGTGATGGAGCTTAGGGAGCAGTTGACTGACGCTGAGAGGTGAGTGATTAGGCGCTGCGGTTTATTATGTGTATTAGAGCTTCCTCGGTTCCAGATGAACCGAGGTTTGATTACCACTGTCGCAGAGCGTTGGCACTCTGAGACAAACACTTTTTGGCTACCACAGGGAGAGATGACTATTACTCCTGAGGATGTATATAGGTTACTGCGGATCCCGACTCATGGAGAGATAGCATATTACAATGCCATATATAATGGGACCTATTGTCGATGAGTATTCAAAGATCCTTCTATAGGTGATGATTGCATCTTATGGCCTCAGTTTGCTTCATTTCCTGTTTTACCAGCATTGTTAGGTGCTATCATTGGTGGTGTATTATTACCTGATCGTCAGGGTCGCGGATTTTCAGTAGGATGGGGCAGGATTATCGAGGATTTGCTACATCAGCCTTGACGCTTTGATTGGGGATCTTGTGTGCTTGCGCAGCTATACCATGATCTTCATGAGGTGGTTTATAGGAGATCAGCTTCGTTATCTGCTGGGATTCATATTTTGCAGCTTTGGATATGGGAGCACTTACCAGTTAGTCATCCTATATCAGAGCGAGACCGACCTTTAGGATATCCTTTTGCATGGCAGTATACTGGGATGGTGACACAGCATCACTTGGGTCATTTGGAGTATTGGCGGCGACAGATTGATGATATGGATGAGGTCTATTGGAGACCATATGTCGAGGTCGAGGATTGGAGAGAGGATAGCTTGGAGTTACCATATATGTTTGCTCCTCGATGGATGATTGGCAGGATCGACTCTGTTCTTGAGAGATTCTTGGCAGGTAGAGTGCTACGGCAGTTTGGGCGGATTCAGCCTATGCCTCAGGGATCTGCAGTTTATGCTCATTCTAGTGCAGAGAGGGCTACTTGGGGACACATGCCTTCATATGATGATGCTATTGAGCAGATATCACTGCTTGGTTATATGGACTGGGATATGAGGTTACACATTAGAGATGCCGGGGTTACTCAGGAGTATCTAGATTGGTTGATGGAGCATCCTATGCCTCGATTTACAGACCCTGCAGAGCCAGTACCTGGAAGAGATGATGATGGTGATGATGTCGGTGGTGGGAGGAGACGCAGAGGTAGACCATGAGGTAGGGCGGTGATTAGACTCAGAGGACGAGTGAGAGATATACAGATACAGGCACCACCTCCTCCTCCTTCTCGTCCTGCAGTAGCACAGAGACAGAGGATAGATCGTCAGGATCATGTGAGGGCTGCTAGGCAGGATCCAGTTGCAGGACAGGATACGGGAGCAGGATTACCGCAGGCTACCATGGATGGTCAGGATACAGGTGCACATCAGATGCCAGTAGCTTTTTCCCGTGATCGGGGAAAAGCTCCTATAGATACAGGTGATCCTCAAAGTACCTATGAGGTTGGTGAGAGTTCTAGTACTACCCAGCTGCGAGCAGATGTGGGAGCATTACGGACAAAGGTATCATAGATGTCGTCGATGATTTAGCAGTTAGTGTCAGGTCTGGCTCCATTGGTTCCTCTCCTTGTTGCTATGGTTGGTCAGACGCCTCCTCAGCCACCTCAGCAACCTCCATCATAGCCTCCTCCACAGCCTCCTCCCAGTGGTGACGAGAGTTGAGCTATGAGTGCTCTTGTTGATCATTTGTGTACTGATGTTGAGATACTTGATGTTGTACCATATTCTTGTGACCTTGGTGTCACCTTTCTAGTTGTACTTTGATACTTGTTTGACATTGATGCCCCTGTTGATGGGCGATTATAGAGTTGATTTATGATATCATTGTTATACTTGATGCGTTGAGTTTTTAGTAGACATGTGATATGAGGCCATTTATGATCTCTCCTGCTTTTTACTTGATGATATATGAGATTACCTTTAGATGCTGCTATATGTGTTTATCTAATACATTTGTTTTGGATGGATGTGTATATGGATGCAATGTATCTTATGTATGATATAGATAGATGGATGCATTTCCTTCTTCATGTATGGATGCAAGCTTTTTGTTTTGATATGTTATTTCTCATGTATGCAATCTGTATGTATGCACATGTAAATGATTATTTCTTTCTTTTCCTTGATAATATATCTATGTAATGATTAATGATATGGGATGAATTCAAAAAGTATAATCTCATGTTTTTATTGTAGAAAAGATGATATTGAGGTGATGTTGTCCTTGCTGATTTAACCTTGTTGATGATGTTATGTACCCCCTTTTTGATGCGAAATGACGCCCTTGGAAAAAATGCATGTGCAATTAATCTAACATGATAATGCAATTAACCTTTCTATGAATGCAATTATCTTTTCTATGAATGCAGCTAAGTGTCACTAGCTTTTAGCAAATAAATGCCTTGAGGATATATTTTCATCATTGAGCATTTGGGACCGAAAATTCGATACAATCACCACTGCCCACTGACATGATGATATGAATATCGCTTTTTATTGCTCATATGGTAACCTCCGTTTTGCTTTCCCATCGGTCTCATCGATACGACTATCACTGATTACAAACAATCATGAGAGTACGAATATCGATTTTGTCGGATTCTATGTTGCAAGTGGATTTTGGTATTTAGATATGAAGAATCTAAATATCCAAGGTATCCGGTTGCATAAACAAACAAAGGTTAACTCATTGTTTTATAAGATAATCCTCGATGGTTCTTTGATGACCATGTCTTTAGATGAATTCTCATAAGGCAATGAATCTTCCTCCAAACATTCACTTCATAGTCAAGAAAAATATCATGTCTCCATCATTGCCAATCTAATCGAAACATCATTGATTAGCTAAAAAGACTTGATACAAATTGAATTAATGTAAGTAAACAGATTTTTAACCAACTTTTCAAAAGAATCTATCTAGGTCTTTTGCATTGTTTTCTGATCTTCAAAGAATATTTCCAAGTGTTTTGATCATAGAATGATGTTTGATTTTTAATCCTGAATAATAAGTCAATTTAGGCTCAAGGATTTTGTTGTGGTAGTCAACTTCTTGGTTAGTAAACAATGATATCAATCAAAGGTTTACAAAAATTTGATCTCTCTTCTCAAAATGTTGATCCCTTCCTACTTGTGACTAAATGTTGCTCATTTGAATCCTTTTTGAGGTACCCACTTTCCGATCTATTTATGCTGCCCCCAAGTGTTTGATGTATCAGTTTTGACAACTTTGGGCAATGCAAAGGATGATGCTACAAAATGTTATTATGACTATGTACAAATGATGGATGCAATGAAAGTTTAGACAAATGGGATGATGAGATGCATTATGTACACATGTGACTAGGAAAGAAATGACTTAAGGGAACCAAAAGTGCTTGTTGCCAAGTTTTCACCTTTGGGTGCTCTCTTTTTTTTTTTGCTACCGAGGCGCCTATTGCTAGGTTTTCACCAAGGCACTTTTTTCTTTTTCATTTTTTTTTTGTATTTTTTATTTTTCTTTTTTTTTTGTATTTTTTTTTTTTCTTTATTACCTTGGCGCCTATTTGCTAGGTTTTCACCAAGAGATAGTTTTTCAAATGTTTTTGCTTTCTTCATGCTCAATTTTCCACTGTTTTTTATCTTTCTTCTTTTCCAATGTTTTTGGATTTTCCATTTTCAAATGTTTTTGTATTTTCAAGATCCCTTTTCAACTATGTACAATAATTATGATGCTCTCTCATCTGATACTCTTTATACTCTTTCATCTGCTTTAGGTGTAGAACCTCTTCAAATGAATGCTATTTATGGGTTCTTTTAATTCTTCACCATTACAATCTGATAACTTATATGTTCCAGTTCCAAAGGATGACACTATCACAAATGGGCCTATCCAATTAGCTTCCCACTTTCCTTTCTTTTCCCTTTCAGCTTGATTTTTGAGATTTTCTCTTAGTACCAAGTCTCCTACTTGAAAATTTCTTGGTTTGATGTGTTTGTTGTAATTGCGTGAAATCCTATTTTGATAAACTCTTAAATGCTCATAAGCTTGAGTCTGGTGTTCCTCTAACAATTCCAATTGTTGTAGTCTGGCAATCCTATAATCCTCATCAGTGATTAATCCTCTTAATGAAACCCGTAGAGATGGAATTTCAACTTCTAATGGTAGAACTGCTTCGGTTCCATAGACTAAAGAGAATGGGGTGGCTCCTGTAGGTGTTCTGATACTAGTTCTGTAAGCCCATAGTGCGGGATTTATTTGCACATGCCAATCTCTTCCTGATTTGTTAACTGATCTTTTTAATATTTTGAGGATATTTTTGTTCGTTGCTTCAGCTTGTCCATTGCCTTGTGGATAATAAATGGATGACGAATGATGTGTAATGTGAAATGTCATGCAAAGTTCATCAATATCCTAATTTTTGAATTGTTTCCCATTATCCGTGATAATGGCATGTGGAATACCATAGCGGCAAATTATGTGGTTCAAAATGAACATTGAAATTTGTTTGCCAGTTGCTGTTGTTAATGGAACTGCTTCCACCCATTTGGTGAAGTATTCTATTGCTGTGATGATATACTTGTGTCCGTTTGAAGATGGAGGATGTATGATTCCAATCAAGTCAAAACCCCATTGATAAAAAGGCCATGGTGTAATGAATGGGTGTAATTCTTGAGCCGGTGCATGTATCATATTACCATGATATTGACATTTGCTGCATGTCTTCACAAATTGACAAGCATCCTTTTCTAATGTTGTCCAAAAGTACCCTAAACAAAGGATTTTCTTAGCTAGATTAAGACCGCTTGAGTGTGACCCGCAAATGCCTTCGTGGACCTCGCGTAAAGCTAACTTAGACTCTTCTTCCTCTAGACATCTAAGTAACGTCCCATCAAGACCCTTACGATATAATGTGTCTGAAAGGATTAGGTAACGGGCGGCTTGGCGTATGAAGTTACATTTTTGGGCACGAGTTTGGTCTATGGGGAGTACTTGGTCTTTAAGGTAAGTATAGATGGGTCCATACCAAGGAGAGTCATGTCCATGTAAAAGAGCAACAATTTGGGTGTCAGGAAGGTTGAATGCCGGTTTTACCAACTCTTCCACCAAGAACTCATACTTCTCATTTTGATCTGGTTTTTGTAACAATGAAGCCAAGGTAGCCATGGCATCTACTGCTCTATTCTTTTCTCTTGGAATCTGTTCAAATGTGATCAAAGCAAAGTACTTCTTCCATCCATCAATCAAGGTTTTATATTTCATCAATGTTATATCTTTGGTATTATATTCATTATTAACCTGATTGATTATGAGTTGGGAATCCCCATACACTTGTAATTCTGCAATATTCCATTCCAAAGCCATTTTGATGCCAATGACTAATGCCTCATATTCCGCTATGTTATTGGTGCACGGAAATAAGAGTTTATAGGACTTTGGAATGGTGTACCCTTGAGGGGTAACCAATAATATACCTGCTCCAGAACCTCCTTGTGTGTAAGATCCATCAAAATATAATTTCCATGTCTTTGCTTCTATGTTGACAATTTTTGCATTTGGAAATTCAATTTGCATGGTTTGTGTAGACTCCATTGGGTTATCTGCTAAGTGATCTGCTATCACTTGTCCTTTAATTGCTCTTCTATCAACATATTCAATGTCGAATTCACTTAGGATCATGACCCATTTTGCTATTCTACCTGTTAAGGCAGTTTTACTTAGCAAGTATTTGAGAGGATCAATCTTGGCAATTAATTTGATCTTATGCATCAACATATAATGTCTTAGTTTTTGAGATGCAAAAACCACTGCTAGACATGCTCTTTCCATGAATGAATAATTTAGTTCATATTTTATTAAGGTTCTACTAAGATAGTAGATTGCCCTTTCTTTTCCTTGCTCATCTTCTTGTGCCAACAATATGCCTAGAGACCTTTCTGTGGCTGATATGTATAACAACAGTTCTTTACCCTTGATAGGTGACATAAGAATAGGTGGGTTTATCAAATAAGTCTTCAAAATAGCGAAGGCCTTATCACATTCTTCATCCCACATAAATGTAGTGTCCTTGTGTAGCAATCTGGTGAAGGAGTGACACTTTTCTGCTAATTGAGAGATAAATCTCCTTATTGATTGAATCTTTCCTTGTAGTGACCTCATTTGGCTAATATTTCTTGGAATCTCCATTTCTAGAATGGCTTGTACTTTTTCAAGATCAACTTCAATGCCTTTTGTTGACACTATATAACCCAATAGCTTGCCGGATTGGACACCAAAGGCACACTTCTTTGGGTTTAATCTAACTTTGAATTGTTCTAATCGAATGAATATTTTTCTTAGGATTTGTAAATGCTCTTCTCTATTGTGGGACTTTGCTAGAATGTCGTCCACATAATCTTCTAAGAAAGTGTGCATCATGTCGTGGAAAATAGTTGTCATGGCCCTTTGATATGTAGCTCCAGCATTTTTAAAACTGAAGGGCATGACATTCCAACAAAAAGTATCCCAAGGGCAAGTAAATGCTGTCTTTTCTTGGTCTTCGGGAGCAATCTTTATTTGGTTGTAGCCACTAAATCCATCCATTAATGAGTATATTGTGTGACCTGCTGTCAGATCCACTATAGTATCAATGCTTGGCAATGGGAAGTCATCTTTGGGACATGCAAGGTTTAAATCTCTGAAATCCGTACACAAACAGATAGATTTATCATGCTTAGTAACCGGCACAATGTTAGAGATCCAATCAGCATATGCTATTATTCTTATGAACCCCACCTTTAACAATTTTTCCAATTCTGCCTTGACTAGGAGAGCCACATGTGGGTGTATTTTCCTTAGTTTTTGCTTCACAGGTTTAACTCCGGGTCTAACATTCAGATGATGCATTATGAAATCAGGATCCAGTCCGGGCATATCGGCATATGACCATGCAAAATTGACTTGTTGTTCTTGGAAGAATTTGATAAAATCCTCTCTTTCAAGAGATGTAAGTGATGTAGCCAAGTGTACGACCTTTGGCTCTAGTTCTGTACTAATGTTAACTTTTTCTGTTGGTTCTATAAGAATAGATGACCGTTCTTCTTCATGTTCAGGCAAAGTGTCCAATCTCTCTTCTAATGGTGCCACAGTTGGGTTTTCACCAAAAGAAACGTCTTTTATTTTCATTGTTTTTGGTTCTAATGGTGCCACAGTTGGGTTTTCACCAATAGAACTTCTCATTTTTTTATTTTTTTTCATTTTTTTCTTTTTTTGACTAAGAGATTGGACCCTTGCTGTTGTCATTATGTCTGTATTGAGTTCGTTGGTGAAAGAGGGTTCAACCGCATTGAGGTATTGGTTTGTTGCTTGGTCATTTGGGAAGTAAAGTAAGTCATGTGGTTCAGTTTGATCCCAATCAATGAGGTCCGGATGCATCAAAATTAAGGAGTTATTGGGTAAGGTATCATCAATAGGATTTATGGACATGACTTCGTTTGAGGGTTCATACATTGTATTGTTTAGATCTATGATGTGCACTTCCTCAAGATGATCCATGGAAGCAGGGTCAAAGTCCCCTTCACTTGAATCCTCGTCAACCTCTACGGGAAACAATGTGGGAAAAGCCACAAGTGGGTTAAAACTAACGTTTGAATTTCCCTCCTCTGAAGGTGTCCAAAATGTTTCTATCCATGCTCCACTACTAGATGCTTGTTCTATATTAGGCCTTTGAATAGGAGATTCTTCATTAATTGGAGCATCTTGTTTTGGGATTTTTGCATAAGTATGTATAGCAATGACTTCTTTATCTTAACATGACTCATCTGATAAAGTATCCCATTCATAATCCCTAGAGTCATCACTATCTCCTTCGAATTCTAATGCATTTATTTGAGGATGAAAATCATGCATTGGACTTGAACTTTCTCCCTTATATTGGAAACCTACTCCGGATTTTTCATGACTTGCCCTCCAAATAGGTTCAATAGGTTCTAATAATCCTTTATTTCTTTGGCCTAGGGGTCCTCTTCCTTTGTATCCCATCTTTTGCATAATATCAAATCCTTTCCCATATTGTTCGGTTTGTATATTGACATGCTGAATTCTTTCCATGGGAGTGTCTAAGGTATCATCCTCATCATGATAAAGCCATTGAAGGACATCATCTTCTTCCTTATCCCATGTTGCTTTGCTATCTTCCCTCACAAAATAAGAATTATACTTATGTGGAAGATGTTCTTTTGATGGTTTTCCATGTGATTTGGGAGACATGGGCATGTTAAATAGAGAAACTGAATATTCTCCTACCCCTTTTGAACTAATCTTGCATTGTTTGTCAAATTTGTTCATCATCTCACTCATGTATTGGTAATGATCTTCTTTAGCTTGTTCTTTTTCCTCTTTAGTAGGTTTGTAAATCACTGTCTCCAATTTAGGTGCTACATATGGACTTTCCATTACATTTGGACCCTCGTAGCTCACTTTTTCCTTGCCCTTAGTTGATGTAGTTGAGCTAGCTTGAAGAGGATTTTGTGCATCTTCATTGGTGATTCTTGGAACAACTCCTTCACGATTATGTGGAATGTATAATTCATGCAAGGGTTTGAGTGCATTACAATATTGGAATGGATTTGAGTCTCCTCCAACTGTGATTTCTTCACCCATGTATGGGAACTTGATGCATTGGTGATATGTGGATGGGACAGCTTGCATCTCATGAATCCATGGTCTTCCCAATAAGATGTTATAGGTTAATTTCATGTCCAACACTTGACACTTGGTTTCCTTCTTGACTGGTCCCACTTGGATGGGCAACACAATCACGCCTTTAAAAGCTCTTTCAGCTTCATCATAAGCTTTTATGGTGATTTTCTTTGTAGGGTCAATGCAAGACTCGGATAGACCTAAGGATTTTACAAGACTCAATGTGCATATGTTAAGACCAGCCCCTCCATCAATAAGGGCTCTTTTGACTCTATGCCTTTCGATCAAAACCTCTATATGTAATGGAAAATTTTGAGGATGAGTTATAGACATGTCGTCTTGATCAGAAAATGAAAGACAATGAGGAGCCACAAGATGTCCTACCATATTTTGAAACTTTTCTTCCCCTAAGGTAGTAGAAACATGTGTCTCTTCCAAAGCTTTTTCCAAAATCTCTTTATGATTCGGTGACAACTTCAATAACTCTAAGATTGAGATTTGTGCTGGAGTACGTTGCAATTGGTCCACCAAACTATAAGGCCTTGCTGCTGTAGGAGGTTGTTTGACCACAATGTTGGATTGTGGGATATTGGTGTTTTGAGGGACTATCCCTTGTAAAGTCATTATAGAATTCTGCCCTCTTGTAATGACATTTGTTGCTTCCTTTTGAGGCTGTTCATTAATGATTATAGCATTAACAATATGATCATATGATGGCGCAAAGTTGAGATTATTGGCACTTTGTTTCTTGCCATTTGATGACTCACCTTTATCATGTTTGTAAAAAGGTTGTTTGAAGGCCGTATGATCTTCATTATTTTGGGGTCCATCAACAATGATAATGTTATTATCTATCAAGTCTTGCACCACATTCTTTAATTGTAGACATTCATTTGTAGTGTGCCCCCAAATCCTATGATATTCACAATGATGCTTAGCATCCCACCAACCCGGCTTGTGGTCTGGTTCATAAGGCTTAATAGTGGGTAATGTAATAACATTGTTAGCCATGAGAGCCTTTAATGCAGTTTCAAGTGATTCTCCCAAGGGTGTAAAGTGTCTTGAAGGAGTGGGCTTCAAATACTTATCATACTTGCTATTTTGATCCTTGTTTCCTTGATTATTCTTGTTGGCATTGTTGTTGTTGTTGTTGGAAGGTGCATTATATGCTTGATTAGTATTATTCACTTGATTTGGTGTCTTTGTAAGGGCAAATGGAATCACCTTCAAGTTGCTGGATTCCACTACACCATCATTAACATGCCTTTGTTGTTATTTTTTGCAGCATAACGGCTATTGTTATTGTACCAACTTTTATTTTGATTGTTGTTGTTGTTGGTATTGTTGTTGTTGGAGTTAGAGTTATTCTTATTTTCCTTGTACAATTTCAACTCTCCACTCTTAATCAACACTTCTTCCATTGTAATTCCGTTATCAATCAAATCTTGGAAGGTTTTAGGACATTGCATCCTTAGTCTATAATTCAGTTTGCTTCTTAAACCGTTAATAAAGATATCCATTTTTTCTTTCTCCAGTACACTTCTTGGATATCTAGCAAATGCAGTCCTCCATCGTTGCAAGAATGTGAGGAAGGCTTCTCCATCTTGTTGCTTCATGTTACATAACGTTATCATTGTGACCTCATGTTTGATGTTATAAGAGTAATGAGTCACGAATTTAGAAGCTAATTCTTCAAAGGATTTTGTGCCGAATGGTAGTTTTGAAAACCAATCCATGGCCATTCCTCCCAAGCTTCTTGGGAATAGTCTCATTAAATAGGTTGATTCATGCATGAATTCAAGACTCAATGCACAAAACCCTTGAAGATGATCATGTGGGTCAGATGCTCCTTCATACCTCTCATATTTAGGAAATGTTACATTAATGGGAAAAGGCACCATGACCAAACTCTTATCGAATGGAAAAGGACATAATGTTTCAATAGAGAAAGGCTTAGGAGCCCCATTTTGTTTCAAACTGTCAATTTCCAATTGTAATGCTTTGAATTGTTCCCTTATTGCTTCCATAGGGTCTTCTATTTCCTTGGGCTTTAATTGTTCTATGTCAAAATCTTTAGGTAGTTTTACCCCCGTTTGTATCAAGTCCATGAAGTGTTTTTCTTTATCCATAAGCATGGTCTTTTTCATTAGTTCTATGAAATAAGGGCATTGTCTTGCCTCTAACGCTCTTTCAACCGTGGCATCTTCCGCAGTTGGGGGTAAGTTTGTATTATGAGGAGGAAGTAAGTTGTTGCCTTGTGAATTTGCCTCTTGGGAATTAGTATCTCTTCCTCCATTATTAGAATTTCCTTGATTGTTGTTAGGATCCATACCCCCATTCATGTTGTTCCCTTGATTGTTGTTAGGATCCATACCCCCATTCATGTTGTTCCCTTGGTTGTTGGGATCGATATTTCCTAGGGTACCGCTAAACATCTTGTTAATGTCCTTTGCCTTAGCGGGTTTTTCAATCACTCGTGAAGTGATGAAAGTGTTCTTCGGAAATGGGAGCTCTTCTCCATTGTAGGTCCCATCTGTTTGTAATGCTTTCCTTATAGAGAGTGATCTTGTAATAACAGGCATGAACAAACTTTAAGGGTATGTTGACTTTCTTCTCTTGATAAGCTGGTTTTTGGAATAAGGTAAAGATTTTTGATCAATTTTAAATGGTTTAAAATTTTAATGATGTTTTGATCAATAACTTTGGAATATCTTGTTTGAAAATATAAAAACAATCTCAACACACACATCAATTGGGTACCATATCCCTAGAATGCTCTAATATGTGTATTTTTTAACATTTTCACAGGTTGAAACACAAGAATAGCTTCCACGCAATCTACCTAGCACATAATTGGTTCGTAAACATGGCTCTAATAGGTAGTTTTTGCTATTTTACCGTTATGTAGTAAGTTTTCCGTTCAAAATAGATCTTAGCTTTTCATCCCCCAAGTATGTTAAGGGGCTTCCCACACACACCGAAGCACGATTTTGCGCAATCTGTTAAGACTACTAGAGGAAGTTCGAAAGAGCTAAAATCCTTTTTGTCATGCACCCCATTAAGGATACCCGCGTTTCATTTTATAGTGGGTCGGATTCTCACAGCAAAAGCAAGTGTATCCCGCTTTGGGCTATCCCTCTCACTGGCCCTTTTAAGGCAATCTCGGGAGGCGAGCCCACTAAGTTTTAAACATGTTCATTTGAAAGCATGAAAAGTGGATTTGGTAGAGCAAGTTTGGGAATTTGATTCACTCAAAAAGTGAAGAGCATATCCCTATTGCTTTTCCCTTATCCCAAACACTCACAATCAATTTGGTTCTTTTTCAACCCCGTGACAAAGGGGTTCTTAGAATTGAAGTGTTTATTTTTTTCCTTTTATGATTAAACTATGTTTTGAACTTTGAAATGCCACAAGCTAAGGGAATGTGCAAGCTTGATGAGAGAAATACCTCAAACGATGCTAGCAAAGGCTAGGCGCATTTTTAAGTAGTAGATTTCTCTTTTTCTCTCCAAATCCTTCCCTTAACTTAGCAAAACGTCCACCAACAAGTTAGTCAGCACAATACAAACAAAGTGAGGGGAAACCAAAATCAAAGCTTAAAATGATATAGTTGATTATGCTTTTGATTCTTTTTACCAAAATACTTGCAACATTCTTACAAACTTAAGGACTAAACTCCCAATTTAATGATACGTATTTTTGTTTGTAAGCATCTACAACAGCAATGTATTTAGCATATAATTCTACTTCCTTCTCTAAATCATTGTTGAGAACAAAAGTAGAGTGTACCCGATTTTCTTTCCTTATCCTCTTAGAGATCAATTTCTCCTCTAAGTTATGCCTTCTCTCTGGTTTTTGCACTTTCTTATGACAGACCATGCTCCTGAGACAAAAAAAATGACCGTGAAATTAGAATACAGTCATCATTTTAACATTTTTGATAAAATAAAGAACATACAGCCACGCGACATTATCCAGACTACAGGCGAGATAAAATTTAATAAAGACGTGACTACTTTAACCGTTAGCGTCACCAAAAGGGGCTCAAGCGAGATTAAAATAAGCAAGTGCAATATCAAATTTTAGCTAAGCGTGAAATCTTTACTAGATGCAACAACAGTAATTATTCTGATAAAATATAAATGCTCAATCAGGCGACATTGTCTATGTTGAACGTGAGATCTAATTTAATAAAGACATGATTACTTTAACCGCGAGCGTCACCATAAGGGGCTCAAGCGAGATTAAAATAATCACGTGCGATATCAAATTATAACAACGGATGAAATCTTTATTATAAGCGACAACCTAATACCAGAAAAGTGACATTTTATTAATCAAAGGCGACATTTAAAATCAAAGAAGCGAGAAATTAAATGAATAAGGCAGAATACTCCCTTTACACCAGGCGTAAAATAATTCCTCGGCCGCGGCTTTCTAATTCTCTCCACGTGACATTTAAATGACCAAAGGCATCAACTGTTTGTCCATGACGCGAGAGTTTGATTTCTGCAGGCGTGATTTCTTTTGCCAGAAGCGTGATTCTGCAGGCTGAAAAGCGTAAGAGTTCAGACTTCAGGCGATATTTTAATTTCCGTGCGCGACATCTCTTTGCTTTAGGTGTGACTTCTTTACTGGCAGGCGTGATTTCTTTTCTGTAACCTGCAAACAGTAAGCAAATTCATGCAATTCTAGCCTAAATTTTGCAAATAACGTGGAAATAATGATGAATTTGAGGCCTAGAGCCCCACGGTGGGCGCCATTTGTGTGTGAGTGATTTACACCTTCATGAAATAACAAGATTTAAAGAGAATTTACACTATTCAAAGCAAACTAATCTAAATAATGCACAAATTAATCTAAATATCTCATGGTTCTCTAAATTGAAGTGGTAAATGAGGCTCTCAGCTGCAAATCCTCACTAGTGACACTCTAATTATGAGAATTGAACTAAGAATGATATGCAAACTAGATCTAATTATCAAATTCTAGCTCTATTTGATAAGAAATCTACAAAATGATCAACAATTGAAGCTAATTATCAATGAAAATTGCTAAGTGAGTGATGTGAATGCAAATTGCAAGAGCTTTGCTGCAATTCAAAGATATGGAGTGGATGAATAATGCCTCAAAATGCCTTCTATTTATAAGATTTTCCCAAGGGTAGGGGGTAGAGTGAGATAACCATGGTTATGCTTGGGTAAGGTCAATTGGCTTTGCTTTGTCCATAAATGGGGGGACAAACATTTAAATGGTTTCAAAAGGCTGGACCATTTCAACAAAAGTGAGTGATTTGTGTCCATTTTGTCTCTTTTTTGCTTTGTTGAGAGAAATTAGTATTTATTAATTAATTAAAGTAATTAAATGTAGCCATGAAGGGTAAGATGTTCATTTTGATTTTTCATTTCAACAACTATGTCATTAATTGAATTTAATCAATTTCTTAGTGTTTTTCCCCTTTTCAAGCTTTATTTAATCATTTAATCATTTAATTGAATTTTCCTTTGATTTGAATTGCTTTTGTTCCATTTTTTTATTTTTCGTGCTATTTTGATGATTTGATGCATCTTATGATTGATTTAAGCCTTTTGCCAATTTTTTGTGTCTACAACTAGAACAATCAGAGAAGAGACCACAACATCCTAGTACTCCACCTCTAGGGAGGAACCCCTATGACAACTAGGTTTCTTCTCAATCATGTAGTGCTGATACGAAGCACTGTTCCACCAAGTGGCCAACAAAGTCTTCTTATCATACCCACAATGTTCAGCTGTGTGACCCATTTTGAAGCATCTTCTACACCTAAAGGGAATCCCTTCATAGTCCAAAGGTTGAACCCAACTACCCTTAGAAGATTTGATTAAGATTTTAATAGGCAACCCTTTTGACACATCTAAGTCAACCAGAATACGAGCATATGTGGAGTGAAGAATGTTAGATGATTCTTCATCCACCAATAGAAAATCACCAAGAGGATTACCCACTTCCTCAAAAAGAGAATCAACCCACGGGTGAAGGGGAAGATAAGGAAGTTGAACCCAGATCAAAAGCTTATCAAATGTTTCAGAAGAGGGATTGAAATCTGAATGCCAAAGTTTAACCATTAATGAGAAGTTGTAATCCTTCCAGCTAAAATAATTATCATACATGATTTTATTTCTATCCTCAATATTCTAAAATTTTGCAACAAAAAATCCCTTAGCCATAGGGTAAATATGAACTTTACCAGAAAGAAGAGGTTCCCAAAAATGTGAAATCTAGGCATGCAGCTGAGGGAGGCTCGACCAAAAGCCCCAAGATCAGCAGATAAAACCATGAGAGGAAAAAAAGACACATTATGTTATATTTCTTCTGCAATCATACCATTCAACTCCACAAAGACAACACAAGAAATGTGAATGGACTTTCTATTAATAGGTCATCACATTAACATCTTCTTAACACCAAAAGAGAGGTCATTCAGGGACTTCACCAAATCAATGGCATAAGCCCTCACAATCAGCTCCTTAACCCCAAAAGTAGACCCCGCAGGAGGGGATAATTAAACTAGGGAAGAGACATGCCACCCATATCTCAATGACAAACATTTGCTGGTGTAATTGATCCTATTGTGGGTTGACTAGTTGTGGTCTTGCTAGTGGGATAATTTGAAGTATTCAAATGACATGTATCCTTAGTGGTACCAAAAAAATGGGGGCTAACACATTTGTACTAACATTTGATGATGTCAAAGGATATTCATTGGCTTGGCTAGTCACCAAATCATTTACAATATGCCTAGTACCATCTCATGGATGAGAATTTTTTACACCTTTGTTTGTCAAGCTTCTAAATCTTGTATTCTCCTAAGTAACTCAACATTTCTAAGTACCATATGATGTGTAGTATATTTTGATTCCAACTCCTCAATTTCTTCTTTCAACTCCTGATCAATGAGTTCTCTTTTTTTCATTTTTGAAGTTAAGTACACATTAGCATTAGTACTAATTGATTTTCCTTTATTTTGATGTGTCAAGGGACTTGTATTAGGGATCTCAAACTTTAAATTTTCTATAATGGGATTTATAAAACAAGCCACTAAACAAATTCTCTTGTTTACTTTTTAATTTAGCCTCAATCACCTTCCTCAAATGTTCTTTGTGGGTTTCTTCTTCTATTTCAAGTTGAAACTCTTTTGCCATCTACTCAAGCCTCACATTGAACTATTTAACCTTTTCATATTATTTATCCTTGTCTTTTGATGACCCCTTTTGTGGCTTAGTGTGGGATGTGACTTTGATACCCTCCCCTTCATCATAAGAAACTTGATCCCCATCCTCATTATAATAGTAACAACTAGATCTCTTAGTGATTTCAGAATAATATTTATGGGCTCTAGAGGATGGTTCACTAGGAAAAGAACTCTTATGACCTAACACTAAAGGAGTAAATGCAGATTGCTCTATTCATTAAATGAATCTTTATTTAATGTAGAAGAAGGAACACTAGAAGAAGAAGAAGAAGGCTTATTCCTTGTATTCTTTTGTTGCCAACGCTGACTATCATCATTTGGAGGTTGATTGGGATGCCCTTATTGCAATGATCTCCTCCCATATATGTTTTCTTTTGAGTCTTCAAGAGAATACCAAGATCTTCTTTTTATTTCACCAATTGGTGTATATTTATGCACTTAAAAATTAACACTCCTCTACAATTTAAACTTGACTAGAACCTTCGCAGTCACCACCCTTTAATGGGAATTAAAATATCAATTCAAAATGATTTCTCACACATAATTCATGGACTCACTCAAAAATTAAAAACCCTTTTACCCAAATAAAACCAATGGCTAGAAATTGTAAAAGATGAACAGATCTAAAAGAAAGACTTAATATAAACCTTCTCAACTTTCATATAGAATTTTAGAACATATTAGATCATTTTTTTGCCCAATGGAATTGTCAATGTTTTGGTGTTTCCAACTTAATCTTGAAATAAGTATAAGGATTAGCCTTCACTAATGGTCAATTATTGCAGATCAGTGGTCGATTGCTTGAGAATTCCTTAGAAATAAGGAATATCTCCTCTTTGGACTCTGCAAGATCCAAGTGGTTGAACCTATGCAATATTGACAAATTTAGAATAAATAACAACAAATATTGCTCACTAGTAGATAACTCTTAGCAATGTAAATTAGAATACATGTTTGACATTCTTCATAATTGGCTCTCTTCTAATACTTTATTTGATTCATAAACATATGAGAGTAAAACCATCCTTTGAATCTATTCCTATAGACATAAATGAAAAGATGATTTAATTTTATTTGTATATTGGTTATTAAAAATTCATAAGATTAAGACCAATTCTTAAATCCATTTGACTAGACAAAGATTACATGTATAATTCTAAACACTTAAACATTGCATAAGTATTCATTTCATCACACTATGCATCATACTTTAATGATCACCATCATTATCATATAGTTACTACAATCCACAATAGGTATTTAATCCCTTCTTAAAAGGAAACCTAAACTATGCATCACACATTCATAAGGAAATTATGATGATATATTTATCCATTCTTAGCAGGAAAAATTATGCAACTAAAAGAGAATGAAATAGGAGACAACACATGGTGAGCTTTTTATTATTTTTTTCTAAAATGTAACTTAGAGTCCATTAAACATGAAACTTTGTGAAACTTCTTGTAAACATATTATCTATTATGTCCACCCACCAAAATTTTAAAAAAAAACATCAAAACCCTTTGTCAATTAGACCTAAATTCCCTTTATAGAAACTGTTAAGTTTGCGAGATCGAATGCAAATGTAATAGCATTGTTATATTATCTATATTTTCCAAATGCATCGATCTCTTTGTATTTATACATGACAATGATAAGAAGAGACATGTCCTTTAATGGGACATGTCTATTCATTAATCTTTATTAATTAAGTATATAATTATTATAAGATTAACTTTAAATATATATATGTATATTAATATATAAATAATATCAATTATTATATATATTAATATATATGTATATATGTAGTAAATCATAATAATTAATAGCACATTTATTTATCTGACTGATGCTACATACATCAACAGAAACATGGAGCAAAAACAAGCCTCAGGTTGTTGACACTTTTCAAAATTTTATTTCATCACCAAAATGAACAACTTGAACCTCCTAGCAACTAAAATTACAATCAGAAGATTTCATTCCCAAGCCTGCAGATACAATCATAACTAAAAGAGGAAATTATAACATCCTGAAAGTTTGAAATGTACATGTATCACAAGAAAAAGTGAAGCCGATGATGCACAACTAAAATGAATACATGCGAAGAAATAACATCAAACATAAGAAACACATATCTAATTGGAATAAAGGAAAAAGTGCCCAATTGAAACTAATTCCTAGAATGACAATTGGCTATTTTCAATCTTCATGGAGCCCCTGTGATCTTTGATCTAGCAAAGTTTCCCTCTTCATATCAAGGTGCCTTTCTGAATTAATCTTTTTTCCCTGCTCGAGTTCTACCTCCTCAATTAATTTAATTGCACAATATTTTTTGTGCTAGTTATTTATGCAAATCATGTTGGCCAATCAAATTCTTTAATAATGTTCACCCTATTTAGAGACTGCTTGCACTTACTATCCACTAAAGATTTCACATTAGTAATGAACTTAGAATATGCAACATTTGTGGAGATTAATTTGTCAATGACCACATAATGCATACATTCAATAAGATAGTCTCCATTAGAGACTGCTTGTACTTACTATCCACTAAAGATTTCACATTAGTAATGAGCTTAGAATATGTAACATTTGTGGAGATTAATTTGTCAATGGCCACATAATGCATATATTCAATAAGATAGTCTTAATCACCCATCTTCTCAATTTCCACATCAAGAATACCCTCATATTCCTTTTTCTATTCCTTAAAATTCTTTAATTTTGAATTCTGATTTTGTAGGGTTGGTATTGTCCAATGTTGTAGATCCTTGAATAACTTCATTTTATCTCTTATCATCTCCACCTTACCTTCCATATAATGAACATCACAAGTAAATCATAACTTTTACTTAAACTTGCAATTTGCAAAGGGATTTTGGGTGTGTACTAAGCAACAGCCTGGGCTCGTTTGTTTGTTGGCATTAGACTAGAATTGGGATTGTCAAATCCCGAAATTGTCATTTTTGATGTTTGTGTTCAAAACATGAAACTGGAATAGAGATTTGTTAATTCCCATTTACTCCCAAAACCAGCATTTGAATCTTCCATCTAAATAGGAGGAATTAGAAAATCAATTCCAATTCTTGTGAAATGGGAATTGGGGGTAAAACAAAATTTATAATATTTTGAAACTCATATGCAAACAACATTTTCCATCTTCTCATTATGAATTCCAAGTGAACCAAACAGTTCCAACCATATTGTAAAAACCATTTTACGGATATAAAACTTCCAGAATTGTCAAAAATTAGAATTTGACAATTCCAATATTATTTAATTCCAACAACCAAACCGACCCTAAGATCCTTAATCTCCATCATTTAAAAACACACAAAATCACAACCCCTCCTAATCAATTGTACTCATGAACCTATCTTTCTGATTACCCGACTAATTAATGCTAATATGGCTGTTCCATTTGACCTTTCGAAGCCATAACAAAAAGATAATGTCTATCCAAGTGCTTGGAAAATTATTGTAATTTATTAATTAAATTAAAAAACACACGACAATTATTGATTTGTAATTTTAGTTTAATTAAAAATAGACACAAATGAGAATCCTATTGGCTGTATGGCCATTTTGTAACAAAAAGTAAGAAGATTGCCGCTATGCCCTGGAATGGCTTACTTTCAAACTCATGGCGGGGAAGCCCTCCACAACATGCACGCTTGCGACCACTAATTTTTAGCCTTGTGTTACGGAATTTGACATCCTAGCAAATTGTCATCATTAGGACTCTCAGTTGTCTTGGTTTCAAATTTTTAAAATTGTATGGGTTACGTGGATAGCATATTTGGATCTAGTTTCCTTCAATTCAGTGATTTCTTTCTCTTGTAGGTGCACCATTATTTGATCTGTTTTCCTCATATCAATGTTTATGTTGTGAAATGGATGCATCATAATTTGATCTGATTGACGATTGTTTTCATGTGGGTGCACCTTAATCGGTTCTAATTTACAATTCAAATCAATTATGGACTACTACAAGGTCCTGGGACTCAGACGAGATGCAAGCAAGGAAGATATCAAGGATACCTTCAGAAAACTTGCTCTGAAATTTCATCCAGACCGGCATGTGAAGTCCTCAAAAGCTGTCCAGGAAGATGCAATGCGGAGATTCAAGGAGGTTTCAGAAGCCTATGATGTTCTTAGCGATGATAAGAAGAGGGCTGCTTATAATTATGCCAGATCGACAACTGGGTTTTATCACAATAATAGCAGTGCCTACAGGGGAGGGGGATACAGTAATAACGGTAGCTACAGTGGAGGGTACGGTAGCACTTATCAGAGAAGGGCACGTGCGTGGGACTTCAGAGCTGGATCATCTCTACTATATTTCTCCAGTATGAATTTTCTGATACACGCTGTTCTTGTTGGGTAAGGATAGTTTTTAATTTTTGATTTACCTATAGAAGAGATTTGATGGTGGTTTACAATTTATGTTGGTGTTCTGTTGCAAAATTAGAGCAGGAACTTGAGAAGTGTGGTGCTATTTAACACTTTTACAGGTCTTTAAAATTGAAAGGCGTTTAACACAGTGGCGTTCTGTTTTGAAACTCTGAGTAGAAGTTTGGGAAAATTGGTGGTTTTTGTCTTCATCTAGTTTACATCATCATTTGTCTTAGAGGCCTTTCTGAGGGTTTTGCGTGGAGCATGCATTATTGCAGACTGGTGTTATATATGGGTAGCATGCCCGAATAGGTTTGAGTTTGGGTAATTGTTATTTCAATGACCTTTCAAACTGTCTTTTTAAGAGACTGGAGTTATCATCATTGAAATGGCTTTCTAGAATCTATATGGTTGTTTTTTGTTGTAATTTGGTTATGCGTTAGAGTTTATGGTTGTCAGGTTTTTGAGCCTAGGGCATTGTTGCCATGATGAAGATGCTTTCTACTCTGGATTAGACGTACTTCATTTGTGGTGTTATTGAATTTTCATCCTGAAGGAATAATATTATTTGAATAGGTAATTTAATTATGTCTTTCCCTTGAAATTCATCAAATTTTTATGCCGCTCCTACGGCTGGGTTGCCATGTTGTGTCTCTCATCTGACCAAGGCATGCATCGTAACATATATTAAACCTAGGTCATCATTCCGATGAGCTCATAGGATTGATGCTATAAATATATTTATTTTTTGCTTTGCAAGTCTTGGGTGATGTTATAGACTTCATTTGATGTGGTGTGGCATAAGATTGGACAACATTCTTAATTTATTCAGTAATTGTTACACCACAACCTTGTTATGTTTCTGTTAGAGTTAAAAGAAACCTTATTCATGTGAGAAGGATTTGAACTGGATCATGCTTTTAAGAGTGCCTTCTCATTACCATTATGCCACAACCTCCCTTTGACTCTCCGAATTTTAATCATTTCATCCCGTGGCTTCTCTGTTTATTCGTCAGTGGGAGAAACGTATCTTATGTTATTTCAGAGAAGCCACTGCATTCATTAATAGTGTTCAAGCAAAGTTTCTTCTTAAGAAAGAAAAGCTTAACATGTTTGACTGCTTTAATGCATTTTTTATTTTGGCTCTTGGGCTACTTCTAATGAGGACCCTTACCCCATTTAATTTCTAGATGTGGATTTGGGTCAGAAATTTATGTCTAATCTTTTTATTTTTATGACCAATGCATGATGTTTGATTTCATTTGTTTCTTAAAGTTTCAGATGTAAGATGAATAGCGTTATGGCAGATTACAGAATATTTTAGTTGCAAAGGTTTAGGGGTTTTTAACGAGTATTTTGCCTTGGGGGAAATGGTTTGAAAATCATTATGGGAAGTTTTCTAAGTTGAGAAGTGTCCTGTTTAGGAATTCTGAATTCATGGATTGCTTTGGGAGGGATTGATTCCCTAACTGCAAATCTGGTTCGGTCTGGATTCTTCTCACTGGTCAGATTTGTCCAGATTTTTCAAATGATATTAAAATATATATTGTATGTTTTTTCATTTTGGATTTCTGAAAATCTTCAACCTCCTGAATGAATCAAAGTTTTAAAACCTGGTGACTGCGATTGATTCTATGTTTCATTTTGGGTGCAGTTTAAGTGCTAAGGTGTTTGTTTCTTAAATACTAGCTTGAAAATGGTGGGTCATTTAGAACTTTAGTCTGGGGGTGTGGTTTTAGGATCTAAGGTGATTGGAAGAAGATATCGGTTACTATGTTACGGTCCATTGGCAATGTCTCCTATTACTATATTTACATAGTTCACATCAATGAAGATATCTTCTCTGTGCTGCTAGTTTTACATGCATTGTGTTGCCTAACACTTACTGGATACAGTGGATTGGCATTTGCATGATGGTGCAGAACATAACCTATACCAGTACCGCAGGCTCTGCTGCACCAGGTCCATTTTAAAATAGAAACTTCATCTCATGAAACAAGGCTAGTAACTGAAGTGATCTGGTTATCTGACAGTCTTAATTGAGTGAAGTTTCGTATGGTATTATAAAATATTTATATTATTATAAATTTTAAACATTTACCTCTCCCGGTGCTTTATATGACTTGTCAGTCACGTCTCTCTCTCTCTCTGTGTTGCACGCGTTTTATAGCACAATGTAAACTTCCATATCCTGAAAAACTTTCAACTGAAACAATTTGCTTACCACAGTTTTGATTGCTTGAACGTAAATGTACCCTTGTAAAGCATTTCTGTCTCTGAGGAATCTAGACATCTTTCCCCTAGAATCCAACATCTACGACCTTCTATTTGATTTGCAAGACACCATATTACATTTTGATCATTTCTTATTGCTTCATCTCAGAATTTATATAATGTAATGCATAAATTCAGTAATTAAATAAAGAAATCCGTGTTGTTGGTCATATATTGTTTAATAGTCATTTTGATATTGTTAAATGTGTACATTTTGGTTGAATGGAGTGAATTCCATTGAATATCTTTCTGCTTGTCTAAGTCCCATACATTTCATTTGTCAATCTTTTTCTTGCATTTTATTCCTGAACCTGAGACTCGAGCACTTAATGTTTATTTAATTTATGTGCTAATTTGCAACATTTCTTTGGGGATATGCTCAAATAAATTCCACTTATGCTGACATATAGAAATATTCCTTTTGTGACTCAAAATTCTCATAGTAAATCTTCGAGCCTAGGAGTCTTAGTGACCAAAAACTTTCAACTATATTCTTAGATAATATGCATAATAAAAAATTAATAAAAAGTTTAGAACAAGATTAATCATTATAAACAAAAATATTGAGATTTAGATCTTGAGTCAATGATCATAGGAGAGTTGAAATCTTAAAGGAACTTAGGAAGAAAAGCATCTTGGATGAGCTTTTAGTCTTAGTATATCTTTGGCGCTACAGTTTTACTTAGATAACTTGTTTTGGGAACACTTTATTTAAGCATAAGTATAAGTCTTCCATCATTGTCACTTCAATAATGAAGCACCTAGAACAAGAGAGATTTTTTAATGTATTATTGAGCCAAAGCAAGGGTACTACTAGCATCTTGTAGAGGCATGCATTTCTTTTTATTTTCCATCTGTACTACTTGGATGGTCACTTTGGCCTATTCACGGACAAACATATATTCTATGTGGGCTTTATTTACATTCACCATGTAAAGAGCCTTAATGAATAGCTTTGATATATTTATCACCCTAATAAACCTCAAAAAATCCTAGCAAATTGAAATTTCACAACATCATTCCCATATGTTTTTTTGTCAGAGAGCTTAATTGCATCCCTTCTTGATTGAAAAATGACAATATAGATAATAGTAGTGATAAAGTTAAGATTGGTATAATTCTTGGTTACAATCCATTCCCTATTTCCAATATTTTGCTCTCTTTTTATCTCCTTTCCTCAAATATCTTTTCTTATACTTGTTGGGTCTCAAAATTGTTGTGCACAGCTCTAGAGGAACTAATTCGCTTCAAGTCAGGGAAATGTCATTTTGAAGGGGGGAATTTATCAATTCATCAACAAAATGTGAGTGAGCAGAGGCCAATCCCTAAGAGTGGATTCTCCTCTTGACTTCCAGCTCAGCTAAACCCAGCAGGGTACTTCTAGAGGTATCCTTAACAAGATTGATCATAGTTAAAGATTAACAAACTAAAACTTTGCAGTATTATCCAATCTATGCTTGCCCCAAAAGTTGTCGCTAGACCAGAAACTAACCTACTACACGTAGAACCTCTATTAAGCTGATAAAGACATTATTGCGTAACTATTAGATGTAAGTATGCAGGATGTAATTGAAAAACGAAAAATGCTGAGAGGGGGAGGGGGTGAATCAGTATTGTAAAAACTTTAACCCGAGAAATAAATCTGACAAGCACACTTAATGAAGAAGACAGGACACAAATGTTTTTCTCACGTGGAAAACCCAAGCTGGGTAAAAACCACGGCTTCACTAATTGAATGGGCTTCAACCCCTTTACAAACAGAGCTACAACTCTTCAGGCTCCAACCTACTTCAAAAAAGGCTACAACCTTTTCTATGAAAAAGAATTTGACAGTATCATAACAATGATAAGCTCTAAGTCTTTACTGTAGACATAAAGACATTGTAATCCTAGATTAATAAACTGAAATGGTTCCTTATGGCAGTGTTCAGTATTGAAGCTCTTTCAATTGGAGTGAGTAGTGGCTCCTGCACTCAAAGACCAATCCTCTAAACACAGTAACAGACTGAAGCTCCCTTAAATAGTTTCTTTTCACCTCCCACCAATTTCAGTATTCCTTGCTCTGGTTCAATCCTTTAGCTCGTGTGTGATACACACTTTTTCTCACCCTGGTACCAGAACTGTATCCTCTACACACCCTGCAATCTCGATGGCTTGTGTCTTCAAAAACACTTGTATATCTGGAGTCTCAGGATTTTTTCTTTTTAAAAATCGTTCACCAGCCTGAACGTGCCCGTTGCTTTTCTCACTGTAGGCTAGTCTCTTAAAAATGGCATGCCTCCACCTGTCGATGTGTGACAGCTCACCCACTAAGTTCTTTTACTTGCTTCCCATACAAGTATTGTCTGGTATTTTATTTTGCACATTTACGGGAAAATCATTTTCGAAAGCATGAACTCGGTTTTAAAAAAGAAACAATCACTCCTGTTCGTATATGCGAAACACATCCACCGAATCACCTTATTCTCGCCCTTTTAGATTCCGGGGACTTGTGTCTCTATACACATACTACTGTTTTTCGTTTCTTGTTTTATCTGCATTCAACCTTGCATATTTGATCCACACGCGTTCTCCACGCTTTTTTGGTATGTAGTAATGACCTTTTTTTGTTGATTGCGCAACAGGTCAGATCGAATCCTTCCAACGTACTGTTACTGAAGCTTATCCTTTACGTGTGTCGATTTCTAAAAACATTGTGATATGCCGTTTAAAAAACGCTTGTACTGAAGGATTTCACCCGATGACTAAACTCGGACACTTGTGAAGACATTGGAAACAGTCTACAGTAACTGCCATCCATAAAAACGGCACACACCAAGGATACAACTGGCAGTAATCAAGGAGAATGTTTCGAAAATATATATGAAATAAATATTTAAAAGAAAACATTCCTGAGCGTATCGTGAGTGACCAAACAAAAAGACGCTTCCTTTTGCCAATGAAAATTCTGCATTTCCCTGCACATATCAAATGACAATTTCTGCATATTCCTTCTACTGAAACTTGCGCATGGCAGTTATACTTGTTGATGCGAGTTTTGTTCCACTTACACAACATGCAGGACTAAATATTCAATGCTTCGAGAAACATAAAACATCAAATCCCCTCTTGAACAAAGTCATCTCCCATGCTAAGCTTTGCAATGAAGATCATGAAATGACTCCAAGGTTCCTTATACCTTTGGATATCTAACTCAGTTGAAATGATGTGATTTGCTGGTTAATCACTTAGGCGGGCTTACGTGTTTCATTCAAAGGTGTCAACTTACTTGCACTGCTAAAGATTTGGCTTTGCAATGTATGATAAAATATATATCTGATGCAAGAGCATCCAGGGGGTAGGAGCAATCTTGCATCACCCAAAAATATTTTTGTTTTTGTATTCAATAAGGGCTATCTTGTGCAGAGCTGCTATTTATGGAAACTTGCTATTTTTAGTAAGTTGGTCATACGATTTCGGAATGTTCTGATTTTACATGTGGAGGTTCATCTCAGTCATATCAGCCTGCCAGTAAAGTTTCATGGCTAGATCAGGTCTAGTTTTGAAGATATTGAAGATTTTTGGTATTGGCAGCAGGGTACATAAACTTTGAACTCAATTTTGAAGGCTTTAGAGGCCCTAGATGAGGTCGAATTTTGGGCTGAATGAAACTTGCTTTATTCAAATGTCGTAGAGCTCCTCGTGCCCTTTTTGAAATGGGGTTATAATAGTCAATCGGGTCAACGGGTGATGACTTATAGTCTCCGGAAGTTGGGTCACCTGAAATGGCGGAAAATAATTTTCCTTCAAAATTTCTGTTCGGGTTTCAAAAGTTTTTTTGAGCCGACTTTGATGTAATAAATTGAAAAATAAAATAATTCTAAGTTTGGTCGGCCTTGTTGGCTAAAAATTCTGGAACCTTCCCAGGCGGTGGAAAATTGCCTATATAAGGAAGACTGTAGTGTTGTCTTAGGCAGTTCGGGACAGTTCTGGGTAAATCTGGGTAATGATTCGAGGCTTTGTCCTACAAAATATTGTAAGGGAATGCCCATGTGGCTTTGCATATTGTAATTCTAAAAGTTTGTAATTCCACATTTGTGGAGATAATAAGAAGCCAATTTTCTGTTCTTGCATATTGTTGTTGTTTCTTTGTTTCTGTTATGTGTTTGTGATATTAAGGGGAGCACCCTTCATCAATATCCGTGATTTATATCACTTCCAACTTTGCTCTTCAAACTTCTACCATCTGGACTACTACTATTAGTAACTATGGATGGGAAACTAATGGAGGCTTGCCTGCGACTTCAACTCCACCTAGTGCAAAGCTTCAAAGGATCTTAAATGGTTTTCATATCAACATCCTCCCCTTAATCCAACTTGGAGTACAAATTAAGGATTTAATGCCAATTGAACTTGAGCGCAATTACTAGATTACCACACAGGGCACCCTTGCATCTACAAGGAGCTAGTGGCCTAGTTTTATAGAATCCAATCAAACATCCACCAATATCACCACACAATCTATCTATTTTACTCTTACTCTAACAACTTTAAAATAAAATCCTATTCTAACCGTGGAAGTAGAAACCATGCAATAATACCAAGTGTTCCAACTCAATCACCATGCAAAACACAACAATGATAAGAAGAACAATAATGGCATTACTTAAGCAACAATTTTCTTCAATCTTCCAATGTTTACAAATGAGAGCAGAAGGCCTTATATAGAGGCTTCAAGTACAATGAGTGGCCAAGATTAAGAGGCAAAAACTTGAAATCAAGTGCCGAGATTAAGAGGCAAAAGCTTTAATTAGGGTTTCCATAACCACCTACTACAAATATTTAATACCCACCCAATTACAATTAAGCACCACCATGTGGGCCAATAGGAAAATTACATTGCTTTTATGGGCCAATAAGAAAACTCAAATCCATAACAACCGGATAAGGATCAATGACATGTGGACCACTAAGAAGAGGGCACATGTAGAAGAAGCCACCTCATCACCTTGGGAAATGTGTTCCTTATCCTCATCCTCCTTTCAGATTCAATGAATCTGGACATAATCTCATCAAATGATCACTATGTGACAATTGGCATGTTTTTATTGAATGAGGATATGAATGCCACCTCAGCAAACTCATCCTTTAAACTTGATAAATACCCCTCTAATTGTTGAGGAGAGATCATTTGTTAATCCTTCAATTGTGATGGCTCATCTTCAACTGCTCCTTGAAATTTCTTCATCTTTTCTCTCTTGTCTTAATCCTCTAAGTTGCTCCCTTGGATGTCTTGATCCTTTTTTTATCTCATTGTTGATGAATCCTCTTCCATCTTCGTCAACATCATCTTCTATCCTTCTTGGGCTGGCATGTCCTTTGTCTCCTTGGGTTGAGGTCTTGGCCTTGAGATGTTCTCAGCTCCTCTCTCCATGCTTAGCCCTGCAACAAACAACATAATCAGGACCGTATTTTTCCTTGATTAAATCTGATATCAAAATCAGAGGTTAGTACAAGTCAAGCCATTAAAATCAGAATCTCTGTCATTCATATCAGACTTATAAATGGACTGATCTTGATTCCATATGCCTTTAAAAACTTTACAAACTGATTTTCTTTAATGCTAGGAGTTCTACTACAAGTAATGCTAACCTCAACTTATCTAGGCCTGGTCAAAAGACGTGATTAAGATGTTAAACTAGATCTGATATACATGCCCAAATCTGAAGATGGCAGCTATGTTCAATTTATGTGTCTATGTCTAATGTCTGAGACACAAATTAAATGGCCCATCATCGGATCCTAACTTGTAATTGGGTTCCAAAATCATGTCACAATGAGGCTGCTAACAGACCTGCAGCAAATCAAAGTGTTCCGAGATGAAGTTCAGACCTGTAGCTGATAGGAAAATAGTCCCTTTGGATATTGATGACTGTTGTTGCTTCATAGTGACTAATGTAATAGGTGTGGTGGTGCTTTTCGATGCCAAAGTGTGCTAAAAATGAGGCAGATCTGATCTTTGCTCCTCCACAGTTGCAAAACAACTCCTATATCTGCCCTGTAAATTCAAAATCCAGCACTTGTTTGTCTTTGTTTGCAATGAAAAATGTTTTCAAATTGTTGAATGATTCAATTTATATAGAAAATGCTTGCAAATTTGCCATTAAATCGCAGTTGCATTAGCATTTAATTCCCAGCCATGACATTAAATTCGATCCCTCTCTTTAATTACAAATGATCATTAAATACAAAGCCTCCATGGCTAAACTCGAGGCAAGATTTGAATTGCTAAATGCTTTGCAATGGAGTTTGTGCCACTTAAATGATTGTTAAAACAACTTGTCTTGAATTTTGAACTGAGATTACTTGACATTTAATTCACTTTCATTTTACAACAAACCATGCATCGAATTTAGTGCCCAGATCTGCACTTTACAACTTCCAATATTATAAAATATCATTGAGTTTTGCACCTTGCATTTAGCATTTAATTTTCAATTTGTGATCTCACCTCGATTTTAGTGCCCAATATTTAATTGCTTGGGTCGGATTTGGGCTTGAGTGCTTTGATGTAGAGGTCCTATGTGGCCACATGCTTCATTATATGGGGCCCAAATCAGGTCTGACCCAATCCCCAACCCATACACTATTTTCCAAAGTTGTTTTGCCTAGAATTTTGGGCCCAAATTATTAAAAAAAGCCACACGTCTCCTATAGGGCTGCTGATTCATTGGATTAATGCCCAGATCTGATTTAATTTAATGCCCAGATTTGATTTAATTAAGGGTCCACATGGCCATGTATTGAGGCCCGTACCAATGTGATTTAGACCTGGCCCAATCCTAATGCAAACTGCCTCATATAAAGGGAGGCTTAAAGCCATTTTAATCCATTTTCAATTGTTTTGCAGGTCTGATTCGAATTCTGGGTATAACTGCTGCTTTGGGGAGTCAAAACTTTGAATTTTGTGATCATACTGTCAAATTTAAAGGGGCAGATGTAAGCACAACCATTGCCCTTCGAAATCTGGGCTATACGCTTCGTTATCAACAGCCTAGAGGGCCTAAACAAGGCCTTACTTGATTGGAATTTAAGTTTGTCATAAAAAACTCAAGCCCTAACGCTGTGCATTGCGAGATGAGACACCAAATTTGTTATATGAAAAGAGGCCCCAGCCTCAAGATGAGACACAAATTAGATGGCAGGAAAAAAGGCTTAGCCCAAAGACGAGCAACAATTTGATGGAAGCAAAATATGCTCGGCTCAAAGATGAGCATCGTTTAGATGGAAGCAAAATGTGCTCGGCTCAAAGATGAGCATTGTTTAGATGGAAGCAAAATGTGCTCGGCTCAAAGATGAGCATCGATTAGATGGAAGCAAAATGTGCTCGGCTCAAAGATGAGCAACGATTTGATGGAACTAAAACGCGTTCAGCTCAAAGATGAGCAACGTTTAGATGGAACTGAAATGCGTTCAGCTCAAAGATGAGCAACCTTTAGATGGAACTGAAATGCGTTCAGCTCAAAGATGAGCAATGTTTAGATGGAATAGAGAAACAAGTCCCATCCCAAAAATATTTTAAACTTAGCCAAATTTACCTCGTCTTCCATCCATTCTCAACCTCTAACTTCGCTCCATCTCTAAGATGACAATCAAACCAATCCCATCTCAAAGATTAGAATTAAATCAATCCCACCTCAAAACTAAGCCAATTTTCAATTCCACTCACCTGCAACCCAGCTAACAGCAGTAAGATGGCAAAAGAGGGGGTCCCCATTTGCAATGGGGCAATGGTGTGAAAATCTCACAACAATACTGAGCCTCTCAGCCAGTAGCATGATTGTCTCACCATTCTGCAGTTACAAATGGATGAGAGACAACCGAACAAACAAAGCACAAACTCAAAAAGAAGACGACAAGCATCCTTGAAGAAGGAAACAAAAATTTTGGTGACACTAATAGGAATATCCAATTCCACTTCAATTGACATCAATGACATAAAATATAATAGTAATGTCCCCAACTAGGACTTTACTTGTTTTACCCTAAAATTCCCAACTAGGATTTGGATTTCATTTGGAAATGGCAATTTACATAGTCTCTGCAACTTTTCCTACTAGGAGGCTGCCAATTCCCAATTATTGACATGCATCAATGTGCATTTAAATTGAACTAATTTAAGAAACAGTGAATAATTCATAATACATTTGATAGTTAACGTACTTAAGCCCAATTCCTTACTTCTCTCCTAAACACATCAACCCTAAGGAGGACAAGGAATACTTGTCATAGGGTTCTCAAAAACATATCTGCAAGTAGGCTCCCTCAGGGTTTCCGGAACACATTCATACCCATCTCGGGACTACTCCCCCATCTCGGGACTACTCCTTTAGGGCTTTAGAAATACATGTTGTTAACCTATCTTGGGATTCACCCACCTTGTGAGGAATTTCTCCTATCACTCCCTACAACCAACCCATTTATAATGTCCCTTCCTTAGACAACTTAGTTGTTAGCAAAGGTTGGCCTATTATCTGGGTTCCCATGGGTCAACAATGTGGATAGTTGATCCATCCAGAGGTTTGTGGAGCTATGCAGGGGCTTTATAAGTCATTTTGGATAGTTCAGGATAGTCTCCTAAATTTTAGGAGGGATTCTGACTTTTAGGGATTGATTGGGAGTTGACCGGAACGCATCGGGGGACCTCCGAGATCATTCTAGAGACTTTGGTTGCAGTTCCTATATTTTAGGAAGATTCCCTACTTTTTAGCAGTCAAAATTTAGTTTGGGGTCTAGATGACAAGTTTATGAATAAATTTGGATATATATTAAAGAATTTATTATAATATTTAATTATTAAGTTATAAGGCGTGACTTAGGAAAAGAAATAATAAAGTATTAATAAAATGTTCCCTTGGCTCGAGTTCTTAGGTGAAATTGTTTTTTAAAAGTGGTTTTTTATTTTATGAGAATAAGACCCTCATGGATCGATCTCTTTAAGAGATTATTTATTTTAGTAAAGTTCATGAAAATAAATAATGAAAAGCCCTAATATGGTTTGAAACTCTTGGAGGGAAAGAAAGAAAGATGAAAAGAGGTTTGGGGATTCATTTTCATCATTCAAAGATCATTTTTACTTGAGCATTGTGGATCTATGAGAAGGTTTTCTAGTGTAGATTGATCTTCTAGGAACGAAAACTCTTGGAAGAATTGAGAGTTGGACGAAAACCTAGCTCTCTTAGTGACAAGATTCAATATTGATTAGATTGGGCTTTAGATTGGCAATAGTTGTGGTAAGGAATTTCTCAGATCAGACATTGTAAGGGCAAAATTATTGTTTCAGACTTCAGATCAGAGAGTAGACAGCGCTTTTCATACATCACCAAGCGTCCACAGCTTCCGTACCACTCACAAGAAAACCCCACGTCCCTCTAGGGTGGTGTTAGGGTTTGGAGGAGAAATTCAAGGCAAATCAGAATTCATTTTTGGATCAGATTCTCAGCTGGGGGCGACAGATATAAATCAGGGGTGAAGAAATTATTTGCAGACTTTGTATTTGCTGATCATTCATGCTCAGGCCGTACAACCTTAGTACAGGTATGTAGACAATTGTTTTGAAGAAATAAAATCAGAATTTGTTCTCTTTTGGTGTGAATTAATTGCTATTAATTTCTTTTCAATATTATCTTTAAATTCAAGCATTGCAATTCCATATCATAAAAAATAACAAAAAAAATCAGAAAACCTTGAAAAACACAAAAAATCAAATATTACAAAAAAAAAAATCAGAAAAAACTCTGAGAGAAACAAACAAAAATCAGAAATTCAGTATTTAGACAGTTAGGGATCTTTCAGTACTATCAAAGTCTGATTTTGCCAACTTGAGGATTTTACAATAACTTCTATGCATCTGGGAAGAATTGAGGCATACAGATATTACGTCTGCAAGAGAGCACAAGGACAATTGTATTTGGATACAGAAACCCCAGTAGGTATGGATGATTTTCCTGAGGGTAGTAGGAGTCCCCGATAGAGGGGAAGACAGAATCAACAAGAGGATCTAGATTGAGAGTTAATTTGAACTCTCGTTAATACACAACCGCAGATTGTACAAGCTTTAGACATGTTACAGGGGTTGGTGCCCAAAAATGATGGTTTTGATTTCCTATGGATTTGCCAATCCAATGCTGGGAAACCCAATCGTTTTTGCCAGCTAACAAGTTCAACCAAATGGAGGTTTGAAATTCTGCAATTCTGGCTTTGCAAAGCCAAGGCTGGTTGGCCTGTACCTTAACCAAATTTGTTGATTCAAAGGCTTTTTATAGTAGATAACTGAATATAAAACTTGTGGATTCTCTCAAGGTGGCAAATAAACATGAGAGGAATCAAATTGTAAGTATCTCAATCAATAGTATATTGAATGCTGCAAAAACTAAAATGCTTTGATTAATAGTAAATGTTTGACAAAAGGTATATAAAATGAAATAGATCAAAGGAATAAAATATTACAAACTTTGAACAAAGAACTAAATGACTATATTCTAATTATTGATAAGATTAGTGCCTTGCTCCTACTTGGGCAATGGAGTCAATTCTATATCAATCCTACGTACACCTCAAAGATAGTTTTAATAACTTGTATATAACAAGACTATCATTTCAAGGGCTTCTACATGAATTATAATTGAAACCAGATTATACAGTTAGTTCTACCGAATTTAACTCTGTCTTTGAGAGATCAATAGAATAGAGGAAAGTTTGTCAACCACACCTTTCAACTGATGATCAAACTGTATATATATTTCACATTACAAATAACATGAGAATTCAACACAATGAAACAATCTATCTAAATAGATTTATCTGAGAGACTAACCGAAAAGAACTGAAAACTATTACCACAGGTGAGAGAAAAAGCACTTATCTCTTCATTAATGTTGAAAAATAGTACATCAGAGTTCATGTTGCAGCTGTGATCAAATTCTATCCTATGAAAATCTGTATTGTATTATTGTTTACATTTTACATTATGTATATATATGTGTTTGAGTGGCTTTCACACCTCTTTAGGGTGAAAAGACAACCCTTATTACAAATTATTTTGAAAAAACAATAAACTAACTAAAAAATAACTACCTAACTTTCGGATTTGGATCTGGTCGAAAAACCAAAACACCTCGTGGAAAGCTAAGATTTGGATTGGAGATAGGAAATTGAATTTCCCGAACTGGGTCGTTTGTAGATTTTTAAAATTCGACCATCTTCAGCCTTTGTCAGCATCATCTTTGCAGAAGGTCGAAATTCCAACATTTTATGAAGGCTTTGATTAGTTAGTTCTATTTATTTGTGTCATAAATCTTCCTTCCTTTGATTTTTTTAGTATGGAGAAACTTGCTTCTTGATAATGGATTGGGACTCCTAAATTCTCAAAATTTAGGGTACCACCAACAGGATACCCTTGATCAGTTGGATTTGGGTTGGCCTAAGGATAGGCATGGCGAACATGATAGGGGTGATACACACGATAGAGTTGATAGGTCTGTTTCAGTTGCAGGCAGTTGTGGGAGTAGCAAGGCTCCTTCATTGAGTGGCAATGCACTTGGTTCTCCTAGACATGACAGGACTCATACACGTACAACAGATAGGCCCTTGTAGCCTTATTTCCCTCCTAGAGAGGAGCTGCCACCAATAGACCCATTGGAGGGTGTTGAGTTCCAAGATGCAGTTATGGTAGCCGGTGATGAGTGGGGAGCCCTTCCACATGTTAGAGATGCTTTTCTACTACCCCAATATCGTGCACAACGTAGAGATAGTTTGAGGACCAAGGGTGATAGACGACCCAAACAACATCAAAATAGAGACCTTAAGAGAGCTACCAACAAGCTCACCTTATCTTCCTTTGATGGTAGTAGGAAGATTAGCGCACGAGCCTAGGTGCACAAACTTGATATCTACCTCTCACTTAAGCTGATGCCTGAGGACAAGGCCATACAGGTTGTAGTGCTACATTTAGAGGGTGTGGCTTATGATTGGTGGTATCATGGTTTGGTTACTCAAAACCATGGGCTCATTTATTCTTATAGGGAGTTCACTGAGTGGTTGATTGCCAGATTTGACCGCAAGGATGTTGAGTTGTACTACAGAGATTTAGCATTGATGTGATAGACTGGGCACGTTGAAACTTATATTAATGAGTTTCAACTTTCAACGCATTTTTATTATGGTTCCAGAGATGCTTGCTAGACATGTGGTGATGCTATTTATTGAGGAATTACATGTGAGTTTACAGGGTTTGGTCAGGGCTCTTAAGCCTAGGACTTTGGAGGAGGCTATTCAAACTACCTTAGACCTTGATACCTCACCACCACCTACTTCGTGTCAGGGGGATAAGAAGTCTTCTAAGAGCACTAATCCATCTTAGAGGCCCTCTACACAGTCCAAGAGTGCGCCACCTCCCCCTAGGATAAATTAGAAGACACGTAATGATTTGAGGAGGAAACTTTGCTTCTCATGTAAGGAGACTTGGGAGCCTGGACATTGGTGCCTTGGGAAAGGCAAGGTGTATTCAGAGGTGGAAGATGAACATATAAAGGATACAAGTTCAGAGGACAATAGTGTTGAGGGTGAGCAGGAGACTCGACAAGTGGAGCTAGGGGAAAAAGATGCATTGGCCAAGTCTAATGTAATCATTGTCTCACTCTTAGGAGTGCCTAGAATTCATCCCTTTCACCTAATAGGAATTATTGAGGGAAAGCATGTGACTTGCCTTGTTGATAGTGGTGCCACACACAATTTTATTGATGAGGGATTGGTTGCTTGGTGTGGGTTGCAAACAGAGGACTTTCTAGGGTTCAGTATGACAGTTGCAGATGGATTCTCTATGAGATGCACCAAGGGGATCCTGCAACTTAGTATACAAATGGGAGATTACACCTTGATAGATGACTTCTATGTCGTAGGTCTTGGCGAGATTGATGCAGTACTGGGCATCTAGTGGTTACAGTCTTTTGGCAGGCATATGCAGGATTTCAAGAGGATAGAGTTGGAGTTTATGGTTGATGGTAAGATGGTTGTGCTAAAAGCGCTTCCAAATGGCAGGCATGTAGCAATTTTTGCACGTAGGTTGTCTTCCTTCACCCATAATGGTGATAGAAGCATAATGCCTCCTATTGGTGAGGAAACACACCACCTAAGATCTGATTCTTTGTACCTTAACATGAGAGACATGGAAGAGACACGACACGTGCCATAAGTGGAGACAAAGAGCAATGAAGGCTAAGGCCCTAGCTGCCCAAGCAAAACAACAATTGCAGGAAATTAGAGTTCGCTGCAAATTGATGGAACAAACAAGACAACAGAGGGAAACCTACCTTAGATCCATGTTTCTTCCAAGGGAAGAATGTATACAAGTTGAGTGAGCAAAGGAAGGTCTCATAGGCAATGAGGCAAAGGTTGAAATCAGTCTTAGTTTTCAGTTTGGGAACAGCAGTGATATACTCCACCTTTTTCATAACATTGCCACTAATAGTTATGAAGAAAGCAATGGTCATTCCTCTTATTGTTGGACTACAAGAGGCAAGTATTGTACATGATATGAAGAAAGCAATGGTCATTCCTACTATTGATGGACTACAAGAGGCAAGTATGGTACATGATAATTTTGACGACGTCTCTTGTCTGAGGGTTGAGTTATACATTTTGATACAACTGTTGTTAAGAGACACGAGTTGCCTAATTCAAAGTTTCTAGCTGAGGTAGTTGATCATTCTCATGACGGTGATGGTGATTCGATTGATGTCTCTCTTAGTGGGCCAGTCACTGTAGAGTCGTCTTTGTTGAGCAGTAATGGCATACATTGATTTTGAGTTTGTCACTTATATCTCTTGATATGGCTGCACTATCCTTGCTGAATGGTGACTTCATAGTCTTTGACTACGTATGGACTAGTGGCTGTCCAAGTTGGAATCACATATACATTGATTTTGAGTTTGTCACTTATATCTCTTGATATGGCTGCACTATCCTTGCTGAATGGTGACTTCATAGTCTTTGACTACGTATGGACTAGTGGCTGTCCAAGTTGGAATCACATAGCACTTCCTGATTTGGCATTGACTACATCAACAATCCAATATGAGAACATTGAGGGGTATTTCTTTTGGATTTTCTTTGATTGGCATTGGTTTGATGACATGTTTATTATCCTCCATGTTGTTGGACATAGTTATGACAACGAGGCAGGGTGGCCATTTGCATTGGATTCAAATTAGGCTCGGATTCTCAGCATTCAAGGAACGAGTTCACATCATAGCTTCAATTGAATTTTCCGGACTAAGGAGCAAATCAAAACCAGAAGGAGGCAAGATTAGATACAAATCAAGACAATTCCTTCCTTGATTTGAACAAATCTCAAATATGAGACATCATTACCAGATCTGAAATAAGAGTTCCAAAAGATGAGGACGTCATTCCCAAACTTAGAAGGGGATTGATTGCATGAAATGGGGAAATCAAGAAGTCTAGGTTATAAGGATAAAGATTCAACAAGATCGATAAAAGAGCAAGAAAGCAAAATATGGAGTATATGGAAGATGAAGCAATTTAGAATATGAGCCATCACAATTAAAAGCTGACAATGATTTCTCATCAGCGAGTAGGGGATATTTAACAAGTTTCTAGATGAGTATGATGAGGTGTCAGCTGTATCCTCAACCAATGAAAACATGCCAAGTGTCTCCATGGAGAGGATTAATGAGATTGTGTCTAGATTCATTGAATGTAAAAACAGAATGAGGCTGAGGAGCACAATTCCCAATGTGATGAGGTGACATAGACCCACATGGTCCTAAATTTGCTCATTGGTTGATTAAAAAATGCCTTATTTTGATTGGCCCATTCGGCGCCAAGTGGCATAGGCCCACATGGCCGTTTTTCTAATTGGTTCTTGATGGCATTTGAATTTTCTCATTGGTCTACTAGTTGGCGTCTTCTTCTACAAGCTCTCTCTTCTCATTGGTCCATTTGTTGGTGCACCTTATCTGGTTGTTTTGCATTTGGATTTTCTTATCGGTCCATGAAGGCAATATAATTTTTTATTTGGCCTACATGGTGGTTGTTAAGATATAGCTACGATCGGATATGGTAATATATATATATATATATATATATAAATATATATATATTAAGATCAGTTGATAATTGTATATGTTACAATGCAGTTAATATTAACAATCGGTTATGAAAGGTCATGACCCTACGTAACATAAGCCATGTATGGTCATGGCTCTTCACAGACATGACTATTCAAAGCATATAAGTGCATATCGATGGCTGGTGAAAAGATCAATCACAACGGTAATCTATTTCAGTACAGCACTCATATATATTCTCTATAGGACAATCTTGATTTCACAACATGGTATCAGAGCCTAACCTATAAGAGAATGAAATATATTCACAAGCAATCCATGGTAACTTGGTAGTGATATTGGTGATGAAATTCCATATATGTTCTTAGTCTAAACAACGACATCAAAGTAATATCCGAGCAAAGTATTACAGAGGGAGACGGCATAAAAATGGTTCAAAGGATCATTTCAGAGCGTAGCAGTGGTAATTAAATACCTCCAAGAGACTGATTGATTATGTTTGGAGTTTTTTCTTTTCAGATACAACAAAATACTTGCTCCTCTTCAAACTGAAATCAATTCTGAAACAACAGCATTTATTTTGTATATTGAATTCAAAGTTTAAAGCAATAACAGCTTCCGCAAAGAGAATCTAATCTAAGATAGTAATACTTCCAAAGTAATTTCTGAATTAACTCTGTCTTTGAATTTGTTAGTGTGATAATCAGACTTGTATTGCCAATGCAAACTAAAGATAATTTCAAATCTGAAACATTGTTAAGGCAGATTTAAGAATTACTGTGATTGATATACCTGATTCCTCTTCCAGATTACTTTTCTTTCTTCAGATTCCAGTCAGCACATTTTCTTTAAATTATTGTCACCAAGATCACAGAAAACACAACACCAATTATTTTCTCAGAATGAATTAAGCATAAGGTGTTGCACAACTCATCTTTCACATTGTGAAATCTCTTTTCTTCTGAATATACGAAGCATAATGCTTTTGCTCATCTCACACGTTATGAATCTCTTCTTAAAAGCTTTGCACTGTGTCGCCAACTTATCTCTAACTCCCTTCAAAGTCTAATAAATAAAGAAATATATCTAATGAGTGTATGGAGGAATTTGAAAGTTATAACTAACAAGGAAGTTGTAACTTGTTACCGAGTATAACTTACAATTGTCGTTTATTTTCAAACTTCCTTGAAATATCCATTAGCAATATTAATGTTAATCCTGACCCAGAATGTAATGTCCCCAATTTTAATAAAACTATTATATTTGGGTCCCGATCGATTTAGTTTATCTCGGGCCCATTTTCTTTTGTTGGCGTAGGTGTAGTTGTCACCGTCGGCTCTTTTGTGCACTCTCAGGAGTTTTCCCAACAGTATTTATGCTCGGCGTGTAGGTTAGTTTTGATAGGTGGAGATTTATATTTGATTTGTATTTGCGAATTCCTGTTGGGATTTTGTTGTTCGCCATTTCGGAGGTGAAAGACCCTCCCTATTTGGTTTCTTGCAGTTTCGGTGGGATTCAACCTTCACCCTACTCTGCTTGTTTTGCTTGTATCGAATCTGGCAAATCCGAAGTTTCGTCAATAAATTCAATAAGATCTTTCTGGCAATCATATTAGTTGGTGTATTACTCTGTGTTTGCAAATTCATATCTAATTATCTGCAAAGGAGAAGTGGACTTCAATCGGGCATCTGGAAGGCGTCATCCCTCACTGTTGTACCGCACGGCCATCCACCTGTTGTACTGCACGGCCCATCCACCCGTTATACCGCACGGCCATCCACTCGTTGTACCGCATGGCCCATCCACTCGTTGTACCGCACGACCATCCACCCGTTGTACCGCACGGCCCATCCACCCATTGTACCGCACGGCCAATCCACTCGTTGTACCGCACGGCCTATCCACCCATTGTACTGCCGGGACATAATTTACCATCGGGACAAAATTTATTGCCGAGACATAATTCACCGCCGAGACATAATTTACCTCCGGACGGAATTCACCGCCGGACTGAAATCTCCTTCGAGACATTACAGTGGTATCAGAGCTGGTGATCTTGCCAGCCTGTTGGGATGATTGAGAGATTTTGGGATTTGGATCACACTATGGTGCCTAGCAGCGATGGACAGTGGTGGTTGAAGGCATTACAAAGGATTAGCAAAGAGCTCAGCGAGGGTATTGATCTTCCATTAGATATATTGGAAGTATGTTTGTGTAAGGTTGACCAATTACCTTCAAGATTTATACAGAGGATCCTTTCTCCAATTAAGGATGCCTTAAGTCAACCCAGGCTTTTGAGACACCATGACAAGGAAATGAAGTTGGCAGTTGCAGCATGTCTTACCGAGATTTTGAGAATCTAGGCTCCTAGAGAACCGTATGATGACAACACCATGATAGAGATATTGCATTTGATCGTTGACAGCTTTCAAAGTCTTGATGACTTCAGTCGTGACCCTTTTGGCAAGAGATCTACAATATTGGAAAATTGTGCAAATGTCAAAGTAACCTCCTCTTAGATCTGGAGTTGCAAGACTTGATCCATGATATGTTTCATCACTTCTTGGTCACAATGAAGGAATGTTATGATAGTAAGGTTTCGGTTGCTATGGAGAGCCTTATGATTTCGTGCATTGAAGAGATGGATGAAATATCCCAACCTATCATATCTATGTTGTGGGTTGTTCGCAATCTAGAATGTGTTCCATCTATGGCAGCGTGTAGATTGGTGAGTAATGTATTCAAGCATTGTGAAGAAAAACTAATATCTCATTTGCACAAGTGGGAGAAAGTTGATGACGACAATAAAGGTGATGCTTTACACGAGGCCCTATCTGCCACCGAGGCTTTGTCCACTGCCAAGGTTCTCTCTGACATGGTTGCTGAGGCTCAGTCCCTTGTCAAGGCTGTGTTTGTTGCCGAGGCCTTGTTTGTCGCTGAGGCTGTGTCCGTCGCCGAAGCTCTGTCCGTCGTCAAGGCTGTGTCTATCGTCAAGGCTGTTGCCGAGGCCTTGTCTATCATCGAGGCTGTGTCGGTCGCTGAGGCTGTGTCTGTCATCAAGGCTGTGTCCATTGTCGAGGCTGAGGCTATGTCCATCACCGAGGCTATCTGCCGCTGAGACCGTGTACGTCACCGAGACTCTATCTACTGCCAAGGCTATGTCTGTCGCCGAGGCTGTGTGCGTCGCCGAGACTCTATCTGCCGCTAAGGCTATGTCTATCGCCGAGGCTCTGTTCGTCGTCAAGGCTCTCTTCGTCATCGAGATTTCTTTCAGATCGAGATTCCCTTTGGACCAAGATTGCCTTCGGGCTGAGATTGCCTTCGGGCCGAGATTCTCTTCGGGCCGAGTTTGCCTTCGGATCGAGTTTCCCTTCGGGCCGAGATTGCCTTCGGGTGGAGATCGCCTTCGGACCGAGATTGCCTTCGGGTCAAGATTCCCTTCGGGCCGAGTTTGCTTTCAGATCGGAATTCCCTTCGGGCCAAGATTGCCTTCGGGTCGAGATCCCCTTCGAACCGAGATTGCCTTCGGGTCGAGATTCCCTTCAGTTTGCTTTCAGATCGAGATTCCCTTTGGGCCAAGATTGCCTTCGGGTCGAGATCCCCTTCGGACCGAGATTACCTTCTGGTCGAGTTTCCCTTCGGGCTGAGTTTGCTTTCGGATCGAGATTCCCTTCGGGCTGAGATTGCCTTCGGGTCGAGATTCCCTTCGGATCGAGATCCCCTTCGGGTTGAGGTCGCCTTCGGGTCGAGATTCCCTTCCAGCCGAGATTGCCTTCGGATGGAGATTCCCTTCGGGCCGAGATTGCTTTCCGGACATCTCGCAAAATTACCTCTGGGCAGAAATTACCTTCAGAACATCACAGTGTTGTCGGCATCAGCATCTGTGTCTGTGCCCATGCTAGAAGAGATTGTTGAACATGAGAGTGTGAAAGATTTCATGGGTTGGCGTTGTTGAGATCCTGGTGAAGGGCATGGCAATAGTTATACCAAAGTGATGCAGTTAAAGCTTGATGACGGTTTACTCGTCCCAACTAAATCCAACTATGTGCATATGGTCCAATAGCAACACAGACTTTTCAACGGAAATTACTACCAACGTCTGCACTTGGCTTGGGATTTGAGGATTGATGAGTTTGATGTTTGGTTTCATTGGGATCCTGGTGACTCTGGGCATGGCAATAATTATATCAGAGTGGAGCAGCGAAAGCTTGATGGAGAGTTACTTTTCTCGCTTACTTCCAGGCACATGCGCGTGGTCTTGTTGCAGCTTGAGCGTTCCAGTGGATACAGTTATCAGTGTTTGCGCCTAGTTTGGAATCCTGGAGTATTGATGATGGATTGCTTGAGGGCAAGCAATTTTCGGGCGGCAAGGATTTGTAATGTCCCCAATTTTAATAAAATTATTATATTTGGGTCCCGATCGATTTAGTTTACCTCGGGCCCATTTTCTTTTGTTGGCGTAGGTGTAGTTGTTGCCGTTGGCTCTTTTGTGCACTCTTGGGAGTTTTTCCGACAGTATTTATGCTCGGTGTGTAGGTTAGTTTTGATAGGTGGAAATTTATATTTGATTTGTATTTGCGAATTCCTGTTGGGATTCTGTTGTTCGCCATTTCGGAGGTGAAAGACCCTCCCTATTTGGTTTGTTGCAGTTTCGGTGGGATTCAACCCTCACCCTACTCTGCTTGTTCTGCTTGTATTGGATCTGGCAAATCGAAAGTTCCGTCAATAAATTCAATAAGATCTTTCTGACAATCATATTAGTTGGTGTATTACTTTGTGTTTGCAAATTCATATCTAATTATCTATGAAGGAGAAGTGGACTTCAATCGGGCATCTGAAAGGCATCATCCCTCACCATTGTACCGCACGGCCATCCACCCATTGTACCGCACGGCCATCCACCTATTGTACCGCACGACCCATCCACCCATTGTACCGCACGACCATCCACCCGTTGTACCGCACGACCAATCCATCCGTTGTACCACATGGTCCATCCACCCATTGTACCGCACGATCTATCCACCCGTTGTACTGTCGGGACATAATTTACCATCGGGACAAAATTTACCGCCGGGACATAATTTACCTCCGAACGGAATTCACTGCCGGACCGAATTCACCTCCAGACCGAAATCTCCTTCGGGACATTACACAAAATGAAAGTTTGGTCTTCATAAAATATAATATTTTTGGACATTTACGGCTGTGTATTAAAAATACATGATCGCTGTCAATAACTTTTGTCATTTCCATAACTTTGTGATTGCTGTTAATAATTATATGAAGAAGAATTCCATGCACATCCCAAAGTCTCTGCATTGCTAGTTCAACCCAAAGCTTTCATCAGTGAACTCGAAACTTAAAAAAAATTGAAGGGTACAAAATCTCAACAACTCCTTCCGGCTTTCTGTATTTCAGATACAAATAAATACCAATAATCATGGATTGAATGAAGATTGCTTCATATATATACAGAACATGTGGGTATCGGACAGAGCATGAATTAAGTCTGACTGGTACGAGGTATAGATAATGATGTACAATGATCAAGACTACGAGGACTGCAACTATGACAAGGCACAGAGTATTATAAGATAGGCCACGATTAATTTTGGCATCGAAACATCTAATACTGAAAGTATAAGATTGGCTATGGATGGTAGTAACGGTATGGTCGAACGAGTATGGTCGAGGATCATATGTGGATTGATAAGACTGGAGGAGACAGGGAACACATACATGATAAACAGTACAAGTCAGTGTAGTGAAGATCGAATATGTCTGCCTATAGATACGTGGATATAACAAAAGGTGATATGATTCATCGGTAATACAAGTATCTGGTTGGTCAATATAGACAACAACATATATAATAGTACAAACAAGCTCTAGAGGGAAGAAGATATGATGATAGAGATATCTACGCTTGGTGGTTATATCAGAAATTGGTGTGACTAAACAAATAAGTTATATTGTAAACATCAATTATCGATACCCAACATTAGTTAATAAGTAATTAAAGAGATATGATACTATAACAGAATAAATAATTATGAATCTATCAAATGACTATGAATTGTTACGAATACACAGATTCGTGTCTTTTACACATGATTCCTCATCCTAAGCATATGATATAAGAAAAAAAAATTACAAATCAATGGAATAGGAATTAACACATGGGGATATATGTATTATGCAATGGAGAGGAGAACAGATTGGAGGGTGATACAAATCCACAAGGAAGGAGTCTAGATTGGTCGAAACGGAAGAGGGAGATCAGTTAACATACAATCAGATAGTGTTATTACATTTGCAATGATCCTAAAACCTTAACATGGTATCAGATAATTATTGAAGACGACAGAACATTCGACCAACATATCTGCATATTTGAATTGGCATAGAAAAACATTGTTGAAAGCATTATAAATTGGTTACACACATCATTTATATCATGCATAGCATCATTCGATGAAGTGAGAAGGATAAGTTAAGGTAATTGTCCCAACTATCTAAGTTAATCGAAAAAGGGGATAGTACAAGTGGGATAGTAACCAATGATTAATATAATCAGATACCGATAATGTATGAAGTCAACATCTAATTGGTAGTTATCATAATGAGATGTGATTTGTAAAGAAGAAAATTAACATAAGGATCAGAATGAAACCGATATGTTATGAAGAAGGACGATGGGTACGTGTATCGTATTAATGGGCTCACCTTACCAAAAGGAATACTTGAAAATATTTGAAAAGATAAGTATCTCATGTTTTATTAATCCATATGAATTTGCAGTTTGTAATTCATTAAATAATAAATTTTGTATGCTTCTATCATTTTTATGTTCGGGATAGTTTAGCTTTATAAACTATTTGTAATCTATCTCTGACATCTTCAGAAAGGTTAAGAAGTTGGCAAAATTTAGCTTCTAAGGAAACAGACGATTCAGTCAACTTGGACAAACTCGATCATATTGATTGAGAGGGAGTTCACTATTGAAGGTAAAACAATTCTGAGATTATAGTAGTGGGAACTCGTGGATAGAATCGCCGATGAGATGCATTTGGATATAATCCCTGATTAAGGCATTCCATACATCATGAGACTACAACTCATTGAGATAAACATCATACTAGAGGTCTTTATTATCTTCCCTCAAGTCCAAGAGGGAGTGTTAATGTTGTTGCCTTAGAAAAGATCAAAATGCATCTTATGCTAGCCGATGTAACCTTATGACTAGTCAGATTATTCATATTGGTTCTCTCAGGAAGGTATGAAGTGACATCCTGCAGTGACACTGAGTTGAGTATATAAACAGGGTATGCCTTCGTGACAGAGGGAGAAGCTAAAGGATCTACATCAGTGGACATTCGAGGATCTTGATTCAGCGGGAGTAGACCATGTTTTGTTGGTTCTCTAGTAATCAAGAAATTGTAGTAGAGAATTATTATTATTACCATGTGAGAAGGCTATATGTCAGAGAGAGAAGCTAGAAGATCAAATTAAGTTAGCACCCCCGGATCTTGGTCATTCAAATTCAGAGGGAGTGTACCATGTCAAGATGGTGTATACTTTGTAAGCTCAGAATTCACCAAGACTATGAGACAGTACAAACAAATGCAATTTAGTGGAGAACAAATGGCTGATATTCTTACCAAACCCCTTGCTAGAAAGAAGCTTGTGTACTTTCAGATAATTTTGATATGTTGAGGAGTAAAGCCTTAGCTGAAAAGAAGGTTTCAACTTTAGTGATCCATCATTTTGTATCTTAAATAATTCTTGTCTTTGATAGACAAGTCTAAGGTGGAAGTCTTGGTTTCCACTCTCTGGGATGAGCCATGGTAGATCCACCCTCTGAGAAGAGTCAAGGTGGATGTCATATGTGTGACTTTATGGGCCCATTCATTTTGTGATATATTATGAAAGGTGACGATCTTTCTGTAGACACCGAAAAATCCTTCAGAAAATAAATTATTTTTATTTTTTGAAAATCCTTGATGACATCATCATTTATTAATTAATTATTTATTTAATTAATTAATTTATTTTTATGTCATTAAATCCCTCTCTCTTAATTAAAAATCTTTAATTAAGGAATCTAGCCTAAAAATGTCATTTGGACATTATCCCTAATTTATTAATTATTTAATTAATAAATTGCCCAAAAACTTCAAAAATAAATTAATTTATTTTTAATTTATTTTTTATCCCAAAGTTGGCCAAAATTCTAAAGAGCACTAAACTCTTCTAGAAAGTCCTAAACCTTCCTCTAAATGGGTCAAATCCCTAATCTAGTCCCTTCAAACCCTAAGCCTAGATATTTAATATTTATTAAATTTACCTTTAATAAATATCTAAATCTCACCAAAAGCCACTTGCCCATCCCTTTCTCCTAATCCTAATCCTAATCCCCTTTCTAATCTTGTCACATTCCATTAGCAAAAGGTTTACCAAAACTTATGCTAACCTCCTCTTAGTCATTCTTTTTGGTCAACAAAGATGGCCACCTCTTGGCCACCTCTTGCAAATGCATTTAAGGATGCATTTAAGCCTTCCTTATCTTTCTTACATGCATTCATTATGCATTTAAGACCTTATCCCTTCCTTGCCACCTCTTGGCCTTGGGCACATTTACCAAATTGTGCACATGCCCTCAAACTTTCAACTCAATCCTCCCTTGACACTTGTCAGGACACTTGTCCTTGACTCAACCCTAACCTTAGCCCTAACTCTGACTCATCCTTTTAACCCAAGACCTTCCCTTTTCCTATAAATAGCCTCACTTCTTTGAGCAAACAATCCTCTCTCATCTTTCAACTCTCAAACTCAATAGCAAAGTTATAATGCCATTTTCATTCTAGCATAAGCATAAACTCATCATTTTAGATCATTTTCAAGCTTAAATCACATCTAAATTAGCTTTATGGGACTAACATAGATTCATTTCTTGTTTAATCAGTCTTAGTTCATCTTTTAGCTTTGCATATTTGTGTGTTCTTGAGGCCTTTGAGGCAAAATAGGTTCCTCATACCTATTTTGTGTCATTTTGGGTCTTTTTGATCCTCAAATCATCATTTATCTTGCATGCTCCAAGTGCTTGAGTTTGCACACCCACATCCATTTATATCCAAGCATATCAAACGGTGCATGGGCGCATCCGTTTTAGGCTTAAACTGAGGTGGCTTTGATTTTAGTTTGTTTACCATTAAATTTGATTTGATTATATGCTATGACGTTTGTTTGTCTTTGGCCTTCAAAACAGGTTTAGGTGCACGCTCAAATCCTAGTCTACATTCTGGCACGCCCGGTGGGACAGACTAACCACAATCATTTTGATGAAATTATACTTTATATGCTTGTATTTTGCAGGAAATAAAAGAAATGTCGCCTTCATGAAAAGAAATGACGCCTACAGCAATTAAATGTCGCCTTCAAACAAAGAAATGTCGCCTTCATCAAAAGAAATGTCGCCTACAAAGAATCCAGTCACGCCTTCATGCAATTAAATCACGCCTTTGAGGAAAGAAATGACGCCTATGAGCTCTGTTTTCACGCCTGCATAATTAAGATTTTCCTGTGATCGACAACTTCTGTTCCGTCCCAGAATTCTCTTCTGTCGCTTGCATGTAAAGAAATCACGCCTGTAACGAAAGAAATCACGCGTCTGCATATTTATCTGTCGCCTTTTGAGGTACAGAATGTCGCCTGTAAAAATGAAGTGTCGCCTCTGCACTTTCCAGTGTCGCCTATAAGCTGGACAGTGTCGCTTTTTGGTTTTTTGTCTTGAGGTTTTGGGGACTGGTTTTTTTTTTCATTTCTTTTATTACAGCAAAGGTCAAAACAAAATCTTGAATGACATTAAGGAAATGAACTTAGGTCCTAGAATGTCATTGTCATTTTGAAAAGCTAACTCAATCTCGAATGCACTAAAGGAATGAATAACTCTGTTCCCTATCTCATTTCGAATTCCAAAGCAAGCAAACAAATACAATCTTGAGTGATCTAAGGGACAAAACAAAGCTTTTTTCAAAGTTCTTAAATCAACTCACTAATCAAATCTTGAATGCACAAAAGGAAAGAATTTGCAAACGTTCAATTCATTTACATTTTGAGGAAAAGAACAAATCAAAATCTAATCACGAGTGTCTTCATTTCAAAGTTCAAACATCACTTAATCAAATTTGGGAAAATGAACAAAATCTGCTTGATGTGCATGTAGGAGTTTTTCAATTCTTGCATAATCCTTGTTAGAGTAAGCAACGTGGAACATTTGAACTTGGACAAGTTCACCTGTTCTGCTTTTAGCGAGGCCTGTCCAAGGAGAAGCGCTTCCTCCTCGGAGAACGACCTCAAACCGGTATCCCCCCCGGCCGGTATATAAATAAGCGAATACCAAAAGAATCGCTTACATCTCCTAATCGCCGGGCGTTCGTGCCAAACACGTGTCTGGGGATGGTAAACATTCCTCTCCCCCAGCATAATTGGCAAGGCTCTTAAGTGAGTCACGGATGATGAGCAAAACCGGGTATGGAGACACCACGGAACTATTAAAAACTTGATAAAATAGAGGCTACCCTATCCACATCCGAAAGTATCAAAATCCTTGTGCAAGGACCGATTCCAAGGGGTTTACCGGGTCGCCTCAAGATTACTCACCATTTGTATTCCCTTCTGGGGGATACCAAGCTGTGGGCAAGCGATTTTGATACTCACCTTCCTTAGGTAGATCTGTTTGAAGTGCTTGACAGTCAAAGACCCGTGAAAACATTTGTCAAACATACACTTTTTCGAAAGCATTTATCAGAGTCTTTTATCTTGTTTGTATCTCACAAAGTTGCTTTGTCCTTTGTGAAGATTGCTTTTATCAATTCCTTTGCCAGATGGAAAAACATCAAGCAGATCTATAACTTGGTACGAAGGACAATCAGAGCAGCCATCCCAAAACTTGGTCATCTCCCATCCCTTTGTCTGTCTTCTTCCGTCAGTCATCCCAATCTGAGTCTTAGTCTTCCAAACTATCTTCATCCTTCCTCCTTATCCAACTCATTCGCAAAGTCAGCATGTCTCAAATTTATAATGAGTTTGGTTATGATATCTCTCCTCTCCCTCCAATCGATCCTAATGATGATGAAGGTCTTGTAGACCATGATGCCTATTTCAGCCAGTTTGCTCCAAGCAACCCCCAGCGTTCCATCATTCCTCCAATCCAGCCAACCATGCCTTCGCGCTTATCTCCTAGCACTCCCTTTCATGTCCTCGGCAAGGCTAGCACTTCTTTTCATGTCCTCGGCAAAGCAAACCCAGTATCTTATCCATCCCCAGCATACCCTTGTCTTCAACCCAAACCTCTTCCATATGCTCCTTTCAGGCCTCCACTTTCTGCTATGGTCATTTCTCCATCGCCATCATCCCTTAGAAATGCTTCACGCTACTTCCCCTATCTAAGGCCTCCATCTACCCATCCTCCAAAAAATTCTGAAATCCAAGATTCTAGTCCTCCCATCCTTTTCACCAAACCTCTATCCTTTCCCAAACCACCATCTTCTGCTCCAAACCCCAATCCTCCATCCTGTCCCAAACCACCATCCTCTCTTCCAAACCACATTACCAAAAGTCTCTTCCCACTAGCAGAGTTCATCCCTCAACCCACTCCAAAACCTGTACCTCAAGCCATTAGCCCTGCCTCTTCAGCACCATCATCCCCTCAAGCAAAACCCAAAGCTCCCTTTTCAAAGTCATCTTTTTCATGGGTGTTCCCTTCTTTCTCTCCTCCTTCGCGAGCATCTACCCAGGCACGATCCCCACCTTCATGCAGGGATCATCCAAGCTCCCCATCTCCTCCACCTTCCAAACCTTCTTCACCACAAAAGTCTCCAAGGAAACCAATAACAGAACCCAAGGAAGAGCCAATAGCAAAACCCACGCCTGAAATTGAAAAGCCAAGCAATCCTTCATGTGAAGCCATCATTGATGAGGCCCATCCAGTGCTCCCATCTATTATCTATCTTCCATACATCCCAACCGTTGATCCTCTTCCATCTCCTAGCATCATTGAGTCCCTTCCATCTGGAGTCTCCATCCAATCCCCACCAACATCACCTCCTCCTAGCATTATCCAAAGCACATTCAGTGAGCCCCATGAGTTCACCCTTCTTCCTACCATTGCAGCTGAAAGATCTTCCATCCTTTTATCCATACCATCTGAAGAGTTCTTCCTTCTTCCAGACACCCCAGCAGTAGAGTTCCCAATCCTTCTATCCACTCCCTTTGAAGAGTCCATCCATATATCCCCTAATCCTCTATCTGAACAAATCCCATCGTGTCAAGATCTGGACCAAAAGCATGTTGAAATATCTATAGAAGAACATCAAGATCCAACCCCTTTACTTCCCCCATCGCATGGTCTATTGCCTCCATCACCTTCAATCCAAAATCCTACAATCCCAATTCCTCCAATTCAAGATCCTATCATCCCAGTTTCTCCAACTAAAGATCCAATACCATCCCCCAATCCTAGTCAAAATCCCAGCATCCTATCCTCTCCTCTTGAGGATCGGCCAGTCCAAACTAAACAGCTGCCATCACTCTATCCACTTGGAAAACTAACATTTGTCAAAGGTAAACCACTTGAAAAAGAAGACATCAGCTTCTTATCTTCCATCAGGGAACCAGAAAATGGCTGTTTGTCATTCACCCCAAGTCAAAAATATCCTTGTCTGGATAAAATGCTGAAAAGATGGAACTATCAAGGCAAAGGCCTTGGCACTCACGAACAGGGAAATATACAGCCCATTCAAGGCAAGAAACATCCAAAAGGCTATGGAATTGGTTACACACCAGAAGAGGACACTCCCTCCACATCAGCAAAAGGTACTTCATCCAGAAATGTTGGTACAGCTAAGGCAAAGTTCAAACATCCATTCAAAACCAACAAAACATCTTTCAGAGCCCACAATGCAATTCCTCCTCCTCCATCGTTACAACCGAGGAAAACCTATCATATTCCTCCTTCATCTTCCCCATCCATTTTGGGTCCCTATGTCCCAAAGTCTTTCAGCGCATCTCCGTTACCCAACAAATCCATTTTGGGACCTTATATCCCAAAATATCATCCTCCATCTTATCCTACTCAGCCTTTCATCCAACATCCAAGCATCCCTAGTCAAGATCAACAACGGCACATGTCCACATATCCTATCTACCAATCTCCTTCCATCTCTCCATCCAAATTTCCTCCATCCCAGACAACTCCTCATATTCCTCCCAATGCTCCTCGCAACTTGGATGCCATATCGCGCATGAATAAAGGGAAAAATCCACAAAAATCCCAGGATTGTTATGTCCAGTCTAATCGACATGCACAATCAAAGCAAAATCCGATCAAGCAAGCCAAAGCAAACCACTGGCCACAAAGGCCCATCAAAGCAAATGCCAAATCTAATGCATCCCAATGGCTGCAAAGGCCCAATGACGATTACCATGTCCAGTCTAATCGACATGGTCAATCAATGCAAGCTCCAATCAGGCAATCAAATGCGCCGCAAAGGCCCAGCAAAGAGCCAATCAGGCATGCTAAAGCACCCCAATGGCTCCGAAAACCTAGCAAAGTCCAAGCAAAATCTATCACATGGCCACAAAGGCCTAGCAAAGAAAAAGCACAATCTGATGCCCACCAATGGCCGCAAAGGCACACTAAAGCTAAAACAAAAATGATGTGGATCCCAAAGCAAAAAGATGTAATCCATCTAACAAAAACATCCACAATGGCATCCAACGTTGCCCATCTCCCAGCTCCTCAATCTTCCCCTCCATCTCCTCCATCCTCTAGCATAAATCCTCCATCACATCTATCTCTATCTTCCACATCCAATCATCCATCTTCCTCGCAACATGTGCCAATGTTGATCCTGACAACATCCCCCTATCTTGATCACTTTCCATCCTTCCATCCAAACACTTTCTACCACCATCTTTCCCATCTCCCCCATCTAATCCATGACTTTGCATGATCCCCCCCGTCCTGCTACAGTTGTACCAACATCCAGGCACACAATCAGAAGAAATCAGTGAAGAAAGTCAGCACAAATCAGTCAGCACATCTAAAACAGCAAAGGGAAATCAATGACAAATCAGAGAAATCAGCAAAAATCAGCAATCAATCAGGCTTTTAGCATCAACATATGCCTATCAGCTTAAAACAGAAGCATATTTTGGAGAGGAGGTAAGCTTTAGTCGCAAAAGTTAAAAAAAGCAAAGGCAAAATCATGAGTCTTTATGTGAAAACCCTTCTGGGGCACATTCTGATTCCAAAACAGTAAAAATAAAGGGCGTATCTTCTAGTGAAAACTTGGCAATTCAAGCGCTAGAAGATGGAGCTTTGCCTCTTCCTCCTATCTGGGATAACAACACATGATAGTTCCCTATCAACATTGCAGAAACCAAGCTAAATCAACTTGGGTACAGAAGGATGTTTGTGGCTCATCTACATGGAGGTTAACCTGACAGAAAGTAAATCATGACCTTAAGTGCCTTGCTCCGAGGAGTCAATTATCAACTGTGCATGGTCATATGCACATGCCTAGGTGTGATCTTAAGCTTGTCGTCCATCATCTAGCAATGGATCCCCATGACAAGCCGGCAACATCAGAAAATCAGCAATCCACATCAGAAAATCAGTGAAGAATCTCTCAGAAGATCAACATCAAATCGCATGATAGCACCAAAATCAGCACAAAACTCAGCGCCACATCAGAGAGTTAGCAACAACATCAAAATATCTGTGCAAAATCAAAAACAGCAGGGCCATCATCAAATCATAAGGGAACCTCCAATCAAAGAATCAGCAACACCATCAGAATATCAGTGACAAATCAAAAGGTCACCATCTAATCAAGAGGAAGCACGACAGCATTAAATCAGAGCTTCAGCAACAAATCAAAATGTCAGTGCATATCAGCACCGAATCAGCAACACATCCAAACAAAATCAGAAGTATCAGTGCATATCAGCACCGAATCAGCAACAAATCAGAAGTATCAATGCATATCAGCACAAGCTTAGCGACAAATCAGCAAGATCAGCACAAAGTCAAGGAAAAAACACAAAAATCCATAAAAATTGGATAAATCAAAGGAGCAAATTATCAACAAAGCAAAAATCAAGAGAAAAACATTCGTCCTCTGGTGAAAACTTGGCAATTCAAGCGCCTTGGACAAGTACCATGGTGAAAACCTGGCAAACAGGCGCCATGTGTAGTGCCCCCCCCTAATTCCTTTCTGCAGTTAGGGGCTTCCTTTCTATCACCTCTTATCCAACATGTCCTCCATCCCCTTTTGTCTCTCACTTCCTTCATTTTCCATTGGATCTTGATGACAAAAACAGAGACTATCAAATGTACATGCTTTTGGGCACCTCCTTGGCATCCATTGCACCTTTCAGCTACATATCCTCTATCCAATCCTTTCATCCTAGCTTCCATCCTTCCTCATCCTCTTGTTGGCATATCTTCCGTCCAAGCATACACCATGCCTTTAAAACACATGAACTATCTTAAACAGGGGGCATCCTCTTCCTTGGTGACGTATTCCTTGGAGGCTATCCAAATCCGAATCTTCCATCTCCCAAAATCCTCAGCAATTTCTCTATCCAAATCCAAACCAACCACCATCTAATCCTTCCAGCACTCCTCTATCTTGATCCACCAGCAAACCAACTCAGCGTCCCATATCCTTTATCAGAATCCAACATCCACCATCCACAGCAGAAAGCAGATTCACCATCTTTTGCACCAAAATCCAGAGCTCCAAATCCACAAGCATTATCGTGTTCCAGCCCTTTGAGTTGTTTCCATCCCTTATCCTAAATCAGAAATCATCCTCTTTTTGGCACAACGTGTTGTCTTAAAGAAATCAAAACCTTGTCCTTGCATCGCCTTATCATCTCGAGCAAGAGATTGGCTTGTATTGACAAGAATCCAGTTGACCGAAGATCATCAGTCTATCCTAGGTTGACGCAATCCTATCACTGATCCTCCATTGGGAAAACAGCAGCTCATTTTGTTGACACTTGGTAATCTTCCACCAGCTTTCCATCTTCCACCAGCTTTTCATCCTCCAAGCAGCTTTTCCATCTTCAAAATCCTCTAGCAGTTCCACCATCCAATCTCCCCGAATCTTCCTCCATCCCAATCTCCTGGCAGTTCCATCATCCCCATCCTAAGCATTTCCTAGTATCTTCTCTTGTCATTGGTATCTAGCTATAGCCAACCTCATTGCAATCCAATGCCATTCATCCCTATCCACACCTTGCTAGCAATCTTCCCAACCTATCCATCTCTTTTAGCTATCCAACATCCAAGATCAAGCTAACCGATCAAATCACATCCTTCGTCTTGTAGCAAGCCTTGATCTCGATCCAATCGTCATCATTGGGATATGTTCTTCCCAAATCCGTGTCATTTCAGGACACATCATCCGCTGCCAGTCCATCTTGGCCTTCCAACCCAACTGGGGCACCATCTTGCATATCTTTGAAGTTGTCAGCTTCATCCCCAGGTTCTTTGTATATCCTATTCTTGAGTCTTGTACCATAGCGTCAGTCGTGTCTCCACCTAAGCTCATTTGTACATTTGTGTCTTTAGGTCCCATCCTTTGTCTTAGTCCTTTGTCCGTCCTGCAGCAGCATTTGATCAAATATCTTGTCCCATCCCCAGCCTCAGAAAACTTTTAGCCCCACTCGGGCCTTGTGCTTCAGCAACATCAATTGTCGACTTATCCTTGCTCATCCTGATTATTCCTTGAACTTCAGCTTTTGCCAGCGAGCAACTACACTTATTCTCTCACCAACCCATGGGTCCTTGAGGATATATCGTTCCTCCTGTCCGACCAATCTTCCCACCATCAATCAAACCTAATCTCTCTCCTTGGCAAAGGATGTCTTTTTGGAGTTATCATTTTGATCTTGGGTTTTGTCCTTTGGGTCTTGTTAATCTTTTTGGCTTCTCATTATCCCACCAGGGTCACCACGATTCTTTATATCACGGTGTGCTGCGTGTGCGGATAATCTGGGGCAAGGTCTTTTGATCTTTCGCTTCTGCCTGTGAGTCAGTTGTGTGTTTGTGGTTCCTTCAGCATCGGTTTCGCCATGTCGCCTCTGCGCTTCATGTGTGATGTTGGGGCAACCCTGTGTGTTTGTTTAGCGTCAGTCCTCGTCAGTCCTCTGCGACGTTGTTGACAGGCCTCGTGATCCCAGTATCCTTGGCAGGTCTCTAACATAGCTATATTAAATCTAGGTTGTGCACTCCCGTTTGCACTTGGAGCTATCTGGTCCCTTGCATTTATCATATAGATTAATTTTGCATCTTTGCATACAGTTGCATCTTTAATCTTGCATTTCCATCTCGTCTTGCATATCATCCACCTTTTGTTCTTAGAAGTGAGGTTATTTATCTCCCCTTTCTTCCTAGGCCCTTCCTTCCTCGTCCCGCCGGGCACACTCTGTCCCAAGGCGTAATCCCTCTTTCTCCTTGTCCCACTGGGCGCATCTTCCATGATTTTGTCCCATCGGGGCATGTATCCCTCTTTCTCCTTGTCCCACTGGGCGCATCTTCCATGAGTTTGTCCCACCGGGGCATGTATCCTCTTTTCTCCTAGTCCACCCGGGCGTTACCCTCTTCTTCTGATTCTAGCCTTGGCATCTTATTTTCTTGTCTTTGACGCTATGCCACTTGCGGCATCGCATCAAAGAGGGGCAAAATGTAGACACCGAAAAATCCTTCAGAAAATAAATTATTTTTATTTTTTGAAAATCCTTGATGACATCATCATTTATTAATTAATTAATTATTTAATTAATTAATTTATTTTTATGTCATTAAATCCCTCTCTCTTAATTAAAAATCTTTAATTAAGGAATCTAGCCTAAAAATGTCATTTGGACATTATCCCTAATTTATTAATTATTTAATTAATAAATTGCCCAAAAACTTCAAAAATAAATTAATTTATTTTTAATTTATTTTTTATCCCAAAGTTGGCCAAAATTCTAAAGAGCACTAAACTCTTCTAGAAAGTCCTAAACCTTCCTCTAAATGGGTCAAATCTCTAATCTAGTCCCTTCAAACCCTAAGCCTAGATATTTAATATTTATTAAATTTACCTTTAATAAATATCTAAATCTCACCAAAAGCCACTTGCCCATCCCTTTCTCCTAATCCTAATCCTAATCCCCTTTCTAATCTTGTCACATTCCATTAGCAAAAGGTTTACCAAAACTTATGCTAACCTCCTCTTAGTCATTCTTTTTGGTCAACAAAGATGGCCACCTCTTGGCCACCTCTTGCAAATGCATTTAAGGATGCATTTAAGCCTTCCTTATCTTTCTTACATGCATTCATTATGCATTTAAGACTTTCTTATCCCTTCCTTGCCACCTCTTGGCCTTGGGCACATTTACCAAATTGTGCACATGCCCTCAAACTTTCAACTCAATCCTCCCTTGACACTTGTCCTTGACTCAACCCTAACCTTAGCCCTAACTCTGACTCATCCTTTTAACCCAAGACCTTCCCTTTTCCTATAAATAGCCTCACTTCTTTGAGCAAACAATCCTCTCTCATCTTTCAACTCTCAAACTCAATAGCAAAGTTATAATGCCATTTTCATTCTAGCATAAGCATAAACTCATCATTTTAGATCATTTTCAAGCTTAAATCACATCTAAATTAGCTTTATGGGATTAACATAGATTCATTTCTTGTTTAATCAGTCTTAGTTCATCTTTTAGCTTTGCATATTTGTGTGTTCTTGAGGCCTTTGAGGCAAAATAGGTTCCTCATACCTATTTTGTGTCATTTTGGGTCTTCTTGATCCTCAAATCATCATTTATCTTGCATGCTCCAAGTGCTTGAGTTTGCACACCCACATCCATTTATATCCAAGCATATCAAACGGTGCATGGGCGCATCCGTTTTAGGCTTAAACTGAGGTGGCTTTGATTTTAGTTTGTTTACCATTAAATTTGATTTGATTATATGTTATGACGTTTGTTTGTCTTTGGCCTTCAAAACAGGTTTAGGTGCACGCTCAAATCCTAGTCTACATTCATATCAAACGGTTGGACAAATAATCGCCCAACCGTTTGAGGCAAAATAGGTTCCTCATACCTATTTTGTGTCATTTTGGGTCTTCTTGATCCTCAAATCATCATTTATCTTGCATGCTCCAAGTGCTTGAGTTTGCACACCCACATCCATTTATATCCAAGCATATCAAACGGTGCATGGGCGCATCCGTTTTAGGCTTAACCAAGCTTAAGACTTTCCTAAACCAAAGCAAAGTCTTTCCTTCCAAATATCTCAACCACAAAGCATTTATTGCTTCCCCAAAGTCTTCAAAGCCTCTTAAAGCCCATTCATTGCTCTTACAAGCATTTCTGTAGGCGTCATTTCTTTTCATGAAGGCGACATTTCTTTTATTTCCTGCAAAATACAAGCATATAAAGTATAATTTCATCAAAATGATTGTGGTTAGTCTGTCCCACCGGGCGTGCCAGAATGTAGACTAGGATTTGAGCGTGCACCTAAACCTGTTTTGAAGGCCAAAGACAAACAAACGTCATAGCATATAATCAAATCAAATTTAATGGTAAACAAACTAAAATCAAAGCCACCTCAGTTTAAGCCTAAAATGGATGCGCCCATGCACCGTTTGATATGCTTGGATATAAATGGATGTGGGTGTGCAAACTCAAGCACTTGGAGCATGCAAGATAAATGATGATTTGAGGATCAAGAAGACCCAAAATGACACAAAATAGGTATGAGGAACCTATTTTGCCTCAAAGGCCTCAAGAACACACAAATATGCAAAGCTAAAAGATGAACTAAGACTGATTAAACAAGAAATGAATTTATGTTAATCCCATAAAGCTAATTTAGATGTGATTTAAGCTTGAAAATGATCTAAAATGATGAGTTTATGCTTATGCTAGAATGAAAATGGCATTATAACTTTGCTATTGAGTTTGAGAGTTGAAAGATGAGAGATGATTGTTTGCTCAAAGAAGTGAGGCTATTTATAGGAAAAAGGAAGGTCTTGGGTTAAAAGGATGAGTCAGAGTTAGGGCTAAGGTTAGGGTTGAGTCAAGGACAAGTGTCAAGGGAGGATTGAGTTGAAAGTTTGAGGGCATGTGCACAATTTGGTAAATGTGCCCAAGGCCAAGAGGTGGCAAGGAAGGGATAAGAAGGTCTTAAATGCATAATGAATGCATGTAAGAAAGATAAGGAAGGCTTAAATGCATCCTTAAATGCATTTGCAAGAGGTGGCCATCTTTGTTGACCAAAAAGGATGACTAAGAGGAGGTTAGCATAAGTTTTGGTAAACCTTTTGCTAATGGAATGTGACAAGATTAGAAAGGGGATTAGGAGAAAGGGATGGGCAAGTGGCTTTTGGTGAGATTTAGATATTTATTAAAGGTAAATTTAATAAATATTAAATATCTAGGCTTAGGGTTTGAAGGGACTAGATTAGGGATTTGACCCATTTAGAGGAAGGTTTAGGACTTTCTAGAAGAGTTTAGTGCTCTTTAGAATTTTGGCCAACTTTGGGATAAAAAATAAATTAAAAATAAATTAATTTATTTTTGAAGTTTTTGGGCAATTTTTTAATTAAATAATTAATAAATTAAAGATAATGTCCAAATGACATTTTTAGGCTAGAGTTCTTAATTAAAGATTTTTAATTAAGAGAGAGGGATTTAATGACATAAAAATAAATTAATTAATTAAATAAATAATTAATTAATAAATGATGATGTCATCAAGGATTTTCAAAAAATAAAAATAATTTATTTTTTGAAGGATTTTTCGGTGTCTACACTTTCATATGTGTTGGGTTACTATTGCTAGGTGACGACTTAGACAATAGTTTAACCTAGTGTCACGTATGACTATGTATTGTAGTCACTAGTCCTGGCACTGAATTTTTGGAGTTGTTAAATCCAGTTCCGAATTGGTCGGGGATTATAACAACATGTGAATCAAGATTAGACTACATTAAGTTGTTGTCCTGGAATGTGCTGGATATCTTGATTGTTATTGCTAAATCTAGTTCCGAATTGGTCAGGGATTGCGATAACTCTTCTATTAGGATGAGTACATTATATTAATGTCTCAAGCTGTGTCAGATATCTTGATATGAAGTTATGTTTTAGTTATCACTAAAATCCAGTTCCGAATAAGTCAGGGATTGTGATGACACCTAGTCAAATCCTCTCTTGCTAAGAGGGAGTGTTAAGATATAGCTATGATCGGATATGGTAATATATATATTAAGATCAGTTGATAATTGTATATGTTACAATGCAGTTAATATTAACAATCGGTTATGAAGGGTCATGACCCTACGTAGCATAAGCCACGTATGGTCATGGCTCTTCACAAACATGACTATTCAAAAGATATAAGTGCATATCGATGGCTGGTGAAAAGATCAATCACAACGGTAATCTATTTCAGTACAACACTCATATATATTTTCTATAGGACAATCTTGATTTCACAACAGTGGTGCCTAATTGTAATTGGGTGGGCATTTAATATTTGTAGCTATGATTATGGAATCCCTAATTAGGGCTTATGTGGATTAATCTTGGCCATTGATTTTGATTTAATCTTGGCCATTCATTGTACTTGAAGCCCCTATATAAAGGCTTGCTCACATCATTTGTAAGGGAGATGTTGGAGAATTGTTGCAAGAATAATGCCAAATTTGCTATACTTATCATTGTTGTGTTTTACACGGTGATTGGTTTTGATCAAGTTTGAATTATTGCATGGTTATCTTCATCCTCTCTTAGAATTGATTTCAATTTTAATTTGTTAAGTCAGAATCTGCTTAGAATAGTATAGTTGGATGAGGTCAATTGTGGATGTTATTTGCAATACTAGGATTGAAAACTAGGCCACTAACTTTTTTCTGATTGTAAGTGTGCCTTACGTGGTAAGCTAGTGATTGATTGTACTTAACTTCAATTGATATCCAATCTTTAGTTTGCATCCATTGATGGGATTGAAGAGGAAATATTGATTTGAAAATCATTTGAGTACCTTAGAAGCTTGCACTAGGTGTGTGGAGTCGCTGACAAAACTACATCTAGTAGAGTCTAAGTCATTCACACTTCCCTACATTCATAGTTAAAAGTAGGAGTAGAAGAAGTTAAGTTTAAGTTTAAGTTGAAGTGGAAGTTGGAAGATCAAAACTATATTTTCATTGCACATTGTGAAGCCAAATCTTTAGAAGTGCAAGAGTTGATATCCATTGAATGAATAGCGTAAGTCCCATAAGTGATTAATTGTAAATCACATTATTTCACTAAGCAAGTATCCACGGTTAAAGGAACCTTGAAGTCATTTCATGATCTTACTTTGCAAGCTTAGCATGAGAAGTGACCTTATTTAAGAGAGGATTGAGAGTTCGGTGTTTCATCTCGAAACATTGAGTGTTTAATTCTGTATGTTGTAATGGAACAAAACTCACATCAACAGGCTGAATATTTCATTGGAATTTTTTGCCCATAGTTGCTAGGAGACTGGTACTGGTATTGGTACTGGAGAGTGGTATCAGTACCAGTATGTCTTTACTTGAAAATAAGGAGATGGTGGTACTTGGAGAGGCCATTTTTTTAATATGATTTAATAATTTATAAATTTGCTACATTAAAGCTGAACTGGAAATATCATGACATTGAACTTTCAAAACAAGAACATTGGTAAAGTTTAACTTTAAAGTTTAAAAACACAATTGTCAAAGAGTCAAAAAGTTCATAGTACATATGGAAACTTGTAATTCAAAAATGTCAATTTTTTTTTCAATTTTCTTATGGAAACTCGTCAAAATGTAGGGTTTTTTGGTTTTTTAAATGAAAAAATAAGGAAATGTTGGCCGGTTGTCTTTGATGAGTTTCCGGTATAGGGAAATGCATCCCGCTACCTGAGAGGCATCCCAGGGGGTCAAAGTCGCCTCCATGCAACTGTGCTTTTGCTGGTTCATGCTGTCTTTCCACATTGTATGAACACTTTGTTCTGCAAGTGTCTTCTGTGGACAAAAACCAGTCATAGAACAAAATACCTGTGATTCTTGTGGGCATTCTCACTTTGGGAGTGCATTGGAGCTTCAACAGTATTGTAGTTCAGCTAGAGTTATAGAAGTGATTGTTTGAACTTGCAGGTGCAAGCTTTGCAGTATATTTTCTAGATTTTCTGTAGTGTGTTTGCTGCTCTGAGAACAGGATTTTATTGTTTTCCAGCAATATATATCAGTACCTTTGTTGTAGCATTTCTCTGTAATGTTTGTGTAAAAATCATAGAGTGTATTGTGAGATTGCATTGTGTAAAATTCATTCGAATTGTGTAGAAGAATAATATCAGTTCCAGATTTAATTTGGCTGTTTCTGTGGTGTTTTTGGCTATCATAATAACCTAATTTCATGTAATGATCAGTTTGTTATATTTTCCGAAAGTTGTGGGAGTTTTGGGTTTTCTGGTGCAATGGAAGTACAGATCGGTGGTGTAGCTTTCATTGAATTTTATAGATTTTTTAAAGCAATATTTTCAGATCTGGTATTTCTTTTAAAATCATAGCTGGTACATTACATACAAAAATGGGAAGATGGATTCCAGCCTGATGCTGTTGAACCTGTGCAGTACCTGCTAACTTCGTTCATAAACATTCATACAATCTTATACAGAACTGAAAATTGTGCCTAATAACTGTCTGCAAATGCTTTAAAAAAGAATGCAAATCATCGAAATTTAAAACAAATCTCAAAGATCATAATTCAAAGTAAGAAATATCTTACAGTATCTGTTGCACAAGCAGTTCACCCTGAGAGTGTGGAATCTTTATCTTTAATAGAAGTCCCGTTTCCTCCATAATCTATTTCTATGTTTTTTACCCTCTACCTTTATCTTTCTACCTCCTATGACTAAGCTAAATAGCAAATTTATGTACAGTAGACATGGGCATAACAACTGTCTTCTCAGTACGCACACAACTGACCGCTATTTACTACAGAAATGACAGTTTAGTTAAACTTACGTGTCATGCCCTTGGATTACCTCACAACCACTAAACAGTTAACCTAAATATTTTCCACAGAAATCTTGGAGAAATCGCTGATTAAATGGTACCAGTTGTCATATGCCCAGTTCCCTGCCCAATTCAAATGGAGTTATAATACTGCTTTTAGTATTTCCACGTTTTGCAGATGAGAAAGTGGTCTGTATGCCTGTATTTCTGTACTTTTATTAAAAATTCTCTATATTTAAAGAGGAGTTAAATGATTTAATGAAATCAAATCAAGCCCTATTTTCCTATTCATAATTTTCAATGATATAGCTTGTAATGTTTTGCATTCAAATGTTGAACTATATCTATCAACAAAGCAGCCAATATCTGAACAGTTTTATTCATCTTAATAATGTATCCTCAGACGGAGAATATTAATTGGTCCTAGAAGTTTACTATTGCTTGTGTACTTTTTGGCTGAACACGTGAATGTGTAGGCATTTGTATAGTATTTGACTGAATTCTTATTCTTGATAAAGAAAAACTATAATATTTCTAATTGCATATTTAATTTTATATTGTAGATTTCTTATGGGGAGCCTTTTTGTTGCTGATGCAACCGGTAAAGCAATATGGGAGAAGCAGAATAGAGGAGTATGTACTTAACCATCATGTGTCCTTTTGTGAAATGTTGTTTAAAAGAAAATATTCTATAATCATCCGTGCAGTCAGATTTTTTTTTAATGTTTCAGCCTAATTGATTGTACTTGATTATGCTATTGTTTGTATATCCATGTAAATACTAATTCATCCTTTGGGCAAAAATCTAAGGGCATCCATTATAGTCTTCTTTTAAGCTATAAAGCAAGTGCAAGGTAAAAGAAATATAATAAAATTTGTTGATTAAACACAAATAAGATATTCAACTGTAGTAAATATTATTGTGCAATGCTGCCAGTAAACTCATATCTAAATTGATTGGGTATCTCATGCACCAAATTTAGCGTACAACTTAGAAGACAGCTGGTCCTATCATCAACAAACTTGCCTCCACGGCTTTCAAAAGTCTCTAGCAATTGAGTTTACTTGGAATAGACCAAGTTTGACAGGGCAAGGGTATCCAGAGCCATAAATACAGATTTTACTAAACACTTGGTTGCTCACTTGGAGCAAGGGCAACGGCTAATTAAGGGACTGCATTTAGCAATAATTTGTGTGATATAAGAGCTGATCAGTTTGGGATTACAGAAATAAGATGACTTGCGCAATTACCTCAGCCTACACTCAACTACACAACAATAACTCTACAGTAAAGTCATGGAATCAACTTTGCACCATTGTGAGTGGAACACAATTGTGTATTTCCAATGGCTTATCCTATAGGGCAAAATCCTCACTCAGGATAATCTTTATATGCATCTGTTTCCTTGATCAACCAAAATATATCTACCGTTTTTTTTTTTTCGGTTTTATTTGAAGGAAAACAATGTTATGTGGCTTTTTAAAAGAAAACTCTGTTGATATAAATAGCTGAAAATTGGTCATATGTTTCTTATTCGTCTTCTTAATGCAGAAGTCTTTTGAAGAGACAATGGATGCTATTAATCAGAAGAAAGGTAAGAGGTTATATAGGACCCAAAAGGAGAAGGATGAAGAAGAAATGTAGGGTTCTGAAACTGGCAACTTGGCAAATATGAAGATGTCTGAACAGAGCAGGTTTCCCAAAATTATTATATATATTATAACACATGTGAATCTTTTGTGTTTCTGTAAGTCGCACAGATATAAATTTGAGTCTCAAAGTGTCCATCCCTGTTCCCCCAAAATAGCTTGAGTATTTCAAGTGCAGAAAACCATTAAGAATTTTGTTGTTTTCCAATTTCAACTATGAAATCTGACTTCTGGTCTACCATGAACATTGATTTGGCCCAGGTTTTCAACTTTCTCAATTGTCTAATCTTTCATTGATGAAATAGTGGCCAGTGAAGTACAGATTACTCGTAAAGGCTATTGGAGGAAGCTTTGGGAGGATAGAAAACACATGTAAATTACCACCCGATCTATGTTGAATAAAGAAAGCCTCTCCTCTTACTATATTAATTGGTTTACCCATTTACTTAAATAATCTATTAATAAGCTAAACTTATTATAGAAATCAATTCCTTTCAATATTGTTTAAATTGGGAAAGGCCCTGTTTATAGGGAAAGTTTTGACCATTGTACAAAATATATTTTGAATTTTCAATAAAATCCTTGGTATTCAGTTTAGAAGTTAATGTTGTGTGAAAGTTTTGGATGAACATGTCCATCAACAACTAACCAAGTTTGTAATCTTTGCATTGTCAAAAAATTCAGCAGTATGTACTTCAGAAATCAGTTCAATGGTAATGGTTGTTGCCTCGTATACATGTACATATGCACATGGAGTATGATTATACATTGTTTGTGTGTGTGTGTGCGCGCGTGCGTGTGCGTGAGAGAGAGAGAGAGAGAGATGGCAGGAATGTGTAGTGTGGTGAAGGGTGAGGAAGAGTGAATTTATCAATTCATTAGAAATCTTCTCTTCTGTATGGTTGAATCTTTAAAACAGTTTTGGATTTTTAGTTGAAAGAATGGAAAATTTGGATACATAAATCACTAAATTAGATTGAACAATAATAATGCCATTAAGCTGGATCTAATCAATTCTTTTGTATCACTTATTAGGTAAGAAAATCATAGAAGAAACACTGCCTCTTCATAATATGCTGGTTTTGGTAATAATCAGTTGTGCAGATCGAATTTGTTTGATGGTGCAAACATGTGGACTGGATAATAGAGGTCACATATTCAAATCTTGAGGTGGGTAGGGTTGTGCAACTCAAAAGAGTACAAGGCAAATGAAAAAAAAAACCCTATCACACCCAACTCCTCGCTTCTCATGAAATGATAACATTAGGGATGCTCATACTTCTAAGGAGTCTCTCCTTCATCATACACATTATTTATACGGTTTTTCCATTGTTCTTTTTGTATATTCTTTCTTGACATTTTATTAGTTGTAAATTTCTATGATTATTTAATATTTTATCTGATAACGCCGACAACATCAGTTGGAGCAGATATATGACAATTATTTGGTAGTGTTTCTCTACGTTTGTAGTCGTAGCATAGTGTTTGGAACCACATGAATTGTCATTTATGATGTACTAACCTGTGTAAATATGAAGCAAATAAAAGGCTGACCTGGTAATTGGGTGTTTCGTGCATATTATTGACTTGTTAATTCTAATATTGTGCAATTGCAATATGATTATCTATTTTTTAATTGTGTTACCAGGTACGCCTAGGCAAGCCCCAGTCCGGGTATGGGTGTGATATTGGTGCAGAATCAGTCCTGATAGGCCCTTAATATGCCTAGGGTATCGTTGGGAGCTTTTGTTTGCAATGGGTCCTTAGAAGAACCTACAATGATCCTGAGCCCCCAAGTGATGCCTTGGGTGTACCCATGGCCTAGGATGCCCAAAAATATATATTTTTTAAACAAAAAAATTTATTCATACATGCCCCCCAAAGCGTGCATTCACCTTGAAGTGCTAGCACCGGCTACGGTGCAACATATTTGCACTGTCGAAAGCCATGCCATGCCCATGCCTGCGATGCCATGGCATCTGCGTGGCAGTACATAACTGCCCGTACATGCCTGTCATTTCTGCTGCGCACAGTGATCAAGGTACAAACTCTTTTTTTCTGGGGCAATAGTTGTTTATTATTATGTTATATTGATATTAATGAAAATTATTTGACAATAATTTTTTATTTTTAGTACATAGTAATAAAATAAGTATTATTTAGTGAACTATATCCTAGCTTTAGCAGCGAATTCTATACAAAGTTGGCAACGAATCATCCCAGTCTGACGGGGAAATATCTCTGCAGTATTAGGCAGCGAATTGGGCTCATTTAGTAGCGACCTGTCTTCCCATTTTAGCAGTGAATTTTCTCAGAAGCATTGGCAGATTGATAGGGTCTTGTGAGGTAATCCAGATTGGGAGAAGGTAAGAGTGCGAAGTTAATCACTGATCTGAAGGAGGCAGTGAATTAGGAAGGGTTTAGCAGTGATTCTTCTCCATTTGGCAGTGATATTTTTCCTTCTCTAAGACTAGCGAATTGTCTCTGTTTTGGCCAGCGAATTCCTCCTTGAGCTGGGCAGCGAACTGTCATAAGAGCAGCACCGAATTTATCTCCAATAGGGAGGCAATTTGTTTCCAGGTTGGTAAGGATTGTGAATCGTCATAGGGAGAGAGCAAACCTTTTGAACTTCTAGGCAAGAAAGGCAGATTCTCCAAAAAATCTGCTTGAAGGTGATATCAAAGGCATCAAAAGCTGCGATTCTGGAGGAAGTGAATTACTTCCTGGAGGGAGTGAACTATTCTGTAGGGTGGCAGATTGGAATTAGGGTGGCGATTTCCATCTCTGTGGATAACGAATGGCCTCTTGACTGGGCAGCGATCTACCTCCTCCCTGAGGCAGCAAGATACACTCCAGATTTAGCAGGGATTTGTCTCTGAGAGAGCAGCAAATTTTTCTCCACAATAGGACTGCGAACTGCTGGAATGAGATAACGTTTGGTGGATCAATGGTAAAAGAGAGATAGGATCTTCTGAGAGGCAGGGTCCTTTCAATAATCCATATTAAGGAGAGTTGAAGAAGGCGTTTTTATCTGTATCAACTGTTTTTGTCAAGGATTGCCATACCCTAGCACTTTGAGAACGTCAGAAAGAGCAACGAATTACCATTAAATTAGCAACAGATCATCTTTGTAGTAGGCAGTAAATTTATGTTGCCATAGCAGATTTAACAAGTACGACATCAATAAAATTAGAAACAAGCGAATATATCCGGCAGACAAGTGATTTGGAGCCCCCGATCCAAGCAAGCAACAATCTGCAGTCCTCCGACTTCAGTGGCACAAGAACATCTAACCTATCTTTTGTGACATTTTCCTCCACGCAACATTAGAAGCAAATTGGAATTCATATTGAGATCTGCAACAATCTTTGGTATGCACTTTGAAGCCCAGCTCCAGCTGCTTTCAAGCTTCAGCAAATGGGTGACATAAATCCCAACACTTCTCCTCTATAACAAATGCTTTACTTGAAAACAAATTTTATTTCTAGATTTGGTTAATAATTATTTTAAATTATTATATGCAAAAATTATAAGTTGTGAATTTATAGTTACTGATTAGCTAAAGAAGTGCATATATACTTAAGATAACAATTAGTTGAAATTACAAAAGCAATAATTCATTAAGCGAAAATGAATCCTGCGAACTCTAGGTTGTGTCGTTGTGTCCGATCTATGCGAACCAAACAGCTAGGGAAAAATTTGACAAACAATGTTTTATCTTTCAGCGCACTAAATATGCCCTCCTCTTTTTCTACAAATCGATTCTAGACTTGGTTCCCTGGAATCTTTCAGAACCAACAAAGAATGAATCTGATAATGAGAGTTGGATTAGTGTAAAATCTAAACAATCCAAACAACAAGAAGCAGCATTTAATCCCCCCAAAATCTGAATTCCTTCCCACCCTTATCCTCCAAACTCACATAGGTTAAAACTGTGCTCTACAAGAAGGCCGGGATGGACTCTGTCCAAACATCGCTTTGATTTTAATTCTTTCATTCTTTTGAGAGATTTGGTTTTGAGATCACCCTTGCCTAAACTCAAAATAAATCCCATAGCTGAACCGACTAGGAAGGGAGCCCTAGAAAGCCAACAAGAAGTGGTTGTCCCTAATCCAATGGCTAATAACAAGGAGGAAATCCTCACTCTAGATCTTCAAGGTTATGGAGTGGAATATACCCAACGACAATGCCAGAAGTATGGACTCTATGCCAGATGGATGAGAACAGGAATAGAAGTAGAATCTATTGTGAGATGGTTGAAATAATCTTACGGTAAGAAATTTGAAGTACCTATCTTGGAAAATGATTTTCTTTACATTGATTGTTGCAACTCTTTTTTGAAAAAACAAAAGATATTTAAAAATACCCTAGTTTTCAAAGGCAAATCTTTTAAAGTCCTTGACTAGCAGCCTTTCTTTAACCCAAACAATCCAGGCTCCTTAATAGTTCGTGCTATTAGTTTGCCTAATCTTCCTATTGAACTACTAACAAAAAATACTCTTAAACTGATAGGTAACAAGTTAGAGAAATATGTAAGTTTTGTAGAAACTGAATTGAGGTTCTCCAGTCCGATTATCATAGTCAGTATGAATGCCAACATCTGCAAACCTAAGCCTTTAAAGATCTGCATTAAGGGAAGGTCACTCATAATAGAATCGATATTTGCAGAAAGATATTTCATAGAGGACCCAACCCTAGCTTCTCTGATCTTGAATCGGAGCCCTTCTTTTCCTTATCCTCCTCCGAATATGAAAATTATCCTTAATAAGGAAAAGGGAGGCTTTGACATTGTGGAATCCCCTATTGGGGATGATTTGGAAGAGGGAGCAATAAGAGAAGTTGTGCCCTCACTCCCCTCGGTTATAGTGGGAACTGTTATCTTTGTAGATTAGGGAGGGGAGGCTACAAGATTCATCATGAATGCCCCCCTTTTAGCTCAACCGGAGTTAGAGACAACTGTAGACAAAACAAGGGGTGAGGAAAGTTCCAAGCATGATCTTAGCAAAAATGTGGGGGTAGAAACCACAGTGGTAGGGGGTAGGGACTCCAAAAGGGAGAAGCCTCAGAAAGACATAGCAAAAATACTCAATGAGGAAGAAAGAGGCTTAAGAATTGAAACTAGTCAGAAGAGAGAGGAAAATGATTACAGAGGAGGGGATCACCTGGATAATGACATAGATATCCAAGAGGAAACATTATGTCCATCAAGCCCTTCAAATGAGGAACCCGATTGCTAGCCTAGAATGGTGGAAGAGGTTAGGATCATTTTTTAGCATTTATGCAAGTTTGTAGTTAATGAACTCATGAATGAATTTATGGATGAAATTTGTGATGAGGAAGAACTATTGAGACAAAAGAAATTGTTGATCAAGGAGAGTTTGGAAGGTGATGATCCAATGGAGAAAGAGGAAGTGGAACAACTGCTAGCAAAACTAGAAGAACGGGAACCATACGATCACAAATAGTTGGGGATAGCTATGACTTAGCCAAGTAAGAATAACCCTGATTGTGCAAAAACAATTAAAAGAGGGGAAGAAGATCCCTACATGAATTGAGAATGAGGGATGGATGTGCTCGTGGTCAATCCAAATTAATTGATATTTTTAATGCAACGAAGGGGAAGATCCTTCCCAAGTCGCCATGAATGTCCTAACTTGGAATGTTAGGGGTTTAAACGCCCCTAACAAGCAGGGGGTCTTAAAACACTGCATATAAAAAACAAAAGCATTACTCATTTTATTACAAGAAACGAAGCTAGATAGGAATGATCTAGAGGGTTTAAAAAAGAAGCTAGGATTTAGGGAGATATGGGGATCTCCAACTAGGCGATCTTTGGGAGGTTTGGCTTTCATATGGGACTCGAGGTTTTTTACTATAACATCTTTAGAAGATCATGAAAATTGGAGTTGTGGCTTAGTAAGAAGCTCCCAAATGGAGTTGAACTTCAAGATTTTTAACGTGTATGGCCCTATTCAAAATAGAAAATCAGAGTTTGGAAAGAGATTGAAGAAAAATTAATTGTTTATAAAGGAGAGATTTCAAACATAGGAGGGGATTTTAATACTATAAGGCATAAAAAAAATGGGGTTGAACTTAGAAACTCCCTAAAGCAACAATAGATTTTAACAAATGGATTAATAAAAATAGACTGATAGATATCGCCACTTCCAGTAATAGCTACACTTGGAATAGTAGGAGAAGAGGATTCAACTTTATTGCGGAGAAACTAGACAGATTTCTTTTAAATGGGGATATGGTAGAACTACCATTTACTCTGGAATCATAAGTGAAACCCATCTCAGGTTCAGATCATTACCCAATTGAATTGTGCATCATCAAGGACAAAAAGCCAGACAATTGTCCTTTCAAATTTGAACAAATGTGGTTTAAGGATGAAGGCTTTCTAAAGATGATAGAAAAATGGTGGAACAAAATGGTGTTATCTGGGTCTAAACTTTACCAAGTGGTTAACAAACTAAAAATTATTAAGAAAAGGCTTAAGGTATGGAATTTTGAACACTTTGGGAATATCTTTGAAAACAAGGAAGAATTGGAAGTAGAATTGCATAATCTAAACAAGGAGGTTATAGAGAAAGGGATGAATTTAGCCTTATATGAAAAAGAGAAGTGCCTAACGAAGGATTATGAAGACATCTTAACCATTTTTGAAGAGGAATTGTTTTCGAGACAAAAATAAAGAGAAACATGGCTTGAAGCAGGGGATAGAAACACACAATTCTTTCACAACACAAAACAACGTAGAATAGCTAATAGAATCACTTCCATTCATAATAAGGATAGGGAAAAACTAGTGGACCCAAATGATATTGCAAAAGCGGCAATAAAGTGCTTTGAAGAAATCTTCAATAATGATGGTAATCAGAACCTAGGGGCACAAGAAAGCATCATTAAGAACATCTCAAAGCTTATATCCAAAGAACAAAATAAAACACTATTGGGAAAATTTACCTTTGAGGAAGTATGGCCCTTAAGCAAATGAATCCAAATAAATCTCGAGGGTAGAATGGGTTTCCAACATATTTTTTTCAAAAATGTTGGGACTTCATAGGGATGGAGGTAATTGAGGCTTTAGAAGGAGTACGAAATTAGAGAAAACTCCTCAGGGAGGTGAATAATACCTTTATCGCCCTTATCTTGAAAAAGGAGAAATCAAAGACCTTTAATGATTATCGTCCCGTAGCTCTTTGCAATACTCTCTATAAATTATTTACTAAGACTATGGCAATGAGAATCCAAAAACTTATCCCAAACTTGATTAGCGAGGAACAAACAGGGTTTGTACACGACAGATCTATCTTCGATGGAGTAGTTATCACCCAAAAGGCCATTCATACTGTTCAAAACAACAAAGAGCCTAGTATGTTAATTAAGCTAGATATTAAAAAGGCATATGATAGAGTGGATTGGGGCTTTTTGAGGAAATGCCTTGAAGCCTTTGGGTTCACAAAAAAATGGGTAAATATGATCTTTGAATGCATATCCTCCCCTAAGTTATCCATACTGGTAAATGGATCTCCCAAAGGCTTTTTGGGAATAAGCAGGGGACTTAGACAAGGGGATTCGATATCCCCTTTTCTTTTCATCTTAATGGCAGAAGCATTGGGAAGATCAATAAACAATGTTAGGTATGAGAAGACTATTAAAGGAATAAGGATCACTAGTGACCTGGATCCGACAACCCACCAATAGTTTGTTGATGACACTATGCTTTGTGGACAAAGTACCATAGAGGAAGCAAAAGCACATAAAACAATATTAAGTCAATATACCAGTGCATTAGGTTAAGAGATTAACCCCGAGAAGTCAAAAATATTCTTCTTTAATACCCATCCTAATTTGGAGCAACAAATTTACAAAATTATGAATTTCAATAGAGGAAGTTTACATTGTAAATACTTGGGTCTCCCTTTAGACAAAGGGGCATGATCGACAAAATTATGGGATCAGATAACATAAAAGAAAAATGGATTCCTAGAAAGGAAAATGGCTCTCTTCTGCGGGTAGAGCAATGATGATACAATTTGTGTTTTCAGCACAACCTATTTATCAATTATCTTGTATTGATCTCCCCGAAAAAAATAGGGAAGAAATCAGTAGACTCCTTACAACTTTCTTTTGGTAGGGAGTAGGGGAAAAGAAAAAATTTCCCTGTTAGCTTGGGACAAGGTATGCGGACCAAAAGATGAGGGAGGTGTAGGGATTAGGGACATCAAAATCCAAGGTAAAGCTTTAGGAGCTAAACTATTATGGAGAATGTACAGGAATCCACACCTCAAGTGGGCAAAGATCCTAATGAAGAAATATCTAAGCAATACTAATCCAATCAGCATATTCAAGGAGAAATCACTGCTTAGAGGATCGAGAATTTGGAACTTCATAATGGATTGTAGATCCTCCATCCAGGATAAACTAACATGGAACCTGGGGATGGGCGAAGAAGTTCTCTTTTGAGAAGACTCTTGGGGAGAATATGGTGCTTTGGAAAAGTATGGTAAACTAGCCTAATCAAGGCTGACACTTGAAGCTAGATGGGGAATAAGAGTTAGAGATTATGTGACCTTTGAGGATGGAGGAAAAGGTTGGAAATTGAAGGATTTTAAGGACATGAACCTCCCACCTAAGGAATCAGAAGATCTAATAAGAACTTTATCAAACATGAAAGTAACTTTCAATTTTGGCAAAGACAAATTGATGTGGGATGCAAGCAAGAGGGGAGAATTCAACTCGAAGGAGGGGTATAAATTCCTTAGGTCTCTCCAGATGAGCACAAAGGACTCCCTCCCTACAACTTTATGTTGGAATAAAGCTTGTCTTCCTAAGGTTGGATTTTTCTCCTTGTTAGTTTTAAATAGGAAGGTCCTTACCTCATAAAGATTTAAGAAAATGGGATTCCAAGGCCCAAGTAGATGTCCTTTATGCGAAAATGAGGAAGAATCCATTGACCACCTTTTTTTGCATTGTCAGTATTCGAGTCAATATTGGAAATGGCTCTGTTCACAAATGGGGTGGGTATCAACATTTCCAAGAACTATAACAGATATGCTACATGCTTGGCCCCTCCTTTGAAAGGACGGTATTTATAGCTCTTTATGGATATCTACACCTTCCATAGTCCTATGGGAACTATGGAAGGAACGCAATCGTAGAATTTTTCAGGAAAAGAAGATGAATGTAGAATAACTTTTGATTAAAATTGAGACTTCTGTCATTGAATTTACCAACAGTTGGGTTTTGAATAAACAAAAGGAGGCTATAATGTCTCATTGGGATGAGAAAATGAGAGGCAAGTGGATAGGTCTAAAATTACCCCCCTTTATAGGAACAAGGGGGGAAACTTCAAAAAGAAAACAAGAGAAGTGCCAATGGCAACCCAAGAAGAATTGGTTTAAACTCAATTTTGATGGAGCTTCAAGAAGGAATCCAGGCAAATCAAACATTGGTTGTAGTATCCATAACTCAGAAGGCATGAAGATAGCAAAGCTAGCTAGATGTATAGGGATAGAAACTAATAATTGGGTGGAATTAACGACTTTAATTGAAAGACTAGAAATGTGTAAAACTCTTGGTTGCAAGAATGTAGGGATTGAAGGAGATTCTGCAATTATAATAAATGCTATAAGGAAAAGATCCCTCATTAATTGGAGTCTAGACTCAATTTTATCTAGAGCCCTCTCACTATGTCAGACCTTTGACAAGATCACAATCAATCATATATATCAGGAGGGCAATCAAAGAGCAGATGACTTAGCTAATATATGTATAGATGAAGGTCAGACATAAGAAGCCATAATCTCAATATAGGAACTCCATCTGAATTGGAGATGGTTCAGATTTTTTAGAATTTTAACCATAGTTCACATCTCATTATCTCAGGGAAGACTCAAGGGTCTTTCCTTTACTTTTACCCACTACCTACATCTAGCATCCTAAGACAATATGATTGGATAGATAGATTCATTGGGGAAGATGATGTTGGAGCCATGGAAAATAAGTTTGAGGTGAATATTGGAGGTTATGGAATCTTCCAGTTTGGATTCGATGGACATTTAGAATGACGAGGAACCTCTTTTATGCGAGTAAGGTAACATAGGTTTATTACTGATGTATTTTTATGTAACTAAGCTGGAAAACACCCTTTGGTGCAACAAAGTGATAATTGCACTACTTAGGATATGTTTTCTCAGCTGAGGAATGACTACTTCGCTCTATTAGATGTATTTTTTGATGATTTAGATGTATATTTTATTTTTGTTTAAGAAAATACTTTTATCTCTTTACATTTCATCTCTATGCCCTTTCTGTATTCATGGCTTTGTGACTATTCATAATTTTATCCTTAATATAAGTGCAATATGTCGTGCTCAGATTATATATAGACCATGATCGAAGGAAGAAGGGAAGGACAAGGAACGACGTAAAAGGAAGGTGGAAAAATGTAACTTGGGACTAAAAGTTGATTATCTAGATGTATCTATATACTTTATGATGTATCAAGGCTTAGACCGTTTATCTATCCAAAAAAAAAAGTATTATTTAAATAGATAAATAGAAAATTGAACAATTTGTAAATAAGTTAGAATAAGAAAATTTTGAGGCATCTTTAGGTAGATGGGAAAAAAGATTATTTAAGTATTTTGATTTTTACATTTTAAGGTAATATTAAAATTTCTTCCATCAAGAAATTATAAAATTAAATAGCTTTGTACACCATTAAATTAATTAATTTTATAAATACTTTTGTCATATTTTCTTTAATAATTTATTTACATTTATTATTTTATCACTTAATCAACTATTGTATCACAGATAGCAGGTTTCCATAATCCATCATAATGCTAGTATGCTTCTGGGAATGATTGTGTATCATTTTTTCAACATCAACGTTTTGGATCATACTACATGATCCATCATGAGGATGAGATAGTTCAAGGAGGCAAACAATTTAAAATTAAGAAAATATAGAGTTGATTATTTTAATTTAAAAATTGAAATGAATAATATTGTAATATTATTTTTGAATTTCCAGATGGTGAAGATTTATATGGTGTACAAATAGACAAAATGAATGTGAAAAATACTTATAAGTACACACACACGTGTATATAGACACACACACACACACACACACACACACACACACACACACACACACACATATATATATATATATAAAATGAGCCACATTTCAATCATATTGAATAATTATTTTAACTATGTCGCATAATTATTCTAAATATGGTAAGCTTAAAATCTATAATTTTAGGCATATAACTAAAAAAAATTAATTATAACTTCAATATTATTATTATGACGAATGTTACAATTGTAATCCCTAACCTCCTTCATTAATATAATTTTAAAATGAAGTTTAAGTTTAGCATTCAAATTAGCTTTACAAGTAAAGTTAGAGTTTAGTATGAGAGTTTAATTAAGGTTAGATTTAATGTTATGTTAGGGTTAAGGTCAATAATATAATTGCATTTAGAGATACAGACTTAATGTTTATATTATTATTATTGCAAAAATAGTTTGAGTAAATTTTAATTTAAGTAGATAGTAATAAAATACATATTATTTAAATAGATTGATAGTTAGTAAATACAAGAGTAAATTCATAAATTATAAGGAAAATTTTAAGTCACCATGATAGATGAAATTATTTAAGTCAATTGATTTTAAACATTTTTTGTTTAACATAATATTGTACTTATTGATTTAAAATAAAAATATATATGTTCACTTTTGTAAACAACAGTTTTCTCTAATTTTCTATTTTATTATTCTATATTCTTCTATTATAAAAGAATTAAAGCTTATTTAAAAACTTATAAAATTAATTTATTAGATTTTTAAAATTTATTTATTTATTTTTAAAAATAAATTTTCAACAATATCAATATAAACATAATAATTATAATAATAATAAATAAATAGTTCATAAGAGGGCAAATGTTGTAAATATTGTCCATACTTTGATCATTGTGCACGACAGAAATGACAGATACTTAGGTTATCACTTGATTATAGATACTTACAATAAGTGATCCTGGCAGCCACTTGTGGGCTCCGACGCTTATTGCAAGTTACCCCCTACTACATATCTAGGTATACTACCCTAAGCTCACAGATCTCACATAGATCACAAGATGATAATAGTGTCCCTCAGGATTGTTCCACAAAATAACAGGAACACATTGGATCTCACATAACCATAATATCACAAAACACTCTCAAAGTGTTCACAAAAGAATATACACATGATCCCGTGGATCAGACATGAAAAGTCAATACCATATTCTCCTCTATAGAATATGAAGCAAAACTCAATACAACATGAGCCCAAATGGTCAAAACAGGAATGATCGGAATACACACACACATCAAACATAATGCTGAGAACATATCCACCCGACTCATACCCCGGCCTCTGTTTTCCCCCTAGGTCATCTAGTGCCCAATATCACAATAAGCAAAAGAAGACACTTCAGAAATGGAGAATACAACACTCACATCATAAAGAACTGAAATTGAACTGTAATCGTTTAAATTCCACATTGAACATAATTGAATCCACATATAGAAACGCATAAACCTACTAGGAGAATCTGAACATAAATGTTACAATAATGTGCTAATCAAAATATTATCCAAAGTCTCATAATAGTTCTAACAAGATAAAAAGCTCAATTTCAGTGGAAACATAACACTTGTCCTATTCAAAAGTCAATCACAGATAATTATGTTTCATTATGCATAAAGAGTGTATCCTAATTAACTTATATACATATGTCGTATTTGATTCAAAACAAAAGATCTAATTTATTTTAAATTCTAAATTTAGAAAATAAATTACACATGAGCATATTTTTGGCATATAAATAGAAATATATGTATATAAACCAAAACAACTAAACTAGTTATTAAGTCATACATAATAAAAGCTCACTAAATTAAAATAAAATCTAAAATCAAACATATAGATTTAATTTAATTTACAAATGAACTTATACTACTAATTAAAATAAGAGTAGCTTTTAAAATAATTACTATTTAATTTCAATAATAATTAATAAAATTAAGCAAAGTCAACAACAAATTTAATTAAACTAAAATTAATAAATATATATATAATTAAATTAAATTAATAAATATAATTTAATAAAACTAAATTAATAAATAAAAATGTACATAAGCTAAAATTTATTAATATAAATTAAAATATAAAAAAAAGAATTTAAAAAAGAAACTTTATTTGGGGGGGCTGGGCCCCACTCCCCCATCTCCCAAGGGTACCTACGCACGGTACCTTACGCAGTACCCTGCGCACGCAGACCTGTGCATGGTAGGTCTATGCACGACTGCCTAAGGAGGGTGGTGGGAGGTGGTGGCCCCCACCCTCCTAAAAACATAGTTAATATTTTTTTTAATTAATTGTTTTTTAAAAAAAGTTTTTCTTTTAAAAGAAAACAACTTTTCCATAAAGCATTGCATAATAGATATTTTTTGTTTTATTTATTATTTTTCGAAAATGGAAAAATTAAAAAGAAGATATATTTTTTTTTAAGAAACAATCAAAGCATATTTTTCCTTTACATCACATAATTTGACTTTTTTCAAATTTATCTTTTACACTTTTGACTGTGTATTTTTTAATTGACTGTAATAATTTTCCAGCAAGCATATTTTTAAAACAGAATTGGGTTTTTTTAACATAATAGATTTTCTTCTCATAAGCAAATTATTTTTCTCCCAACCTAATAGTTTAACTATAGTCTAGGATTGATTTTCTATTTTCTACGAGTTTGATAGAGAATTTTGAACGAAATTTTGCCAACATAACGGTACTATGCTAAAATTTAATAAAACATAAAAATCAATTAAACTAGAGTTTTCTAAATAGCCTGGTTCAAGGAAAACACAGATCTATCTAATGAGATTCATAGAAATTTGCACAAACAGAAAAAGCCAAATAAATTTTAAAACAAAACTAACAGGCAAAAATTCAATGCCTGCTTCAGATCCAAAGTTCAAAACTGAAATGAAAACCCTTTGAAGATCTGAAGACAGAATTTCTTCCAAAATCAATCCAACCTATAGATCTGAAACTATGTAGAAAACATGCACGCAATCCAAATGCACAAGCAAGAATCACACAATCCAAATTCTCCAAAAATCTCAAGATGCCAATTCCAAGCTCTCTCCCCAAAAATTGCTCCAAAACCTGTCTAATCTTCCAATGAATGCAAATTCCCCCTATTAGGGATTCAATTCCCCCTTTCATGCAAACCCTAGAGATGACTCAACAGTTAACTCCTAATCAAACTCCAATTACAATTTGAAAGTAAATCTTAATTAATAAATTAAAATAACTTTATTTTGCACAGCTCAACTTTGACTTTTAAAAATAAGTTGATTACTTTTTGAAAATAATTTAATTTTCAATTAATATTAATGCACATGTTATAATTAAAATATGTATTAAATAGATTAAATATTTAATGCATCCTAAAACCATGCAATCAAATATTTAATTATTTAATAAAGTACACAAGCATAGTTTAAATCTAATTTTCAATTAAATAATCAATTAAATCCAACTAATCAAATAATTGACTTTAGATTAATTTCTATAAATCAACTTAGGAACATAATTAATATTAAATTTCAACTATAATCATAAATTAATAAATCACAGAAAATCACTCACATAAGCAATAAATCAACTGAAGCCAAACGAGGTAAAATCAAATAAAGTAAAACCAAGCAACACCAAAAAGGGATCCACGAATTCTTGTCACCTAGATGAATTCGAGTAGGGTAGTCAAACTGATACTTGTCCAATCCTAGGACAATTAGGCTTAGGTTAGGGTTTTGGATCCATGTTATCTCCCTTCTCTTACCATTTGAGACATTACGATAGGGCACGCTCATCCTGACAATTCAGGGAAGTTGATGCCTGGTACCTGCAAACCTGCATACAAAGCCCGCATGTACATACATATATAAATACATAAGAGACAATGGCGGGGATCGACCGCTCATGTGGATCTCGCAAGCAAGTAACTATGACTCAATCACTCAACCACATCAAGCACGTCAAACAGAAATATAAAACAAACACATCAACCATACACATGCAAGTATGGGGTCAGTAAAATCATACACATCAAAGATTTTCTAACATATAATCTATCATCCTAAAGCAATCATAACATTTATAAAATTAGACTAGGGACGAGGTACTACATCCACCCCCTCAGGATTAGGCTTACTCCTGGAAGCCTACAAACAGATAAGGATATATATCCTCCAAACACGAAACATTTACTAAAAACAAAACACCCATTTGAAAACAAGCCATAAAATAAGAACATGATATACAGTCATTATGAGCCATATAATTCTGGTCAGGAATAAATAGAAAATCACATTGATCAATCATTTATTTACAATTCAAATAGATCAAAACCTTTATTCATTCATCATTATAGAAAACATCTAGGATCAATTGCATAAAACACACATTCGTATCTTCATCAAATAATGAGTTGAGAAATTCATGTTAATCTAGTTAATGCAACACTTATGCAAACATATAAGATACACAACGATTCTAATCTCACACAACAAACATAGTACCATCCCTGCGATGTCCTCCCTTATACATACTATTAGGGGTTCATGATGAACATGATAGAAACAACACTTATCACAGAATAGGGACAACAATAACAAACATTCAGAGTAGCCACCACAAATCTCAAAAAGGGAAAACCCAAGTGGGGGAATCGTAAGTCCAACATTAAATCATAGGAGATCTCCATTTCAAAAATAAATTAAGTGTGACTAGTGTCACAAAATAGATAATGAAAAGAGAGTTAGGTGACTAATCCAATCATAAGAAAATTTAAAAATTTCAATGCTAGCCCATACACAACACGAACCATTCATAAATCAACCAAAATAAATTATCAATCATAAAACATCCACATAACAAGGTGACTAGAGGTAGCCACACTCAAAGGAGTAATCGATTCATGACATCCAAAGGTACTTCACCCTAAATGCATTAGAGAAGGTAACCATACACAATAAACAACCAAATCACCTATGACAATCACTAGACAAGTGATATCTCAAAGACTTTTAAGAGAAGCAAGAACACAAATGTTTTAGATGTAATTTAATGGTTCTCAAACACAAAAGAGTTATATGTCTATGTTTGGTTTCAAGTTTTAACAGTTTAGACATCTAATGAGCACACAACTTCTCAGAGTTCTCAGTGTAGAACTCGGTGCTCTGATATGTTCTCAGCATTATGTTTGATGTGTGTGTGTATTTCGATCATCCATGTTTTGACCATTTGGGCTCATGTTGTATTGAGTTTTGCTTCATATTCTATAAAGGAGAATATGGTATTGACTTTTTATGTCCGATCCATGGGATCATGTGTATATTATTTTGTGAACACTTTGAGAGTGTTTTGTGATATTATGGTTATGTGAGATCCAATGTGTTCCTGTTATTTTGTGGAACAGTCCTAAGGGACATTATTATCATCTTGTGATCTATGTGAGATCTGTGAGCCTAGGGTAGTATACCTAGATATGTAGTAAGGGGTGGCTTGCAATAAGCGTCGGGGCCCACAAGTGGCTGTCAGGATCACTTATGCTGTAAATATTGTCCCTGTAAAAAAGATTGTCCATACTTTGATCACTGTGCACGAAAGAAATGACAGACATGTACAGGCAATGCGGATACCATGGCACCACAGGCATAGGGCATGGCATGGCTTTCAATGGTGCAAATATGTTGCACCATAGTCGGTGCCTGAAGTGCTCCTGTTTGGTGTTTGCAAGTCATTTAACAAACACAAATCACCAAAAAAGAGCATTTTCTCCTCGAACGCTAGCATTGGGTTTTAAAGGTTGCTCTCGAAAGTGAGCTACAAAGGAGTAAGATGTACAACAAAAGTTTAGGAATAGTTGCACATGAAGATTTAACAATCAAAGATGAGAAAATCTTTCATTTTATTTAAAGTTTTTGATAAATTTCTCAATATTTTTCAAGCTTTGAAAAAGGATCAAGCTTTTAAGTAAGTTTTATTTTATTTTTTGAATTGTTTTATGCATAATAATGGGTTACAATCTTGATTTTGTTTCCCAATTGTAGTGTTAATTATAATGTTTTTTAAATTTTAGGTGCATATAGAATGGCCGTAAATTCTAGTTTGGTTGTTTGATAAGTAGGAGATATTTTCCACAAGTTAAATTGTGACATTGCAATCAAGATTCAACTATGTAGTTTTTTGAGTCAAACTCATTGACCCATGTTTCATGAGCAGTGGTTCACATGAACCCATCTCTCATGAGAATGAATGGAGCACTCATTGCATCTAGGTGATGCTCACCTTATTGGCAAAGGAGAAAATTTTAATAGAGACATATGTTATTGAGAGTGATCAAGCATACATGACTTGAAATAGGCGTGTCCATTATTTTTTATGAATGCAAAGAACTTAAAATTAAATCATTGATCAATGTTATAATAGTGTCTTCTAAAAGGGAAATGGTTTTGAAGGGGGTGGATTGTGAGGGGCAAGTAAAAGATGCAAGTTTCATTGCCAATATTCTCATAGAATCCATTGAAATGGCGGAGCTTGAAAATGTTGTCCAAATCGTAATGGACAATGGTTAAAATTGTTGGGCAATTGGGTATATAGTGGAGGCTACATATAGTCACATTTTTTTGACACCATGTTTAGTTCACTCGCTTAATTTGCTATTGTAAATGTTTGGCACATACATTGAATGGGTCAAACAAGTCTACACATAGGCAAAGAAAATTCAAATGTTTATGATCAATCATCATATGTGACAAGTCATATTCAAGACGTCCTCCAAGTTGGAGTTATTGAAGGTCATTTTAATTTTTAATGTATTTTTTAGATTTTAAATTTATTTTTTAAATTTTTATTGATAAAATGTGACCTGTGCTTTTTAAAAAAATCATGTTAGCTTGTCAAAACATGATTTGCATCTCACATAATTGTCTGAAGATTACTCATGTAAGTGTGAAAAGCCTTGAGTTGTGGTCATTAACAACTTGTGGAGTATATAGAAGTAGACAAGCATAGAAAGAGCCCCAAAAGCAAAAGCATTGAATCCTAGATGATGAGTGTCGGGCTCATGTGTAATATGCTTTGAATTTCAATGAGCCCATCATGAAATAATTAGGTATGCTGATATTGATCACTCATGTTTAGGTGATGATGGAATGGACTCCACGATGGAGAGATTAAGAGCAATAATAGAAGCCAAGGAATATGACTCTAGAGAAACATTGATGAAGGAGCATCTTGGGTTCCTGTCCATCTTGCATCAACCAAAAAGATTTTATTTTCAGTTTGTTTATGTTGTTCAATTTTAATATTTTGGTTGGCGATCCTTCTAGTTGGCTCCTTCTCTCATGCGATCCTAATGGCATGTTTTGGACATCATGATGAATCTATGGTTGGGTTCTCATCTCGATCTGTTCTTTCTTGGTGGAGATTTTAAGTTTGGTTCGGACTTATATTTTTTCTTCACGACTTACAGTTTAATTTGAATTGTTGGCTCTTGCAAGGGTTTTGCGTGGCTTGTGGATCTAATTGGCACATTGTTTGATGATATTACGTTTGTGGCTAACCTCCTTGTGTGATTGCACTTCATTTCATATCCATCTTGAGGCATTCCTTATGATTTGGGTCCATACCTATTTGTTGTAAAACATTTTCTTCATTCTTGGAGAATGTGATCTCCTTGGCCGACTTGTGACTTGTGATCTTGTATATATTGTAGTCTTGGTTCTTTAGTTGGGTAGCTTGGTAGGAGGCTTTGAGTGGTTTGCTTTGTAGAGGTTAGCATCCAGTATGGATTTGAATTTCTGAATGTAAGCCGACATGTGGTTGGGAAAATATGATGTAAATTATGATTATCTGATAATGTGAAGGCCTGGATAACATGTTTACTGTTCATTTATTGAGTTGTTCATTATCTTGTGTTGGTTGTTTTCACTATGTTGACTCTAGCTGCATGGTTGGACTATCTCCATTGGAAAACTCTTTCCATGATGAAATCAGATGGTATCAGAGAAAGATTTATTCTTGTGTTAGCAGATTGAGTTCTTGAGCTTGTGAATCCCTAGTTTTGTTTGTTGTGGGGTGGTAGAGTGTGGATCTACTGCAATTGAAGAGGAGTTCGACAAGGGGACCACAGAGGAAATGTTGTTGATTGTTGACTTGGTATGAGTTGTTGAGGGATCTCATGGGTAAAGATCGCCGAATGGAGGTAGGCTACAAGTGTGTTCAATAGATCGTTGAAGGAGAGCCAATTGAAATCTTGCTGTTAGATTGTTGAGTTGAGGCAGTTGCACAGTGTGAAGGGAGAGATGTCACTGAATAAGATGAACCCTATAAGATTGGAGCAGATGTTTGAAGATCTTAGAGTTGAGATGGAAAATGAAATTAGAGATGCATTGGGTGGCATGCATGCTAAGGAAATAAAGTTGTTGGAAGGGTATTTGTTAGATAAGATCTCAGTAATGATGGAGCAAATGAAGTTGAAGATGTGAGTTAGCATATATCGATCAAGAGGTGGATTTTTTGGCCTATTAAGAGGATTGTTCAAAGGAGGAACAAGCAAGTTAGAGTTGCTACAGAGAAAGAGGTAAAAATTGATGAGGTAAACACACTTGTTTTGATATCAGGTATGAAAGTGAGTTTTGAGGATAAGGTAGATATGGTTGTGAATGAGTTTCAAAATTAGTTGATTGGATTTGATGTGAAAGTTGAGGAGTGTCTTGTTGGAGTTGATAATGAGACTGTTGATGTTGACATTGTTGTAAATGAAAATGAGATTCCTTTGGTTAAATCCGGTAGCCTTGTTGGGACTTTCTAAGTTTGATGCTATTTGCAGTATGGGTGTTGTTGATGGATTTGGTGATCAATATAAGGATGTTAGGGATAGGGTTTCCAATTGTGATGATGAAAAGTTGTAGACTAAGTTGTTTTAGTTAGATGTTGATTTGTTGCAAAGATTGATAGGAAACTTGCATACAACAATCTGACATTTCCACATAACCCATTATAGATCTGAATAAAATACACACTTAGAAATCCATATGCAAGAGAATAGTCAACATACCCACAAAAATGTGACATAATATATATCCTAGGAAACCCTCATGAGGGAAAAAACCAAGCCTCCAAAAGAATGCATCACCATGTGTTATTCAACAAAACACCATTGCAATACAACCATGGAATCCTTCAAAGCCCTAGCCACAACCAAGCAATCCATGTGAACAAGAATGCATCCACACATCCCATGCCATGCTTCCAACCTTCACAAATGCTACCTTTGGCTAACCTATTTCCACTTGTCTTACCTGAACAACTACCCTTGTGGTTTCTTTTATAGAAAGAAGCTCCCACAAAACCACCAAGTGGTATTACATAAACCACGTGCTAAAACCATGTGCTACCAAACCTCATTGACCCACATTTAATATTAGGTACTTTATTTACTTTATTTCCCTAATATAAAAAAAATTACATCAAATAATATCACAATGTTACAATACAACTCACAAGGAATATTTCATGGGAATCCCTACATGTTGCATGTCCATCTAGGTGCAAGATTTACATAATAAAATGAAATAATACAATAATAAACATTATTATGCAAGGTGTACAACACCATTTTCTGAACAATCTCCCACTTGTTGTATACATTGCATAAGGGTCAATACGTAGTCAAATAAACAAGAGAACAATCCCTCCTAGCACATACACCATCATGAACCAAAGTACACCATGTTCTCCATCCAGGTACTCACAACAAAATCAAAGTATCCACCATTTCATACATGAATGATCCCACCTCTTATTATGCCAAAACCACATGACCTACATAGAAGCCATCCAAAGAGAAATCCACTCAACCTGTCACATAAGAAAACATAAATCTTGTACCAAATGATATCCCAAGCACAAACACTCAGTCCAAAGGTAATAACATGTATCCATAGCTGTCATAACCATAGCTGAAATAACACCCACAACAAGTGCTAACCCATCCAACCATTCGTACCTCTAAGGTATACCAAGTGAATCCCAAATTAACATATCCAACTTGTAACCTGCAACCACAAGCCTCAAGAGCAATACTTGCCACATACAAACCAAGAAGCTCCCACTACAGAGGTAATGTCAAATCTGAAAACAATCCACTCACAACATCTCATATAAGTGAATCCATGTAGTATCAAGGACATCCACAACAATGTGCAATATATAAACTAATATCCTACAAGAACAACTCTCACAACTAGTCTCCAACACTCTCCCAAGTTCTCCACAACCAACAAATAAAATAGATAAAGGAATAACCATGTCATCTCTCACATGACACACATGAACACAAACCAGTGATCACAAACTCCAACCAATCTCAAACCAATGTAAGTGAAACCAAACATCCAGGAAGATAACCAATACCAAAGAGACCATGCAAATCATAACCTGTACCATGTCCTTCTACACACACCTCTAGATGCCAACTGTGATAAGTATGATCTCCTCCATAAATCCCCTAACAAGAAGCCACAACAACACCCAAACCATACCATATAACCAATCATGAATGTAAGCCTCTCACAAGAATATCAAACTCATAACCATTCCTAATCCAAGGAACATGCCCAATAAAACTATCTCCTAAACTAAATCATGATAATATCATAATAACAACATATGCACAAGGAGATAACCAATACCAAAACCATCTCTCAAATGAAACCTCCAGAACTAAGTCACACCATAGCTCAAGATCCATATCCATGAAAGATAAGCATAAACATAATGCACCCGAGAAGAAACAAAAGGGCTATACCTCTCAAGTAGTAAACCGTCGAGTAGACCAAGAGTGGGGAATGAGAATGCTCATCAAGATATCAAAGTCTCCAACCAAGACTAATCTAAGAACACTCTACTCTCAAGTCCATATCAGGTGAATGCTCCTCAGTCTTCCTATTGAAACCATCAACCATCCCAACACATACATCTCTAATCCCAAGAGAAAAACAACATCACCTTTGTCTCTAAGTATCCATGAGCACTTGTAACTAATCAATCCATGCCAACTCCAAATGCAACATAGCAATATCATGAAGTATCCAACAAATGATCAATGTACTCAATACCAAGAAACTAAACCAAGATCAATGTCACAAATCCAACGTAGGAATCATGATCATAAACATGACAACCATGATCTAAACCATCTCAACCAAAAGAGATACCATGCTCCATATGAACATACTATAACATGCCAAACTCTAAATGTGTATCAAGAGTATACCATTACATAATAATGAAACCATCCTAAAACCAAGGATAACATGTCAAATGAAAGCATAAACCACACCTTTACCAAGGATCCCATGAGTCCTCAAGAAGTAACCATCTCCACACACCATAAATAATTATCTCCATACACCATGAAGATAACAAGTGCACCATGCAAATATCAAAGAAGCTTCTGCAGCAACAGGATCTAAGACATCCTCCAAACAGCTGCAACACTCAATAAGTATATCAATTGCAACAACTCCCACTCAACCGTTGTACGTCCAAGTCACCCAAGGCATCATAACATCTATCTCCTACATGAAGATCCTACAAGTCTACCACACACAACCAAAGTGTTAGTACCAAGTAAAACCCAGATCTCCAAACCAAGAAGATACAAACCAACCAGAAACCAATCCTGCACCACCACCTCATCACTGCCACAAGCTCCCACTAAACCGTGTATCCAAGCTATCCATGACATCATGATGAAAAAACCATCCTCCAACCATGAGAATCCACCAAGACATCATACCATCAAAGAACTCAAAGTGCACCTCATGAGCTCCTCAAAGAAACCAAATAACCATGATCCTCAACCAAGAAGATATACCACCATAACTAAATCAGGAATCCAAACCAATGAGCACCAATTAATTACCTATATATCCAATCATGTCATGCCAAAATCCATGGCACCATGATCACATCCATGAACCAAGCATCCAACTCTAAAAAATGTCCAACCTGTCAACATAAAATAGTCAACCACAATCCTCCACCATTACTGTACTTGGTAACAACATCTCTTCCCTTCAACATGAAGACAAATTAGAAAATCATGTGACTAACAGCATAGACAACCCAAATCCAAGCCACAAATATGAGTATGCATCAATAATGAAAGATCAATGAGAAAAGACAACCCATATCCAAGCCATAAATGCAACCTGTAAGTATAGATAACTTACAACACTGCACAACTTGTAGATCTAACAAGTCATCATACATATCCAAATTAAACACTGATAACCATATCATCATGAGACCAATATGAAATATAAGTTGAGTATACAATGACATCAATTCCAAATATCCAAAATAAACCATGTCATAAACTAACAAAGTCACCATAGTCAAAATAACCCATAAACTTGTTCAGATTAATATATCAGTAAACAAACCATGCCAAATTTGCACCAAATCTAAAAAAATGCGTAGAGCTCTCCAAGATCTTTATGTTGACTATTTGAAGTCCAAAATATGACTCCATGTGCCCAAGTTATGCCCAAATTTGTGCTTAAAATAAATAACATCTAACTTTTGGGCTCTTAAAACCTAACAAAATATTAAAATCACATAATCAAACCCACACCAAGTTGTAGTGCTCTGAATTAGCTTTCCAACGACTGTAAGAAGTCCAAAGTTTGATATCTTGAGAGAAAGTTATGGTCATTTTACCAAGACAGTCTTTTTACCATTTTCATTGCAATTTTTTTTTGTGATGAAAATTCCAACAGGATTAAATTTGATGGCCGTCACAGGCTAAAACTAAAAAACCTTTTGCATTTTCTATCAACATGGTCAAACTAGGCCGTCCAATGGTGAGGTCCATTTCTACCTAAGAGGTAATCTCTGCAAACTCCCCTCCAAAACCCTCATTTAAATGAGAACATCCAAAAACCTTTTGACCACCAATTTCTCATGTCCAAAAAACTACTAACAACCCATCATAACAGCAAACCCAAAATCCTTAGATCTGCAATAAACAACCTACAACACCCATATATCTTGCCCTTTTCTTTTATTCTTTCATGCATTTCCATGGATTCAACCTAGGGTTACAACACCATAACCATACCTGTAATACCACTTGATAGGAAACTTGCATACAACAATATGACATTTCCACATAACCCATTATAGATCTGAAGCAAATAAACACTTAAAAATCCACATGCAAGAGAATAGTCAACATACCCACAAAAATGTGACACAAGATATATCCTGAGAAACCCTCATGAGGGAAAAAACCCAACCTCCAAAAGCATCCATCACCATGTGTTATTCATCAAAACATCATTGCAATACAACCATGGAAGTGTTCAAAGCCCTAGCTACAACCAAGAAATCCATGTGAACAAGCATGAATCCACACATCCCATGTCATGCTTCCAACCTTCACAAATGCTACCTTTGGCTAACTTGTTTCCACCTGTCTTACCTCAACAACTACCTTTGTGGTTTCTTTCATAGAAACAAGCTCCCACAAAACCACTAAGTGGTATTACATAAACTATTTGCTAAAACGATGTGCTACCAAACCCAATTGACCCACATTTAATATTGGGTACTTTATTTACTTTATTTCCCCAATATTAAGTAATTACATCAAATAATATCACAATGTTACAATACAACTCACAAGGAATATTCCATGGGAATCCCTACATGTTGCATGTCCATCTAGGTGCAAGATTTACATAATAAAATGAAATAATACAATAATAAATATTATTATGCAAGGTGTACAACACCATTTTCTCAACAAAGATTACCTAGAGGGCGTGAGAGAGGACATGTGGCTCTTTGCAGATACTAATACTAATCAGATTGTTTTTGTGAAGAAGGGTGTTATTGCTTGTGTTGTAGTGCAGGTATGGAAAGATGAGTAGCATTCCTTTGGTAGGAAAATATATGTGGGCTTGAGGATAGATATACCAACAGTGAAGATGAAGGTAGATTTGAAATCAGAGATGATGGTGTTGATGGAAGAAGTATGGCTGATGAAGAACAAAGGTGGAGGCTTGAGTAAGGTTGGTGAATTCTTATCTGCTAATGGGCTAATAGCAGATTGTAATTAGATGTGTGATGAGTATGAGGAAGAGTGGCTTAGGATGAGAAGAAGATTGACATATCTTGTTTGTGGATCTATTGTTGATCAGTTTGGTTTTTGTCAGAGATTTTGTTAGCTTGTTTGTTTTAGTGCAGAGGATGTGCAGATCAGATTTGAGAAGGCATAAAGTTTTTGTGTGCAAGTTCATAATCTTGACCTTGAGATTTGGGAAGCTGAAGGTCAAAATAAAGTTTGAAGATCAGTTGTGGATTTCTTTAGCATCATCAAAGTGAGAGACTCATTTTTCATTAACTTCGGGTGTCTGATGTAGGAGCATCCTGGGTTCCTGGCAATCTTGTATCAACCAAAAAGATTTTCCTTTCAATTTTCTTGCAATTTGTTCCTATTGTTTAGTTTTAGTGTTTTGGTTGGTGATCTTTCTAGTTGGCTCTTTATCTCAAGTGATCCTAATGGTGTGTTTTGGACATCATGATGAATATATAGATGGGTTCACATCTCGATCTGTTCTTTCTTGGTGGAGATTTATTAAGTTTGGTTCAGACCTATATTTGTTCTTCACGACTTACAACTTAATCTGAGTTGTTGGATCTTGCAAAGCTTTCCTGTGGCTTATGGATTTAATTGGAACATTTTTCGATGATATTACATTCGTGGTTGACCTCCTTGTGTGATTGCACTTCATTTCATATCCATATGGAGGTGTTCCTTATGATTTGGGTCCATACCTTTTTGTTGTAATTTTCTTCGATCTTGTATATATTGTAGTCTTGGTTCCTTAGTTTGGTAGCTTGGTAGGAGGTTCTAAGTAGTTAGCTTTGTAGAGGTTAGCATCCAGTATGGATCTGGATTTTTGGATGTAATCAAGCATGTGTGCCTTAGAATGTAAGCTAGCATGTGGCTAGACAAATATGATGTAAATTATGATTATCTGATAATGTGAAGGCCTAAATGGAATGTTTATTGTTCATTTGTTGAGTTGTCCATTATCTTGTGTTGGTTATTTCCATTGTGTTGAGTCTAGCTGCATGGTTGGACTATCTCCATTGGGGAAACTTTGGCCATGAATACATCAAACATTTTTTCAAAAATGTTCGAAAGATTATCATTGACTAGTTGACCAAGATTACCACCCCTTTACATCTCTTAGCATTAACTTTGTTGCCAAAGTATTATAGCAAAGACGTACTTTCACTATGGAAGAGTGGCACTATATAGAGATGGTGAGGTTGTTTTTGGCTATATGGAAGCATTTAGAAAGATACATGTAGATGAAGAAATCCAAATTATTATCTCGAGCAAGTTTGGCATATTTATAACTTCAAAAGTCATGATATTTCTGCTCTTCTAGACAAATTTAGGAAAAGTCCTAATAAGTGGTGGTACCTACATGGCCAAGGATCCATTTTCTTTCCCTCACTCGCAACAAAAATTCTCTCCCAAGTATGTACTTTTTTATTTTTCTTGTTTTTCATTATATGCTATCATGTTATACATTATATTTTATAATAATATAATTTTTTTAACTCTAAGTTTTCATTCTTGGATTATAAAATTAAATAGTAAATGTTGCATGCAAAGTCAGTGGATTACAAGTTTTTCTTCAACTGAGCAGTGTTAGAGTGAATAATTCATCCACTTTGTCAAACATAACTATTTGGATGTAATAAAAGTAGAGGATTTGGTTTACATACACTCCAACCTTCGTCTCTTGTAACATAAGAAATCTAAATACAATAAGGTTGTGACAAATATTATGGATCGAAATATTGAGTGTGGCTATTTAGATGTTATAGTTGCACAACTTTTTGAGGTCTCTATAGATGAAACAACATGTGCACTTGACATGGATAGTGGAGTGACAATCCAATTGATTGGAACTAAACTTGAAATTAAACCAAATGTTGACCTTAATTCTTTTGTTGAAGAAGAATATGAATGTTAAATATCGATTGTAATTTGAATTTTCATTGTGTAATGTCATTTTTGATGAATAAGCGCATCAGGATCCTATTGATTAGAAAATATAATGCGCGTTCACAAAATAGGTGCATGGATACAAGATCACACTTTGAGAGTCAAATAAGGCACAACCTAGAATAAAACATAGCATTAGAAAATAAAGTAGCTAAGAAACAAGAGCAACAACAATTGAAGGAGATAAAGTGTCCTAGCACTCGGCTTTCCCCATACACTTGTGGGGTCTAGGATAACATTAGACATATGCTATCCCTTGAACTTTTCTTTTTCCTTATCTTTGAATTTAATGTAAGTTGGAGATATTGTCAAGACTAAGAAAGGAAAACCACTTAGAATAAGTAGGAGCAAGCCAACCAAGAACACCACTTGTCAATGACCTCAACCTCTAACAAGCCACCCAAAAGGGGCACCTCAAGAGGGAGGAGAAGAAAAGTGTTGTTGGCCAGACCACGACAAGCTTCTATGATCATTAGAGAAATGGAGAGGAGCTTCAAACCAAGGAGAGAGTGAATGTAGACCTGAGTGACTCCTCCCTCTACATTGGTCATGAGAAGATGAGAGACTGTAAGAGGATGACAGAGTTAGAGGAATTTCAACAATAATATAGGGGAATTATCCCAATGTTTGAGTAGCTCATGGAGGTGAGTCCTAGACTACCTAGATCGCTTGAATTTGAGTCTATATCAAAACATTTGAATAAATGATAACTTTAGAGTAAAGAAAAATATTGTGATTCACAATATGATGAGTGAAAATAGAAAAATTTCTATCTTAACATATATTGTGAGAATCTCTTCTCTAAAAGCACACCAAATCTAGTTATACTTGTAAGGAATGTGCGGCCAATCCCCCAAAAGAGTCATGTGCAAGGAGAAGGTTTTGGCCTAAAAGGGAGGAATAAGTCATGAATTCAATTCTAGATTTTTTGAGCTTTTCAACCTAACCAAAATAGATGTTTAAAATATTCCACCTATCTACCCAGCAAAAAATAATGATCCTAGATACCAGTATGGCAGAGTACGATCCACAGGTAGCCTTGGAAAAGAATACACTAGGAAAAGTGGGCAAGCTTAGGCTTATAATGGACCAAATTTTAACAAGCCTACATTGCCAAAAAGATATCGAGGGATTGCAAGTGCCATCTCTTGTTCAAACTAGGAACCATTTGAAGGTGAGGAGAAAACTAATAATACTCAAGATTTTGCTTATAATTGCATACATGAAATTGAGCCTTGAGCTCATCTCATGACATGAGACTTGTGGAAGTTCTGGAAAATAAATCTTGATGCATTTGAATACCTTAACCCATGGAAACTGGGCCAGAAAGAAACCATGATTTTGTAGAAGGAGAGACCTCCAATAATTACATTGGTTGATATAAATTACTTCCCTAAAACAAAACCAGTGTTGTGAAGCCATGACTCAACCACCTCCCAAGAAAGCTAGATGCTTTTAGAAAAAAAATGCCCTTAGTATAAGTAACTTCATGAGAGAAAGAGTTTGAAACCCTATCCCCTTCTAAGAAAGTTGATTGATCGAAAAGCCTAATGAAATGCAATGCCACAGAAGAATATTTCAAGCTTCGTTGCCAAAAGAGCTTGGATGACCCATTTGACACAAAGAGCTAGCCCTTAGGGATGAGTAGAAAGCAATCCTAAACCCCCAAACTCTCAAGGGATGGAAAGTAATTTCCAAGCATTCTGATTAAAACCCTCATGGTCATTGGAGGAAGCACAAATAAAATCTCTAAGGACTTCTCAAAGCTTCAAGTAAGAATCCTTAGAAGGATCCCAACATACAGAATAATGCACATGGTGGCCATGAGAATTCTAGAATAGGTTTGATATTTTTCCACTAAGGAAATATGCTTAGTAATCTAATAGAAGAGATTTTTTTCAATTATAGAAAGTGTATGACAATGGAAATGGAGAACTAGATCAGAGATCTAGTCGTTCCAACATCATATTAATGGAGTTATCAAAATGAATACAAATGTAAAACAATATTAAATAAATACACATAACAAATGCATTCAACCTCACTCCATTGCTCTCCTTTCGACAAGATCTTGTGTTTAAATGATATTTTCTCGCAAAGCACCATGTGCAAGAAGCTACAAGGAATGGAGATCAAAAGATCAAATTTAATATGAATCTCACAAGAGTATGATGGATGAAATAAGATAGATATAGAGAGATCAAGAGCTATTGAGTTAGAGAGTTAGAGAGCTAGGGGAAAAATGAGAGGGGAAGAATAGAGTTATAGCTTCCTCACGTGGGAGAGCAAATGTGGGAAGAATGTGGGATAAAGGAAGATAGTTGTAGATGTTAGGAATAAGGTGTCTCAACCTTGGATAATTCCTATTCTTATTATTTGTTTTTTAAATGTATTTTTTGAAAATAATGTAATTAAGTGTGAGTGTACATGTCTAGTTGGCATGTTGATGTGTCACTCCACTTGATGTGCCGGCATCTTGTGCGTAAGGAGATCATGACTGAAATGGTCATGACGGATTCCTATGACCCGTAAGAACTATTTAAGGAATGTGCTATGACAGGTGTAAGAGCATCTTATGACTTGGGCCTATTTGGGCGCCCAAGAAGAAGTGGTTGGTGTGTGTAAGAGAATATGCCAAAAATAGGTTGGTATGACAGATTCTCTTACACTTCTCTTGTGACCGTTATTTTTGGCAGATTCTATGACAAGCTATCATAGTCTATTCTAGGGATGGACACCTATTCTTGGGATTGCATGTAACAACTGTGTACATGAGGCTTTGTGCATGGGTCTTGGTGGTTGTGCCTATTTTTGGGTCCAGAGGAGTCTATATATATGATGCTGCTCCTATGGGAGAGATATAACAAAATTTAAGTCTTGTTGGCTTTGTCTCTCATTTCCTGAAAGAACTTGCATTGCAAGTGTATTGTAATCTTTGTGTTGAAGATAATACATTGTGCAGGTTTTGGAGTGCTGGGGTTTTTTACCGAAAGGTTTTCCCCAGGGTATATCATTGTTTCATTCTCTATTTTTCTGTATGTATGGTATGTGGTTGCAATATCTTTGTTAAAGTAGTTAACGAATCTGAAATTGTAAGGATTTATAAGAATTTGCACAATACTCTCCTATAGAGATTAGCATAGGAAGTTGTTTCCGCACCTGAGTTTCCTTACAAGTGGTATCAGAGCTTGATCAACTTTTGATCCTAGTTGTTGGGTAGGGTTTTTTGAGCTAATCTCAAGTTGAGTGGGAGTTTTTTGCAGAGCATTCTGAATCTTATTTGCAGATTGAGATGGCAAGTTCATCATATGGAAGAATAGAGGTGGAGAAATTTAATGGCACTAATTTTGAGTTGTAGAAACTCAAGATGGAAGACATGTTGGAAGATCATGACCTATGGGAAGCGACTTCAAATGCTACAAGACCAACAACTATAGCTCAAGCAGATTGGGATATCAAAGACCGTAAAGCTAAGGGTCTCATAAGACTCTGTTTAACCGATGCAGTCCTTCTGAATGTTCTAGATGAGAAAATTGCAAATAGTTTGTGGGAAAGACTTGCGGCCGTGTATCAGGCCAAATCTCTAGTGAACAAGTTTTTCCTGAGGAAGAAGTTGTACTCTCTGCGAATGGAGGAAGGTGGATCCTTAACAGATCATTTAAATGCATTTAATCTGCTGGCTGCACAATTGACATCAGCTGGTGTCAAGTTAGAGGAGGAGGATTGTTGCTACACACTTTTGTGTTCTTTACCGGATTCATGGGACCATCTTGTGATGGCTCTCAGAAGCACTTTAGTCACCTTCAAAATGGATGATGTGGTGTCTTCACTGCTATCAAAGGAGATGTGGAGAAAGGCTTCTGTTTCGAAAAAAGAAGCCCTTGTTGTTCGTGGGAGATCCACTGAAAGAGGGAAGAAAAATGACAATAAGTCTGACAATAAGGGTAGATCCAAATCCCGTGGGAAGTCAAAGACTTCCAATAAGTCTAACGCAAAATGTTGGAACTGTGATAAATCTGGGCACTTCCGTAAAGATTGCAAAGAGCCGAAGAAGAAGAAGAAAGGTTCAGATTCAGCTTCAGAAAGATCTCAAGAAGATGGCGATGCATTCATCGTAGCTTTGGCAGCCCATGCATCTGATGATGTGTGGTTGGTTGACTCGAGCACATCTTTTCACATGACCTCTCATTGAAACTGGTTCTCAAAATATGAAGAGTTCGATGGTGGAAAGGTGTACTTGGGTCATGATTCTCACCTAAAGATATTTGGACGCGGAAGGGTCACTATCAAATTTCCTGATGGACGAGTAAAGGTAATCAACGGAGTTATGCACATTCCAGGTTTGGCATGAAACCTATTATCTGTAAGTATGCTGAATGATGTAGGTGTGCAAGTTGTTTTTTCAAAAGAAGGATGCAAGATGATGAGAGGATCGATAGTGCTTGCAAGGGGTACTAGGAGAGGTACCTTATTTCAGCTAAATGCATATATTCCTCTATGTAATAGTTCTTCATCCTCACCATCTGAACAAGCAGTGAAGAAGTCTATGGCTATTGGTTCCAATGGTAGTGCAAATACTTTGGAAGGTAAGCTTCCTGCAGAAAAGACAATGTTGTGGCATATGAGATTTGGCCACATTGGTGAAAAGGGTCTCAGAACCCTGAAAAATAAAAATCTCGTTGAGGGGTTAAATGATTGCAATCTCGAGTTCGACTTCTGCGAACACTGTGTCTATGGTAAACAAAATCATGTTCAGTTTTACTCTAGTTCTCACAAATCTTCTGATGTTTTGGATCTTATTCATTCTGATGTATTTGGTCCTGTAAAAGTTCCTTCAATCTCCAAGTCTGTATTTTTTGTATCTTTCATAGATGATTACAGTAGAAGGACGTGGATTTATTTCCTTAAAATTAAGACACAAGTCTTTAGTCGGTTCAAGGAATTTAAAGCTCTTGTAGAGAATTAGACTAGTAAGAAGATTAAGTGTGTGAGAACTGACAATGGTGGTGAGTTTTGCTCAGCAGAGTTTGAACAGTTCTGTAAAGAACAAGGTATCGAGAGGCATAAGACAACTCCTTATACCCCACAACAAAATGGAGTTGCAGAGAGAATGAACAGGACACTGATGGAGAAGGCTAGGAGTATGCTTAGTGGAGCTGGTTTAGAACAAAGGTTTTGGGCCGAAGCTGTGGCCACTACTTGCTATCTGGTTAACAGATCTCCTACATCAGCCCTTGTTGGTAAGACACCCATGGAGGTGTGGTCTGGTAAGAAGCCTTCAATTAGACATCTTCATGTTTTTGGTTGTGAAGCTTATGCACATGTTCCAAAGGAGAAAAGATCTAAGTTGGAAAACAAAGCTGTTAAATGTATTTTCATCGGATACAGTGCTGGCGTGAAAGGATACAAGCTTTGGGATCCCGTGACTAGTAAGGTGTTGTATAGTAGAAATGTTATTTTCAAAGAGCTAACATCTTCTCCTATTGTGCTACAACCAGATGAAAAAGAAAAGGAAAAAGATGTTGTTCAGTTGCCTCCTACCCCTGAGAAGACTGAATATAGAGACCATGTTGGGCCTAATGATGAGGAGAGCTCTAGCAGCTCTGATAGTTCAGAAGAAGAGGAAGAACAACCTCAACCGCAGCCCTTGAGGAGATCCATGAGAGAAAGAAAGCAACCAGAAAGGTTTGGTTATTCTATGTTAGATTCCAGTTGTGCTTTTGCTTTGATTACTAACACTGATGAGCCTAGATCTGTGAAAGAGGCTTTGGGCATGGAAGATGCAGGTTCCTGGATTGAGGCTATGGATGATGAGATGGATTCATTGGAGAAAAAAAAAACTTGGGACCTTGTACCTTTGCCTAAAGGGAGAAAATCTGTTGGCTGTAAATGGGTGTTCAAGAAGAAATTCTGTGCAGATGGCAGTGTTGAAAGGTATAAAGCTAGATTGGTTGCAAAGGGGTATTCACAGGTAGAGGGAATAGATTATGGTGAAATATTCTCTCCTGTTGCAAAGTTGACATGCATTAGATTTCTATTATCTCTTGTTGCATCATATGATTTAGAGATAGAACAGATGGATGTGAAGATATGTTTCCTTCATGGTGATTTGGAGGAAGAGATTTATATGTCACAGCCTGAGCACTACATTGTTAAAGGTAAAGAATCCTTAGTTTGCAGATTAAAGAAATCTCTATATGGTTTGAAGAAATCTCCTAGGATGTGGTACCTTAAGTTTGATGCCTTTGTGTTGTCAATTGGATTTGTAAGATCAAAATCAGATCATTGTGTTTATTTCAGAGTTGAAAATGATCACCTTCTTATTGTTGCATTATATGTTGATGATATGTTGCTGTTTGGGAAGGGTAAGGGTATGATTTTTGATTTTAAATCTCTGTTGTCAGCATAGTTTGAGATGAAAGATCTTGGGGCAGCTAGGTACATCTTGGGTATGGAAATCAGTAGAGATAGGTCTAACAAAAAACTTTGGTTGAGTCAGAGTAAGTACGTGAAGTCTGTGTTGGACAGGTTCAGCATGGCAGATTGTAGACCACTATGTGTTCCTATTTCTATGGGAAAAAAGTTATCTGTAGATGATTGTCCAAAATCTCCTAGTGAGGTGGAGGACATGAGTAGAGTACCTTATGCTAGTGTAGTTGGCAGTCTTATGTACACTATGGTCTGTACTAGACCAGACATTGCCCAAGCAGTGGGAGTCCTGAGTCAGTTTATTGCTAATCCTGGACGGGTACATTGGGATGCAGTTAAGTGAGTATTCAGATATTTGAGGGGTACATCAGATTACTCCATATGTTATCATGGTAACTCTTCTGGATCTCTGCATTTAGTTTGTATTCGTGGGTTTTTGGATTCAGATTGGGCAGGTGATATTGACAGTAGGAGATCCACTAGTGCTTATGTGTTCACTATGTTTGGTGGTGCCATTAGTTGGATGAGTAAGCGACAACCTGCGGTTGCTTTGTCCACTATAGAAGCTAAGTACATAGCTGCTACTCATGCTTGTAAAGAAGCCATTTGGCTTAGAAGATTGTGTTTTGATGTTGGTGTTGATGCAGAACAAATTACTATTTGGTGTGACAGTCAGAGCGCTATTTGTCTTGCAAAGAATCCAACTTTTCATGCCAGAACGAAGCACATTGATGTGCAGTTTCACTTTGTGAGAGATATGGTGGAAGATGGAAAGGTAAATTTGGAGAAGGTAGATACTGTGAAGAATGTTGCAGATGCATTAACAAAACCAGTGGGCATTGAGAAGTTCAGATGGTGTTTGGAGTCTATGGGCCTTTTGGCCTATAGCGGTTAAAGTTCCTGTTATGTTCCTGTTGCTCTTACAAGGTGTTCGACAAGTGGGAGAATGTTAGGAATAAGGTGTCTCAACCTTGGATAATTCCTATTCTTATTATTTGTTTTGTAAATGTATTTTTTGCAAATAATGTAATTAAGTTTGAGTGTACATGTCTAGTTGGCATGTTGATGTGTCACTCCACTTGATGTGTTGGCATCTTGTGCGTAAGGAGATCAAGACTGAAACGGTCATGACGGATTCCTATGACGCGTAAGAACTATTTAAGGAATGTGCTATGACAGGTGTAAGAGCATCTTATGACTTGGGCCTATTTGGGCGCCCAAGAAGTGGTTGGTGTGTGTAAGAGAATATGCCAAAAATAGGTTGGTATGACAGATTCTCTTACACTTCTCTTGTGACCATTATTTTTGGCGGATTCTATGACAAGCTGTCATAGTTTATTCTAGGGATGGACACCTATTCTTGGGATTGCATGTAACAACTGTGTACATGTGGCTTTGTGCATGGGTCTTGGTGGTTGTGCCTATTTTTGGGTCCAGAGGAGTCTATATATATGATGCTGCTCCTATGGGAGAGATATAACAAAATTTAAGTCTTGTTGGCTTTGTCTCTCATTTCCTGAAAGAACTTGCATTGCAAGTGTATTGTAATCTTTATGTTGAAGATAATACATTGTGCAGGTTTTGGAGTGCTGGGGTTTTTTATCGAAAGGTTTTCCCCAGGGTATATCATTGTTTCAGGGTATATCATTGTTTCATTCTCTATTTTTCTGTATGTATGGTATGTGGTTGCAATATCTTTGTTAAAGTAGTTAATGAATCTAAAATTGTAAGGATTTATAAGAATTTGCACAATACTCTCCTATAGAGATTAGCGTAGGAAGCTTTTTTCGCACCTGAGTTTCCTTATAGTAGAGATAATTTATTTATCCCACATTGGTTGGGTAGATGAGATTGATGTGTTTGGAAGGAGATAACTAGGATAGTTTATGAAATGGTAGAGATTAGGAGTAAATAAGAATGAATTTAGTGAATTAATAGAGTTTAGTAGATTAAAGAAAAATGATTTTAGTGAATTAAAATAGAAAAAACAATTTAACGATTTAATGAAGTTTAATGCTTTAGACAATAACACCTAGTTCATTAATAGGATAATTATGAGGATAAATTTATGTTTCTACATTTTTCCCCTCTTTGAAACAATGTCACATGTTGTGTTGTTTCAAAGAAAAATTGATTAACTGATATATGTCCCTAGGGATATCTTGGTAAGCATGATGATGTATATGATATGTCCCCTCAAGCGATTGATGAGACAAAGTGTGATAAGATTGATCTCTCGATAGATCATGTGGAAAATATTTGATGATTGACATTGCACAAGTGATTAAGTTGAGATGTACATTTGATGAAAATGCACAATGGATAAGTGTAACTAAACAATTGATGGAAATGATCAATATAGACAAGTTGATAAGATGATTAAGCTGACTTAGATTGATGCTAGCACAATATATGTTGGTAAAATGATTAATTGATATGGGTTGAGACAATGTTTGATTGATTGATTGATCGCATGCTAAGAAGCAAGCTAATCGACTGGAAATTGGAATTAAGAGTATTAGTTGGATAAAACCTATTTTTGATCTTTGAGATAAGGAAGATGAAAACAGAGAATGATGGGAACATTGTGAAAGAAATGGTTGATGAACAAGAGATATGAAAGTGATGCAAAGGAAATGAAGGGAAGAAAACATATAAAAGAAATGAAATGAAGGAAATGAGATAAAGGTGGAAAGGAGATGATGAGAAAAAAGGGATATGAAGATGATAAGATTTCTTGTGCTTTTAAGTTCTTATATCATCATTGAGCTTATTATGGCAATGGGATGAACTCATTTGAATGTGGGAAGATCTAAATCAGTCAACGTACCGATTGTGTGGAGGAAGATACAACAAATAATTAAGGAATGCCCATATTTCACATGAAACTCATATGTCCTTGATGATCTTAGGTGATCATGTCCTAAGACAAGTCATCATATTACTAAGAAACAATCCAAAAGAAGAAAACAAGTGAACATGCCCCATCCTTTCCCTTCTAGTCAAAGACATACTGGAGATAAAATCTCTTGTTAGAGACATCCCAAAAAGGCTAAAAGACATGCCACCAAAGATAAAATTAGAAAAAATTGGAAGACCTAAGTCAAACAATAAGGCATTATGCTTCATGCTTAAATGATATTTCTCACAAGTGATATATTTGAATTTGATAGGTTGATAATGATCAAGATGCCTAGTTTTAGGAAGGATTCATCCTATATAATAAAATTGATAGATCATGATAGTGCTTGATGAAGACACGTGATAGTTTGATAAAGATTAATGATCACATTACTGTAAGCTAGCTGAGTAGGTTACTAGTTGATTCCTGATTTTAGTAAGCACAACACTGAGATTAGGTTGTTCAAAAGGTTTATGTCTTTGAGACAATTTATGAAATGTTGGATTTTTTAAATTTTTATAATTTGTTTGAAATGTTTTCAAAACTTTTTATGATTTTTCATGATTTCTAAAGATTTTTGCAAATATATTCTTAACCATTGATTCTTAAGCATGATTGTATTTGTTTCCCCCTAATATGTAGCAAGACATAAGGCATTATGAGAAGATGAATGCCATGATAGGATAGAAACAAATAAGTGAATAATGGAGGAATCATATGTGATCCTCAAAGACTATCTCATGATAAGATAATATATTTTCCAAGCTAGGACCTGGAATATGACAATGTAAGGTGATGACATGGTACATTGAATAACTTGTGGTCCAAAGGAATGTACTTGTTAAGAGTCTTTTAAACCTTGTTTATCATTTTAATGCCTTGAGGTTTGATCAAGATCAAGGGGTCAATTTAGATAGGATGGGGATAGGATATGGATATGATAAGAAAGATGAAAGGTAAAGGGATATGGATAAGGTAAAGAAAGAGGATGCACAATACATATGGAACATGAGGAATAATAGAGGATGTAACAGATAGGATAGCATGCCTAAAACATGCCACCAAGTGTAGAGTGCAAGAGGATGGTGGATTTATGGATGATGCTTGTTTTCTAGGTTTTCATCATGGTACTTTCCCAAGGAACCATAAGAAGTGGTTTTCACCATAGGACAGTGGTGTAGGGCACTTCAGGAAGGCAGAGAAAGGTCACCTAATTTTCCATGAAGGAGATGACAATAAGGATCTCCAAGATCTCTTCAAGATGACAATATGATCCACAAGTTTCTAGCAATGTTGTGAAGAGGCTTATAAAGCCATTTTGGCAAGTTTTTGGTTAATATAGTTTTTAGTTCATGTTTTGAACAAAGTCCTCAATTTGGCAATTATAACCAATAAGGACTAATGTAAAGGTTTGAAGTATTGAGATTAGGTCTCTAAGGTGTCTAGGAGACTAGAAATAGTGATGAAGTCCTAAAAGGACAAACTCAAAAAGATTAAATTTGTTAGGAGTCTTTTTAACAAGTTTTGCAAATTTAAAAATTTGAATCCCAACTGTCAAATGCAAATGGTGGGAAACCCCATAACTTGGTTAATTAGTTGAGTTAGGAGATATTTCAGTTCTTGATCAATTGGAGAAATTTTAGGAGGTTTATTTTAGGTTTTAGAAAGCCATTGTACGTTAGAGAGAGGGAAAAAATGCTATGTGAACATTCAACATTGTACGGACTGCATATAGTCTTTGTAATTAGTGAGCAAAATCTGAATATATTTTTGTGTTTTCAGGGATCTTATGAATAATAAATCTCTTTCATGTGTGAGGAATGTTGTTTTACATTGTTTTACATCACTTTGGATAAGTCTTTATGCTTTCATGTTGTATACAAGCCGACTGTACCATGATAGTGGGGTTTAATGCCCTGATTTCTCAGTTGAATAGAACATAGCAAGTTCCAATTCCTTAGGTTATCAATACACTTAATGGTTGGAAGTTTTATATTGCAGTTGAAATTATTTTCAATAGTCTTTGTGCAGGTGCTAAGTTTAAATCTTGATGTTAACTCAAAACAGTGAGTTTTTGGAATTGAAAAAGCTCCAAAATGGTGCCATGGGAACAACAACAAATAAGGTAGCCACATGAGGGGTATATTTTATGTTTGGATATTCATTATAACACCCAATCCAAGTTGAAACAACTAATAGGAGTCCTTGGAAGTGTTTGCATGGTTGAAAACAAGAAGGCCCTAGTTTAGTGACCCTAAAAGGTTTTCATGCATGGTGGGTTAAACAAAGTGGAATCCCCAAAAAATCTTGAAAATCCTTTCTTTTAGACTATAACACATGACCTTTTCAGGGTCTTGGTTCTTGGGAAGATATTCTATTAGGGGTTGCTTTGTAAAAGTGACCATTTAGGCCTGGGGGAGCAACATGACCATTCATTATTTGGATGGGATGACTCAAAGGACCTATACCCAAGTTTGAAATATGTTTTAAAAATCCAAAAAGGGTATCTAAAAACATAATTTATTTAGAAAGTTGTTTGGAAAGTTAAGGAGTTAAGCTTGAAAAACTCACTAGTGAAGGCTAGTAGGATTTAAGCGTAGAATGAGGGATTTGGAGTTTGGGCTCAAAAACACCTTCAAGAAAGAATCAATTTTTTTTGTTTAGATGTTTTAAGCATGAAAAAAATCTTGGATAATGTGGAAACACAATGGAAAGTAATGAGCCAAGTTTGAGCACTCAAATGGTGTGAAGTCAAGTAAAGGTGAGAGCTTGTGAATGGACCCTTGGTTGGCCTAATTGACTAGGTGGGATCCTAGTTTTGATCCTGGTTAAGGGTACCTTTGAGAGACCTTAAGGCATTTGGAAGATTCTTAGGAGAATCATGGAAGCTCACCAAATTGACTCACATCAAAATGGTATCAGAGAAAGGGAGTAAATCCTTGGAAGATTGGTGAAGTTAGTCAATATGAACTTATCAGAGATGGACATTTTTGAGGCATACAAATTTTTCAAAGCCTATGAAGGAAAGAAAAGAGAATAAGTAGAGAATAAGAAGAAAGAAGAAGGAAGGAAGAAGGAAGAAGCAAGGAAGAAAGAGGAAGTAAGAAAACAAGCCTTAGAAGAGATAAGAAGTTTGACAAATAGGTTAGAAGAGAATGCAGCAAGGATGGAAGCAACCAAGAAAATGATAGAAGAAATCCTTGAACAAGAAACAAGGGCAAAGTTCTTGAAGGTACAAACACAAAAGGAAGGAGCACTCCATGATGCTACAGTTCTTGAAGAGACATTGGAATTGGTCAATGAACATGATGAGGTACAACAAAAGGTTGAGATAGAGGATGGTGAACCTAATGATAGAAAGGTTCCACATGTTTAAGATCAAATGCAAGATAAAGGATATGAAAACCCAATGTTTCAAATATTTTAGATATTGGATCAGAGATACAAGTTGGTTTAATTAGTCAAGAGGGATAGCATACAAAGGAAGACACTCAAGATGGGGTGTCCGATACAATGTCAATAGAAGAGACTTCAGTTTGTTTGATAGGCCATGATGAGGCCCTAGGATTGGTGAATATGGATGTTTCCTATAGAACCTTGGAAGTATGTCACTTAGCACCACTTGAACTAATTGTTATTCCACTTGTAGAAGTCTTGATGGATCTAAAATTTAAGGAGCAGCAACCCACTCCATTTACTTTGCCCAAGCATGCCACACGTGTCGGTCATGAAGCTTCAAGGAAATGATCAAATTTGGCCAACTACTCCAAGCATGGAGAGCTCACTTGATGATGTCATGAGATATGTGTTTTCTCACTTTTTTGTTACAGGATTGCAAGGGTCTCGTGTTGGTGGCCCTATGATTGCTCAAGGTACCGACATACAGTTCAATAATGCAAAGTGGTGTCCTTGGCACCAGTATGTTATCAAGATGTTTGGTTGTTATTGTAAGAAGCTAAGGACCTGAGGATATACTTTTGTTGTGGACCATAAACAATCAGTGCCCTCAAATTGGAAGATAGGGAATAGGTCACCTAATCCATGGGACATGGATTCTTTTCCACCATGGGAGTATGGTGCAGGGCACTTAAGGAAGACAGAGAAAGGTCGCCTAATTTTCCATGAAGGAGATGACAACAAGGAGATCCAAGATCTCTTCAAGATGACAACATGATCCACAAGTTTCTAGAAATATTGTGAAGAGGCTTATAAAGCCATTTTGGTAAGTTTTTGGTTAATGTAGCTTTTAGTTCATGTTGTGAAAAAAGTCCTCAATTTGGCAAGTATAACCAATAAGGACTAATGTAAAGTTTTTAAGGATTGAGATTAGGTCTCTAAGGTGTCTAGGAGACTAGAAATAGTGATGAAGTCCTAAAAGGACAAACTCAAAAATATTAAATTTGTTAGGAGTCTTTTTAACAAGTTTTGCAAATTTGAAAATTTGAATCCCAATGGTCAAATTCAAATGGTGGGAAACCCCATGTATACACTAAAAAGTGACTTCATTAATTAATTAAATATTTATTATTTAATTAATATTGACTTGATGAATTAATTAAATATTTATTATTTAATTAATATTTATTTCTTCTATTATTACATTCACTATAGTCTAGTCTTCTTATCCTAATTCTTCTAAATTAGTCTTATTAAAGTGATTTAATTAAATTACCAATTTACACAATCACTAAATATGACTAAGTCCCTAGTCCACCTCATAGACCTAGTCACTTGACACAATACCTTGGCTAAAATAATTAATTATTATTAATTATTAATAAATCATTATCCTCACACACACATGTCCTATTTCTAAGAGTTATGTGGCCTCATAAGACTTGGTCTCATGACCACATGTCTTCTTCTAAACCAAGTCAAGAAGCAATCCCTATTCCTAAGGAGCTTCTCAAGCCACCTCAAAGAGTCAAAGGTGACTCATGGGACACTTGTACCAAGAGTCATCATGAGGAAAAGATCCTTCCCCCTTCCTCTCAATGGTCTTTGTGAGACACTTGACATGTGTCTTTCCCTTCCACCTTCTTCTCCTCCATGCCAATGTAGGAGGAACATCTTCCCTATTCCTCCTCTCACATTACTACTACATCCCCCTTTCTCTCAACCCCTTCAACCAAGTCAATCATAGCCCTAGGATCTTCCACTTTTCAATATCAACCCTAGGATTGTGCCACCTAGGCTTGAGTCCTCCAAAAGCCTATAAAAGGAGCCTCATTCTTCCTTTGTGAGCCTAATAGCATTAGTAATCTTCAAGAATTCATTCATTCTAGAGATAAAAGAAATCAAGCCATCAAGAAATCAAACATTTGAAGTCAATTTCATAGCATTCCATCCATTAGTTGCATAATTAAGGTTTTTAGGCCATTTTGCATACAATCTACTCAATCTCCATGCTTTGGTAACATCTTGGGCAAGGAGCTTCAATTGGAAATCTAAGATCTCAACACATCCAAGGAATCAAGGTTAGGAGAGCAATGGAGACAAGCTACATGGTAGGCGAAGGTAAAAATACTTATTTTTAAGTTCATTTAAGCTTTGTAATCTTCATTGTTGTTTGCTTTAGATTTATTTAGTAGCTTAGAATAGGTAGTATTTCATTTCTAGTATTAGTAATCTAAATTGCATACATTTTTGGTGCCCACCATGGAGCCTCCTCAAATTTTTAACATTCTATTTTTAGTTTTTCCGTGTGCAGACTTCTACAGGTTGTTCATGCGCATTCACTCGCGATTCTTGCGCATCTGTCACATAGTCCTGCACATTCATTATGCTTACCACCAATCACTTATGTTTTTGTCTTCTTTCATTCGGTGCATCTGTCACCAATTCTTGCGCATTCATATCAAACTATTGCATTTTTGTTAAAATTGCGCATTCACTTCATCCTACTACGCATACATTCATTGTTTCAACACATTCATCTTTTCTGCGCATTTACTTTCTATTTCTGCGCATTCATACTTTGTTTCTGCGCATCTGTTATTTTGATTAATAGATTTCAGTTTCTGATCATTTTAGTTTTTAGCTAACCGCTTTAACAATTTTTTGTTCATTATTGTAGACATCTAGGTTGTTTTGCAGGTCGAATCTGAAGACCCCACTTTAAGATTATTGATTGTTTGCTTGCAGGTTCCTAGGGGTTTGCAAAATAAACCATAACCTTCATTTGGGCTTTAAAATACTACATGCATTTGAATTTTGTGTGTCTTCTTTAGCCTAGAAATTTCTGCTTGATGTGTTTTGCTTTCTAAGCATAATTGTAATCCCAAAATTATAAAAATGTATCATCTTCCCTCGCCATTCGTGGATCTTGGGTGTAAGATAAATTGTTATAATTTTTAGATGGCAGTCTTTGGTGGGAAAAGAGGTACTCACCCCAATGAACAACCCAACTGGTAACAGGCTAAAGCCAAGCCCTTCCAAACTGGTATATAAAAAAAGCCACTATGATTAGTCTCACAGTGGACAGGTGTGAATTCGTTGTGGCAACCAAAATGTCCTCTAGTACCCACGTGGTGTGTTGAAGTCCCTACACTGTTAAGGTGAAAATCTTACTTTGGAAGGATTGAGAGAGCCCCCTTAATTGGGAAAATGACTTGATCACAACCACCTAAATAGATGTCCTTACTAGATACTTTTGTATAGTGGCCAAAAACCTTCTATTTGTTGGTTCAAGGGGTCACCCAAGCCCGTGAAGACACCCCACAATACTCACAATTCATAGTAGAGATAACAGTTCTTTGGCAAGTAATGACCCATTGAATTCAAAACTTGGTGTGCCAGAGAAGTGAGTGCACTATAAGGAGGAGCCCGTGCCTCCAAGTTCCTAGTGTCCGCTATGAATTTGTGTGGCTAGATTTTATCCAAGTGGGGATTCAGCAAATACTGTCCTTGCCAACCTTAGGAATTGTAAGCGTGTTTGTGCATTCATAATATATCACATTAGATTAAATCATTTCTATTTTGCGTGTGTGTGTTTATGCATTTTTACTTTGCCAAAATAATCATTTGAAAACCAAAAAATTTCCACAAAAACTGCAAGAAAAACCATCAAAAAACTAGTGTTGTGCATTTATCACTTTCTGTTGCGCATTGATCCAATCCTTATGCGCATTTGTGACTGATATTGTGCATTGATTCCTTATTGTTGTGCATTGATCTAATCTTGTTGTGCATATACTTGACTGTCCTACACATTTGTTCCTGTGCATACACAACAAAGAGCATTTGTACGGATCCTAGGAATTTCACATAAAAATTTTTAGATGCCCATTTTTGTCCTCAGTATGATTCTAGAAAAACATTTGATTTGCACATACCTTTGATCTTTAGTTTAACCATTTTCATCAAATTTCCCATCATTCTTTCATCCAAAATTCCCAAAATCATTCCAAATCTACAAAATCCCCAATTAGTGTTGAATCATTACCTTGACTATCAGATTTTGATCTTTGTGAGTTTACCATATCGGGATTTATCATCCTTAACCAAACAGTTACCTAGGTTATTATGTCTTTATTTTTCTTTGTCACATCATAGTGAGATCCATACCTCCTATAGACTTAGATTATCAAATTTTTCACACTTATCTCAACACTTTTAGGTTCATTTCTACATCTATCCAATAAAACACATTCCATTTGCTTCATCAAAAATCTTCATCCCAAGGTCATCTTTCACCTTTTATGGTTCAAACTCGATCTCAAAAACTCAAGCAAACCATTGATCTAGAATCTGTAGACAAGATGGAAGGAGGTAATAATGATGAAAACCCTTGGTCTAGAATTCCTAAGAAGAGTTCAATTTTTACATCAGACGAAGAACCAACAGATTAGGATTTAAGAGATGGTATGTAAGATTCTAGGTTCTATAAGGTCATGGAAAGACTCTTAGACATGGATAGGGAGATGTATTTCCTCATGCTTGCTCAACAAGGAGCAAAACTACCCAATGATTTTGATGTCTCCACTCTTAAAGAACCACCTATCACAAACAATCAATAAATCCCTAGTGGTTCTCAAGAGACGCATGCTCATGGAGCAAAGGAAGACAAACAAAATAGTGCTTCCCAAAACTCTCAAGGACCTCCACCATCTTTGGATCTTGTTTTACAACAAATCCAGATGCTTCAACAAAAAATCTATGACATTCAAACTAGATCATCAACCAAGAAGTATTCCTTAGATGATATATGTCCTTATCCTTTTGACAAACATTTAGCAATGATTCCATTCCCTCCTCATTTTGAGGTACCTAAATTTGACAAATACAAAGGGAATTTGGATCCACAAGACCACATTTGTGAGTTTTTTGCTGCTTGTATTTAAGTCGCTCACAATGACACTTATCTTATGCAACTATTTCCATGTATTTTAGGAGGACAAGCCATGGAATGGTTCTCCAAACTACCCCTAGGCATCAAATCTTTCAATGAGCTTATTAACAAGTTTGTGACTCATTACTCATATAACATCAAACATGAAGTCACTATGCTTGATCTTTGCAATGCACAACAAAAGAATGGAGAACCTTTTCTTACTTTTTCGCAAAGATGGCGTCAATTATTTGCCAAGTATCCACAAACAATTCCTGAACAAGAAAAGATGGATATCTGTGTGCATAACCTTACACAAGAAATGAGCTATAGGTTGTAATTGCAATGTCCTCCAAAATTTAACAAGCTCATTGAAAATGGCATCAAAATTGAGGAAGCTATGGTTAGAAAAGGTGAGATTAAGCTTTACTGTAAGGACAATGTTGGATCTTCAAATTCCAATCCCAACAACAACAACAATGACAAGTCCAAATTTTGGAACAAAAACAAGAACATAGTCAATGATGGGATTGTTGATAACTGACATGTTAAACCAACACAACCCCTTCTAAATCTCACAAGAAAAGCCAATGCTACTCAACCTACTTATAGCAATCAAACTGCAACTCAGAATACTAACAACAACTCATCAAATTCGAGATTACCTTTTATGCCACGTAGAAGAACTTTTACTCCTTTGGGTGAATCTCTTGAATCTTCATTAAGGAAGTTGATCACAAAGAAACTCATTGTACTTCATGAAACTAGAGATATTGAACCTAGGGTGAAACCTTCCTCGTGGAATGATAATGATTATTGCGAATTTCATAGAGGGAAAGGTCACAAAACCAATGATTGTCATAGACTTAAACATGTGATACAAGACTTGATTGAAAGTGATGGACATACCTCAAACGAGTCACATACGACTTTTAAAGATCCACTTCCCGAACATGAGAAAGGAAGTTCTTTCAATGCTAAAGGTGATAATCAAGCCAACTACAATACCACTTCCTATAAGTATGTTAATCACATTTTTGAATGTTATCCTTCTCAATACTATGCCAATGTGATTACTATAAAAGATAAATATGAGAGTTAACCAAATAATGTTACTACTTGAGCCCAATCTAAGGTTACTCTCCAAGGTGTCTCGTCCAAACCTACCACCTCGCAAAACAAGTTTTTCTATGTTCCAAATTCCATGCCAAATGTTTCCAATCAATACAATCTTTTGGATCAATTGAAGAAAACACCAGCCCAAATATCTATACTAGAGCTTTTGCGTCTGTCATTGTCTCATAAGGATATTCTTGAGAAAGCTCTCCTAGAAACTCATGTTCCTACAAATCTAGATCAAGCCCAATTTCAATCTATGGTGGGACATATGACAACTCCACATTACCTTTCTTTTACTGAGCATGATGATCTAGCCATTAATCAACCACATAATGCTCCACTCCATATAGAAGTCCTTGTACAAAATCATAAAATCAAAAGAGTACTAATAGATGGAGGAGCTGGCTTGAATATATGCACTTTGAAATTAGTCCTTGCATTGGGATTTTTTGAAAATGTTATCGATCCAAAGAATAAAATCACAATCAAAGCTTATGATGAAGAAGAGAGGTCATCCAAGGGATATGTTGTTCTTCCTATTAGATTAGGTCATGTAGTCAAAGATGTACTTTGTCAAGTTCTTGATATGGATCTCGCATATAACATTCTTTTGGGGATACCTTGGATTCATTCTATGTAAGTTGTGCCTTGGACTTATCGTCAGTGTTTGAAATTTCCCCAAAATGGTCAAGAAAAAACTATCAAAGGAGACCCGAATCCTTTATGTACACACTAAAATGTGCACTTCTCTAAGTCTTTGCTTCCAAGGGAATCCATGAATGGGAGACCTTGAAAAATGACCTAGAGCTCCCTAGGCATGGAGTGCAAGGAAATTAAGTGTGCTCTCAGCTAGAGCTATTTGAGCCTATGACCTTGCTAGTAAACCATGCAATGGGAGATTCAATGGAGACAAGGGCAAGAATGCCAATATCCTCAAGAATCAAAATGTGAATGAAATTCAATGCTAGAAATGAAGATGCAAGCTATATTAAGATGAATATGCAAGTTAAGCTATGGAAAGGAAAGATGCAAGTATTACAAAACCTTCCTAATTAGACTATGTGAATCAATCTAAAGCATGAAGGAAACTAAGCTATGCATGCCATGATAATGAAACTAAAATGCAAGAATGGAACTAAGATAGCATGTGAATGTAAAAGATAAGAATGCTTCAAATCTCCAAAGCTCCAAAGTCACCTAGAAAACCTACAGCATAACATTAGTATTCAAAAGATGGATCTAAGAATGAGAAGAGAGCTCTCCTTTTATAAGAAATGAGAAAGAATGGACCATGGAGATTAAGAGGCAAAAGATTTAATCAACGGTGGAGCATCAAAGAGGAGCAATCCATGTGCACAAGTATCCTCCAATGAGAAAATAAGAGTTGACTTTTGTGTCCATATGAGACAAAAAGTGCTTTTTCCCTTTTTATAAAATAGGAATAATGCTTTATTTGTGCAACTTAGGATAAGAGGAAAAGTGGGGGTTTTTTATTTAATAAAAGGGGAGGGAATTCCTTTTAAATAAATATAGACTTAGGATAAAATGGTTAGCCCATAGAAAATAATCAAATAAATGATAGAATTAGGATTTGATCAAGAATAAGCAATTGATGATTTTAGCAAATAATGCTAGCAAGGAGCTAATAGTCTAGATGACCATTTTTGGGTGATTACATTTGCCCCTCTTTGACTAATGTGTGATCGATTTGGGAACACATTACATCAAAGAATAGATTAGCCAAGAAGGTAATAGAGATCTGACTCCAAAGTATGAAGTGCAGAGAGATAGCAAATCCTACATGGTCAGCCTGGTAGTGACAGTACTGAACACTTAGGAAAGATATGGACAGTATCAAAACTCGAGATGAGAACTAACATATCAAGCGCAAAGATAGATCGATCAGAGAAAATGGAATGGTCAAGCATATGCTCTGGAGAATAGCCAATAGGATATGATGTGTCTGCCCCCTCAGAATTGAAAGCGAAATCAGGTAGAGGGAATGCAGAAGCAAGAGCAACATGATCAAATCACTAGAAATCATAATCAAAGATGAAAGATGATAGAATAACCATCAAGAAGTGAAGATATGCCCCAATTAAGACCTCAGAGAGATGAAATGAATGAAAGACTAGAAGGGTGAGAGATGGAGATGAAGATGCCCCAGCAAAGATTGAAGGATCAGGCCTCAAATGGTCAGCCAACTACACAGAAGAAGGAGAAATTCGATTTGGACGATCAAGGTGAACTCAAATTTTGGTTTTGATCCTGAAATGAATAGAAAATGATGTGATATGAAAGACAAGAAGTGAAAGACATGATCGAGAAGAAGCGAAAGGCAAGTGCAGTTGACCAACAAGTCCTTGAAAGATGAAAGGAGAGCTCTCTCCATATGCAAAATGCAAAACTAAACTAACATGAACCTAAGAAATGCAAGCTACTATGAAATTTGGTTTACTTGCAAGGTCATAAAGCTTTTAGACTCTAATATTCATCATTGAGCGTTATTGGTAGCATCACAAGATCATACAATACACACTAGTATGACTATGAGTATATGAATATGATCTATATCAAATAGCAATGTGGGAATCCCACCTAGGCACCAAAGACATATAGGTCAAGATGACTAGTGCAGTGAGATTACCTAAGTTTAATATGGAAAGATTATAATCGCATCAAGACACAAGAAAAGTCAAGATGGCTAGAAGTATGCACTTACAAAAATAGTCAAGGATAATACCTTGTAGATCCCATTGTCAAGTGGAACAAGCAAAAATGCTAATGACAATTAGGACCAACAAAATATACCCACAAGCAGAAAAAGCAATAAAACATGTCCTCATGCCCTCAGTCTTCTAGCTCGGCATCATCAAAAACTATTAGGGATAGAACACTCATCAAAGAAATCATCGTAGATAGCACACAAAGAAATAAAGTCAAACAAGTCTCAGTGAGGTGAGTGTTTAAGTGCGTGTGTGTAGGTCATAGAGTCAAAATTTGAGTATCGCATATGCCAGTGGGAGATATTGCATCATTCAAGACTGTGGGTAGGATATCTGATAAGTGTTGAGAAACACTTGATGCTAGGGAAGTGTTGAAAAACATCGTTGGAACCAAGTGGCCCAAGAAACCTGAACGCACAAAGAGACCCAAGATAAGCTTAGAACAACATATGCCCCCTAGACTAAGACAAGAGTCAATTCCAGTCTAGGAGAGGCAAAGCGAGAAGTGGAGGGAAGGAGCGCCACACAAGACTGATAGACATAGGTGCAAGAGTCTCAAGCAGCACCTGTTTCCAGGTTTTCACCACTTGATAGATTTTTTTAGGACTTTTTTCAATTTTTTTGTATTTTTGCTACCAAGGCGCCTGTTTCCAGGTTTTCACCAAGGCACTTTTTCTTTTTCTTTTTTTTTTTTTAATTTCTTGCATTTTTTAAATTTTTTTAGTGAGACATCAAAGTGCCTATTGCTAGGTTTTCACTAGGATGCTAATTTTTCAGTACTTTTTATGCTTTTTAGGATTTTTTCAGCATCATATATGAATTTTTTTGAGATTTTTTCAGGATCAATAAAGAATATGTACAAAAGAGCTCAAGAACCTTAGGCATAGAACTTTTTTAGATGTAGAACATTGATAGGCTCAGTAAGCTCTTCTCCCTCAGGTGTAGATAGCTGATAGGCTCCGAACCCAAATACTATTGTGATGATGTAAGGGCCTAACCAATTTGGCTCAAACTTGCCTTTTTGCTCCCTATTCTACTGATTTTTGAGATTTTCTCTGAGAACTAGTTCACCCACTTGGAACTCTCTAGGATGAAATTTCTTATTGTAAGTAGTAGACATTCTCTTCTGATAGGTGCACATATGATCAAAAGTAGCCTTGTGACATTCTTCCAAGGTAGTGAGCTCATGCACTCGCATGGCCCTTTGGTCGTCATCGATAATCAAACTATGGAGAGAGATTCTTAGTGAAGGTATTTCAACCTCTAATGGTAAAACAACCTCAAACCCATAGACCAAGGAAAAAGGTGTTGCACCTGTAGGAGTGCAGATAGATGTTCTGTAAGCTCATAGCGCAGGATTGATCTACAAATGCCAATCCTTACCTGATTTGTGCACTATTCTATGGATAATTTTCAGCATTGTTTTGTTTGAGGCCTCAGCTTGGCCATTCCCTTGAGGGTAGTAAATAGAAGATCAATGTTGTTTGATTTTAAACTTTTTGCACAAGTGCTTTAGGTCTTTGTTCTTAAATTGGCCGCCATTATCTGTGACTATGGACGAAGGAATACCATAGTGACAAATGATGTGATTCAAAATAAACAGGGCAACATGTTTTCCTGTAGCTGCAGATAGTGGGACAGCTTCAACCCATTTGGTGAAATATTCAGTAGCTGTAATGATGAACTTATGCCCACTTGATGAACTAGAACAAATCTTGCCTACCAAGTCAAAGGCCCATTGTTGAAATGGCCAGTAAGTAATAGAGGGAATGAGCTCACGTCCAAGAGCGTGAATGAGATTCCCATGTAGTTGACATTTTTTGCAGGACTTGGCATATCGAATAGCATCAGCTTGCATAGTAGACCAATAGTAGCCAGCCCTAAGCAATTTCTGAGCAAGCGCAAGACCATTAGAGTGTGACCCACATATGTCATCATGAACTTAGCTAGCACCTTTTCTAACTCCTCTATTTCTAGACACCTAAGGAGAGTTCTGTCTAGACCCTTCATATACAAGTCACCAGAGATGAGGGTAAAGTGTGAGGCATTGAGGATGAGTTGCTGCTTCTCATTACACATTAGATTTTTAGGGATAACTTGATCTTGGAGATAGGAAAATATGGTGGCATAGCGGGAGGAATCATGACCGACCACAGTGTAAATGACACGGTCATTAGGGGAATTGTAGACAGGGTAGCGTAATTCTTCCACTAGGAACTCAAAGCATGGTTCGTGCTCTTCCAATTGCAGAATGGATGCCAAAGTAGCCATGGCATCGACAGCCTTGTTCTTAGCTCTAGGAATTTGTTAGAATGTGACAGATGTAAAATAATTCCTAAGTGAGTCTATCATCCTCTTGTAGGGAACCAACTTGTCATCTTTGGTTTGGTACTCATCGTTTACTTGGTTTATGACAAGTTGAGAATCTCCAAAAATATGCAACTCAGAAATCCTTCATTCAAGGGCAAGCTTAACACCATTCAGTAAGGCTTCATATTTAGCTATGTTATTGGTGCATGGAAAGAGAAGCTTGTATGATTTAGGAATGGTCTGTGAGGGGTAACAAATAGGATTCTAGCACCGACACCATTTTGTGTGTGAGAACCATCAAAAAACATTTTCCATGTATGCCCTGTGATATTCATGATTGAGGCATCTGGGAAATCTATCTAAAAAGGAGCATTATCAGTCATAGGAAACTCAGCCAATTGATCTGCAATTGCTTGCCCTTTAATAGCTTTTCTCTCAATATACTGAATGTCAAATTCTGAAAGAATCAACATCCACTTGGCAAGGTGCCTAGTAAGCGTAGCTTTACTTAGGAGATATTTTCAAGGATCAATTTTGGCAACCAGTTGCGTAGTATGTGCAAGCATGTAATGTTTGATTTTTTGAGATGCAAACACCACTACTAAACAAGCCTTTTCAATGCTAGTGTAATTGAGTTCATAAGCAACCAAAGTGTGACTGATATAGTAAATAGCCCGTTCTTTTCCCATATCATCATGTTGTGCAAGGAGAGCCCCTAAAGAATTTGTTGTAGCATAAATGTACAATATCAAGGGTTTCCCTTGGATAGGTGGCATAATAATAGGAGGTCATGCTAGGTAATTCTTGATCTGGTCCAAATTCTTTTGACACTCCTCATTCCATATACAAGTAGCTCCCTTATGCAAATTCTAATTGAATGGTTGAGCTCTGTCAGCTAGCTGAGAAATGAACCGCTGAATAGATTGGAGATGGCCTTGAAGACTCCTTTATTGTTTGATGTTACGAGGAGTTGGCATCTCCATGATAGCTTGCACATTTTCTAGGTCTACTTCTATTCCTTTTGATGATATTATGTATCCTAGCAGTTTCCCAGAAGGACACCAAAAGCACATTTTTTTAGATTTAATCTAAGTTGAAATCATTCCATGCGATCTAATATCAAACTCAAATCAGACAAATGAGTGCTTCGTTGTTGTGATTTGGCAAGTGTGTCATCAACATAGTCCTCCATGTTTGTGTGCATCATATCATGAAAGATGGTAGTCATGGCTCTTTGATAGGTTGCACCAGCATTTTTAAGCTCGAATGGCATGACATTCCATCAAAAGGTACCCCATCCACATGTGAAGGCTGTCTTCTCTTAATCCTCAGGGGTGATTTTAATCTGGTTATATCTAGAGAAGCCATCCATAAGGGAGTACATTTCATAGCCCACCATCATGTCCACTATCATGTCAATATTTAGAAGTGGAAAATCATCCTTAGGGCATGCTTTATTCAGATCTCAAAATTCAGTGCATACACGAATGGATTTGTCATGTTTGGAAATAGGGACAATGTTGGAAATCCACTTAGCGTAGTCAATCACTCTGATGAAGTTGGCTTTTAGGAGCTTCTCAAGTTCAGCCTTAACCAGTAATGCCACATGGGGATGCATCTTTCTTAGTTTTTGTTTGACAAGTTTTACCTCTGGGGCAGTAGAGAGATGATGCATAATAAGCTCAGTATCTAAACCTGGCATGTTTGAGTATGTCTAGGAAAAATTGATCTTTTTATCTTGAAAGAATGTAGAAAATTGTTCTTTTTCTTCCGCTGAGAGAGATTGAGCCACATGTATGATTTTAGGAGATTCATCTATCCCCAAGTTGATGGGCTGCATAGGTTCTATGAGAACTAAAGACCTTTCTTGAAAATAGCTTGGCAGACTACCAAGTACCTCATCTTCTGGTGCCTCAGCGAGGTTTTCACCCTTAGATACATCTTTATTTTTACTATTTTGAGGTTCGGACACTGCCACAATGTGGTTTTCACCATTCGACTATTGTTTTTTTCTTTTAATTTTATGACTGAGGTACTTGATATCTGATTCAATCATGTTTGTTGTTGGTTCACTGGTGGAAGAAGTAACAGGTTCAATGGCATTGAAGTAGCAAGTGATCTCAGAGTCATTTTGAAAAGAAGGCAATATAGGTCTTTGATCTTGGGCAAACCAATCTATGAGATTTGAGTGCATGAGGGAAAGCAAAACACCTAGTTCAAGGTAATTGATGTGGGGGATATCATCTCTGGTGACAAGAGAAGTCGAGCCTATAGGGTAAGCTCCAAAAGTGTCAAGATCTAAATTTGTCATAGAAGGACCGGCGTGGTCCATTAGAGCAATACATGGATTGAACTCGTCATACCCTATGCGTGACTCATCAACTACGTTGGGTTGGTCACTATAGGTATGAATCACATCAATGTCCATATCTACAGTAGAAGATCCATCTAAGAGAGTATCCCATTCATATTCATTTGAATCAGTCGTGGAACTTCTGCTGGGATGTTTGCACCAAAAAGGCTTAGGACGCCTAGAAGTAGAGGTATTCATGTCATTATGTGTGAGATCTCCTCTTTCTATCAATCGTGCAATATTTCTACGATGTCTATCAAAGCTCAATGCCACATTAGGCACAAAATTTCTAGATGTAGAGGCTTCAGTTGTATCATCAGTAGGCATGCATTCTCCTCCCCAAATAAGTGAGGTAGAAGGAAGATAGTCTTCCATTTGGGCCATAGTGCATAGTGGTGATTCCTTGTCATCTGTATCTGAGTCACTAAGCACAGGAGTATTTCTAGAATATTTGGGGATGTCATTAGCAACACCATATCCTAGACTTGTGGTATCTTTAGAAGACCAGCCATCAGTGTGATGCAAAGGTTCAATTAGAGCGTGGTCATTGTTATTTAAAGGTTTGTGACCTTGATAGCCCATTTGCTACAGAAATTTATAGCCTTTACCATAACATGTAGGGGGAATGGGAGTAGCAACTATCATAGTGTCTTCTTCTTCTCTATAAATCCACTCCCTAATAGCTTGTTCTTCTTTTTCGGCCTCTAAGGGCATGGATGATTGGACAAATGTACCAAAAACTATCATGGCAGAAGCAGAAGGCTTTGTCTTCTCTGAAGATCTACCATAGGACTTAGGGGAAGTAGGCATAGTAGCAATAGATTCCAATGTGTATTCCCCCTTACCAATACTCATCATCTTTATTTTTTGCTCAGCAGCAATGAGGGACACATTATGATCATGAGAGGGTTTGTTGTGAGGAACAAACATCTCAGCAATAGTTAGATTATTGATAGCAATAGCATTATCCCCAGGAATCACAATCTCAGCTCCATTATGTGGAAACTTGACACACTGATGATAAGTGGAAGGGACAGCTTGCATTTCATGGATCCAAGGTCGACCTAGAAGAATGTTATATGCGAGTGGGATGTCCAACACTTGAAAAACAATATCCTTCATGACAGGGCCCACTCTGACAGGTAGCACAACAAGACCTTTGGAAGATCTTTCCACTTCATCCTATGCTTTTATGGTAATCTTTCGCCTAGGATCCACAACCAATTTAGACAATCCTAACTATTGTACCACATGGAAAGAAACAATATTTAACCTAGCACCATTGTCTATCAGGACTCGGTGAACTTGGGTATGGTAGATGAGAACTTCAATATGTAAAGCCAGATTATGAGGGTGACTAAGAGATGTGTCATCTTCTATAGAAAAGGATAGGTCGTGGGGAGATGCAATGTGGTTGACCATAGCTTGGAATCGATATGGATCAATATCATTGGGAACATTTTTTGTACGAAGAGCTTTCTCAAGGATCTCTTTGTGCAAAGGGGATAGCTCAAGCAACTCAAAAATGGATATCTGGGTAGGTGTCCGTTGTAATTGGTGCACAAGGTAATAGCTAGACAAGACTGAGGGAACCACTTGTTTGGAAGAAGAAGCTTGTTTGGGATCATGCGCGATTTTAAGGACAATTTTGGCTTGCCCCCTAGTAACAGCATTTAGTGTCTCACTTTGGGAAGATGAACCACTCAGTGTTTGCAAGACCAAATTTGGCATACCGTGATTGGTATTATTATCATCTTGAGATCTCACCATAAGGACATTTTCAACAGGCTCTATCATATTGATCATAGGTGAATCAAGAGTATATGTATAGTTGATCTTTGCATCATGATTCTTCTTATTTGCTTGAGAGGATTCAGCTTTCTCATACTCAGGTAAAGGAATCTTGAAAGCTTCGTGATCAAAATTTTTAACCAAGCCATCTATGAGCACTGTGCCTCCATCAATAAGATCTTGAATGGCATCTTTAAGCTTAAAACAATTATCTGTCTTATGTCCCTTATTCCTGTGATAATGGTAGAAATTATCTTCTCTCCACCAATTAGGCTTAACTGGTGGATCATAGGGATGAGAATTGTTAGGAAGTGTCAGATAATTATTGGCAACTAGAGTCTTAAGAATCACATCATATGGCTCAGCCAACTTAGTGTAGACTCATCGTTGATATGTCTTTTTTGGCTTGTCTGCATGTTGAGGCTTAGGAGCACTGTGAGCGTTGGTAGCCTCTTGTTGTTTTGTTGCGTATATAGCATTAGAGAGGTTGAAAGTTGGTTCTTTGGCTTTTGGGACATCCACAACACCATCATTAACAACATACTTATTTTTATTCCAAGGTTTTCTTTTGTCCTTTCCATTGCCCCTAGTATCTTTATTAATAACAATATCCCCCTTTCTTATGGCCACATCTTCAATCCGATATGCACTTTCAATCATGTCATTGAAAGAGGAGAACAGTTGTTTCCTTAGATCGTAATACAGTTCTGGTACAAGAGTGTTGATGAAAATGTCAATCTTTTCTCTTTCATCTAGCTGGCGAGGATATCGAGAATATAATGACCTCCAACATTGTAGGTAAGTGGCAAATTGTTCACCTTGATTTTGCTTTAGAGCACTGAGATCTATCATGGTGATAGGTTGTTGGATGTTGTATGAATAATGCTGGGTGAAGTGCCTAACCAACTTATCAAAAGTTTTAAGAGGCGGTGTTAACTTTGCAAACCATTCTAGAGCTTGTCCTCTTAAACTTCTAGGAAACAATTGTAGAAGAAATGTGTCCTCATGAAGGAAGTCCATGCTAAGAGCATAAAAGTGATGCACATGGTCATGGGGGTCACCATTTCCATCATACTTATCGTATTTGGGAACCTCAATATCCCTAGGAAATGGGACCATGTATAGACTCCTGTCAAAATGGAGAGCACAAATAGATTCTATGAAAGCAACCTTTGGAGGTTCTTTTTCTATTGCAAGTTGAGAAAGACATTGATTGGTTCATTGCAATTCATCCCTAAGGATTTCCAATTCAGTTGGTACTCTTTCTTGAATAATCTAGCGTACATCATAGCCAAGAGGGAGCTTGTATCCCGTAGAAGTCATGTATTGAAAGTATTGATCTCCATTTCACTCTAAAACTTTAAGCATCATACGTTGGGATGCTTCATCTTGTTCAAATATCATAAGATCTTCACTAGAAATCTCATTGTTAGCTTCTTCCTCATGCTGAGAGGGAGGAGGTCTAGGAGGTGAAGAGGGAGCAGTAAAAGTTCATCTTAGAGGAGATCTTAGTGGCATGTTGTTGCCATAGTTACCCAAAGTACCAAAAGGAGGGGGTCTATATTTGTAGCCACTAATCTGAGGTTGTTCTTGAGACATCCCCTTCATGGCCATGCATCTAGTAGCATCCATTTTGTCTAAACACACTTGGTTGTCCTTATGCTCAAAATGTTCTTGCAAACGGTGGAACTTTTCTTGTTCAGTCAAAGTGAGTGAGACACTATCTATGCTTTTGGAGGTCTTGAATGTGGAAAAGAGGAAGCCCCCTTTGTACCATAGGGTGACTTTAGAATCCTCGGATTGGTTAGGACTGGAACTATCATTGCTAACTGACGCTCATGAGCATCTTGTGGGTGAAGGTAGCTGTGTATAGTTGAATGGAGGGTGACTCCCTTACTCAAATTGAGACCGAGTTGAAACTGGCATGAAAGAGGAATGTTGGTTGACTAATAAAATGAGACAAAGTTTTTCAGATATTGAGATAAACAAAGCCAAAGAAGATCACTTGTCAAGATAGAACAATAAAGATGGCTGGCCAAAAGTGCTCAAGAACTTATAGCAATCAATTGACTCGAGCTGAGATAATTAGCAAGTAGCTAGAGAGGTAACCGTAATGTGACAAGTGATCAAAAGTAGCATTTGGGAAACTCAAATCCAATAGTTTTAACTCATTTTCTCAGTCTAGAACAGACTTTAAACATGCAAATAATAGACCAGGGTCAAGTAAGAACAGGAAAAGACACTCAACAAATGAGATTTCAAATTCGGCAGTAGTGAGACAGCAAAAACATTTTGGGCGATAGTTTCCAGGAAAATAGGGCGATAAAATCTAACCAGTTGATATTTTTGATAGAGACCGAGCGATACTTTCCAGGTAGCCTGTGCAATAGAATCCAGGCAAGCAGGGTGATAAAAAACTAGGAACAAAATATCGCACGATAAAACTTGAAACAATGTGCAATTGTTTTTTAGTGTCGTACAACTCTTGACTAGTGAGCATAAAAGGTCTTAATTTTTTAAGGTAATTTTGTTAATTTTGTAATCTGATGAGTAATTTGTCAATTTCAAACATAGTGATAGCAATATTCAAGCAAGTTTGCAAACAGTAGGGGATGGAACATGTCATCAAACACTTGTGCAAGAGCAAAAGCAACCTTGCCAAGACAAACAATCAGGATATCAAAATAAAAACTTCTATGAGCACTACTGTGATGTTTATATGTTCAAGAATGTTTGCACGGGTACATAACAATGAGAACAGTTCAAGCACTTGTTAGCCTAGAAGGACAAAGGCTCAATACTTAGCAACTTGGCCCACACTTGATGTTCCATTGCCTCACACAAAGTGGTTGCCCACAATAGATGTTGACTTTTTCATGGAGGTGTCAATGACAACCAAAGGAACACAGATGGTGAGTAATCTTGGGGTGATCCGGGTTATTCCACTTGGATCAATCCTTGCACCAAGAAGCTAAGCAGCAAAAAAAGGGTGGCCTCTACCTATGGTTCTTAGTAAGGGCTTTCGTTCGTAGTACCCCCCTTGCTCCCCGAAGGGACTCCTTACCTTGCGGCAAGTAACAGACCTCATGGCCACAAGAGTACCTTAAGCATTCTTGCTCAACATTTTCCTCATGATCACAATCCCACAAGTACTCACATCAAGCGAAGAAAAGCACTACATCTACCAAGGTTTATAGTGGGTCAGAATAGCCAGCAAAAGGCTTGTCCCCACTTGGGTCATTCCTCTTGATTCCTCAAGAGTAGGCCCACTAAAGGATCCTAATGCTAAACAAAGAGTGGATTGAATTTTGAGTGTCAGGATTTCTGGTTCACCTCAAAGGTGAAGAGCATAATCTCCTAGCTCAAGAATCTCCCCTAAACACACCAAACAAAGAGTTCAATTACCCTCTTGTTTTCAAATTCTAAAAGTGGGTCAAGATTTCTGGTTCACCACAAGGGTGAAGAGTATAATTTCCTACCACCAAAAGACCCCTACAACAAGATCTTAAGTGCCTAAGAAATGAGACAACTAGTATATGCTGCACTTAAAAGAAAAGTAAATAAACAAGCAATTGGTTGTTTTTAGGTGTTAGGCAGCCCTGCAAAACACAATTAGTAGCCCTTTTGCCTTTGAAGCTTTGACATGCAATCTTTTTAGCAAATTTTTCAAGCAATGAAGGTACCTACAAGCATAGCTTGTTAGCCCCACAATGGTTAGCAAAACAAAAATCCAAATGAAATCTGCAAACTAAATCTATCTAACCATAGCAAACTAAACCAGCAAGCTAATTAGATCAAAACTTAGCAAGAAAGAACCAAGAAACAACTCACTGCCAGGTACAGGTGACAGTACAGTCACCAGAAGTATCACATGATACTGTACAATATACTGGGGTGATATTATCTTTCTGGGTGGCACTTCATTGTACCTGCAGGTGACAAAATCTCTCACAAAGCACGATACTTTAACTGGTAAAGTATCATACTAGTATAGGACAAAGTATCGCATGACACTGGTGAAGTATCGTATGATAATCTTCCCAAAAAAAAAAAAATCTGCCGAAAATAGTAAGCTAAAAAGTGACGAAAATAGTGCGAAAATGCATAAAAAGAAGGACAAAATGAAGTTGTTCTGCCCCACGGTGGACGCCAAAAATGGACACACTAAGATGTGCACTTCTCTAAGTCTTTGCTTCCAAGGGAATCCATGAATGGGAGACCTTGAAAAATGACCTAGAGCTCCCTAGGCATGGAGTGCAAGGAAATTAAGTGTGCTCTCAGCTAGAGCTATTTGAGCCTATAACCTTGCTAATAAACCATGCAATGGGAGATTCAATGGAGACAAGGGCAAGAATGCCAATATCATCAAGAATCAAAATGTGAATGAAATGCAATGCTAGAAATGAAGATGCAAGCTATATTAAGATGAATATGCAAGTTAAGCTATGGAAAGGAAAGATGCAAGTATTACAAAACCCTCCTAATTAGACTATGTGAATCAATCTAAAGCATGAAGGAAACTAAGCTATGCATGCCATGATAATGAAACTAAAATGCAAGAATGGAACTAAGATAGCATGTGAATGTAAAAGCTAAGAATGCTTCAAATCTCCAAAGCTCCAAAGTCACCTAGAAAACCTACAGCATAACATTAGTATTCAAAAGATGGATCTAAGAATGAGAAGAGAGCTCTTTTTTTATAAGAAATGAGAAAGAATGGACCATGGAGATTAAGAGGCAAAAGATTTAATCAACGGTGGAGCATCAAAGAGGAGCAATCCATGTGCACAAGTATCCTCCAATGAGAAAATAAGAGTTGACTTTTGTGTCCATATGAGACAAAAAGTGTTTTTTCCCTTTTTATAAAATAGGAATAATGCTTTATTTGTGCAACTTAGGATAAGAGGAAAAGTGGGGGCTTTTTATTTAATAAAAGGGGAGGGAATTCCTTTTAAATAAATAAACACTTAGGACAAAATGGTTAGCCCATAGAAAATAATCGAATAAATGATAGAATTAGGATTTGATCAAGAATAAGCAATTGATGATTTTAGCAAATAATGCTAACAAGGGGCTAATAGTCTAGATGACCATTTTTGGGTGATTACACTTTCTAGTATTGTAAAACTGTGAAGACAACACCTGAATATTTGGTACCTTATAATCATGTTGGATCTTCTGCAACCACACCCATTGATCCAAGTAATGTAGCATCAACCTCTAAATCCAATGGGATCAAGATAGACATAAAAGAACAAAGTATGGGAGAATACACTTTAGGTCAAAATTTTTGTATTACAGAGTTACCTTTATCTCCTAAGTCATATGGAAAATCCTTGATTATTAAACAATAATCAGAAGCTCCTTCCACACCTGTTTATGGCACATTTATAAGTGGGGGCACTATATCAAAAGAAGCAGTTGAGCGTAATGCTAACCATTTGCTTAAGCAACATAAGAATGAAGATGTAAAACATGAATGCATCTCACCTGATGTATATGGTAAGGGATATACTTTATTGCAAAAGATGGGATACCAAGGCAGTGGACCTATAGGGTTGCAAAGAGAAGGCATTATAAAACCAATTATGAAAAATCCAAATTACCAAAGAGATACCACAGGGTTAGGATATAAAGGAGAAGGGCCAAAATAACCTAAATGTAAAGAGAAGATCACACCTCTCAATAAAGCATCTAAGGCCCCTGCATTAGAGTTCTGAAAACATGGCATGTATGTAGATCTAGAAAAGCAAAGGATAGCCACAAAAATCATTAATAGACTTGGGGATAATCATGATGATGATTCTAACTCTAATGATTATGAATGGGATTCATTATCTGACTATACTGAAGAAATAGGAGTTGATGTTGTCCATACCTATAGTGGCAATTACCATGAGGGGGAGAGTTCAAGGACCAAATCACTAGGATTTGATTCACATAATACTACTCTTGACGATTGTGAGGAAATTGAGAATTATCTTGTGATAGACGATTCAGATGAGAGTATGGAAATAAACCTTGCTAATACAATCATAAACCTTGACAACTTCTCTATAAATACCATCTCAGCCTTTGAAATTGACCCAAATGATCTAATACCCCTTAACCTCCCAAGCTTATACATTGGGATTCTCCCAACCATCCAGAACTTGATGTTTTCCATAATGATGATGCAATTATCGACTATCTTGGAATCGAAGATCATCTACCACCAGGGGATCATAAGTCAGGATTTCTAATAGAACTTAATGACATGGCTTATTTTGGAGAGTGTGCCAATCCTTTCAATCGTAAAAATGTAAAAGTTATCAAGATATCTAATGGTGAAAACCACTTAGTGGTAGTATTAGATCCAAAAATAGTAAAGAGAAAAGATGTATCTGAGGGTGAAAACCTCTCTAAGGTGCCTGAAGATGGAAGGATTGACACTCTCCCCAATTATATGTATCGAGAGCAATCTGCAATACTTATTGAACCAACATTGCCTCTCAACATCGAAACAGAGGAGTCCCCACGTATTCTCAAAGGAGCAGCATCTTTAACAAAGTCAGAGAAAGAAGCTTTTTCATAGTTTTTCAAAGAAAGACAAGTTAACTTTGCCTGGTCTTATGCTCATATGCCAGGAGTGGATCCTAATCTTACTATGCATCACTTGTCTATTGCACCAGGAATTAAACTAGTTAAGCAGAAACTTAGAAAAATGCATCCTCATATTGCACTTATGGTTAAAGTAGAATTGAAGAAGCTCCTAGATGTTGGATTCATTTGAGCCATTGATTATGCTGAGTGGATTTCTAATATTGTACCAGTATCAAAACTAGACAAGTCTATCAGGATTTGTATAGATTTTTGAGATCTCAACAAAGCTTGTCCTAAAGATGACTTCCCATTGCCTAACATTGATATCATAGTCGATTTGATGACTAGACATGAGATGTTATCTCTAATGGATGGTTTTTTTGGCTATAACCAGACCAAGAGAAGACTGCTTTTACATGTCCTTGGGGCACATATTGTTGGAATGTAATGCCTTTTGGGCTCAATAATGTTGGTGCAACTTATCTGAGGGCTATGACCACAATCTTTCATGACATGATGCATACTATAATGGAAGATTATGTTGATGATATTCTAGAAAAATCTAAAAATAGAGATGGTCATCTATGAGTGTTGGATAGAATATTCACCCGGATGGAAAAGTATCAGATTAGACTCAATCCAAAGAAGTGTGCATTCGGGGTTACATCGAGCAAACTATTAGGGTATATTATCTCAGCTAAAGGTATAGAAGTTGATCCAGAAAAAGTTAGGGAAATCATGGAGATGGCTTCCCCTACAAATATAAGTCAGTTAAGATCTTTACAAGGACACCTCTAATCAATCAGAAGGTTTGTTTCTCAATTAGCAGACAGAAGTCATCCTTTTCAACACCTGTTACATAAAGACATCTCATTCAAGTGGGATGATAAGTGTGAAGAAGCCTTCAATAAGGTCAAGCAATATTTGGTAAATCCTCCTACTCTTATGTCACCGATTCTGGCCAAGCCACTCTTGCTCTATATTTTAGCTACAGAAGTCTCACTAGGTGCTCTTCTGGCCCAAGAAGATCAAGAAGGAAAGGAAAAGGCTATATATTATATCAGTTACACCCTTGTGGGATATGAACTCAATTATTCTCCAATTGAACAAGAATGTCTAGATGTAGTCTTTGCTTCACAGAAATGGCGACATTATATGTTGTCTCATTCTATCAAGATTATTACAAAGATTGATCCTTTGAAATATCTTTTGAGCAAGACAGCATTAACAGGAAGATTGGCTAAGTGGGTTATGTTACTTAGTGAATTTGATATTGAGTATTGTATCATCTTAAAATGGAAGCACTTCCATGATAAGAGCATTTAGCCCTTAGAGTAAGTGATTTGGGGTCATGTTAAGCACCTTGATTAGGTCTTTGCATGTATTTGGCTTTCTCCCCACTTTCCACTTCTTCTTCGCACTTGATTTCTTCATTTTAGGTGAAATTAGGGTTAAGGTCTTAAGGACTTTCCTAATTTTCCTTCTTCTATGGCTCTATTTTCTAGGTAGGATTTAGAAATGAGACCTCCTAGTCCTTCATCACATCAAATAAAGGATTTTCTATCTATTCCTGACACTGGGTCCTGTTCAGATATCAATTTCTAAGTTTCTGGCATCTCCTGGAACCTCTGCTGCAAATCCTAACAAAGTTAGGGTTTGAGGTCAAAGTTGACCTCGACCCTGACCAGGTCAGGGTTGACCTCGACCTTGACCTCTTCCCACCAGGATTTCAAATTTCAAATGTTGGCAGTTTGGCTTTCAGGAAAGTTATTTCTCTGCTTCTGGGTCGGCTGTTTTGAGCTCCGAAACGGTAAATCCTTTAATTATATTTAATCAAGGTATATTTTCTAAAGGTGAGGACCTAATTGGGATTTAATTCTTCAAGGTGGCCCATCTAGAGGAGTGTGCCCTAGATCACTATAAAAGGAGGCCTTCCTCTCTCATTTTGACATCAAGTTTTCTCAATCAAGTATCTAGAGCTCTCAAGTGCAAGAAAGTCTTCAAGCATTCAAGTGTTCAAGTATTCATCCATCAAGGAGTTCCATCGTTAGCTATTGAAGGATTCAATCTCTTTGGAGGCCCCTTGAAGATTCATCCTTCTCCATTCATTCAAACCTTCTCATATGCAAAGATCAAATCAAGATTGGTGTTAAAGATCAAAATACCATTGATTGGAGACATCCTACATTCATTGAAGCATTCTTACTTGTGGATTTGAGGATTCAAATTCTCTACAAGGACTTCAACATAAGCGAGGTGATTTGTTTCAATTACTTTGTTTATGCACAATATATTTTAATTCAATTTTAAGGTTAATTCCTAAATTGGGGTTTGACCAAGGCAAACCCCCCCATACAACCAAAAACCCCCATTCTCTTGTAGGTACAGGTGCGAAATTTTAGATCTGAGAATGAATTTGGATACCCTTTTCGACAATCTTTCAGGATCTACAAATAGAATTAGAATCAAACTTCAAATAAATAATGTGGTCTTTGACCTTTTAAAAGGTCAAAGTCGACCTGTGTGAATTTGGAGAAAAGATTTCTAGGTTTTGTCCGCCTCGACATTTCCAATCTAGAATAGGTGACGGAATCTTTAGAAAATTCATATAGAAGCCAAAATTCAGCATTTTCCAGATCTTCCCTAATTCAAGGTTAGTATTTGCACTTTAATTATTTCAGATTTCAAGCTTAATCCAACTATAGGGAAGTATAGGGTTTTTCTCTCTCCTTCATATTCTTCATAGATTGATTCGATTGTGTATTAACCTCTTGGTTGATCAAATTGGATCTCTCCTTTGGGAATTTGGATTTAGGAGTGAATCTTACATTTTCCCCACACACTTACACAAATAGAGGTGATTCCAAATTACTTCTATTCATTTTGGTGAACCCGACTAGCTTACTCTCTTTCTTTTTGGTGTTAGATTTTCTTGTATCTTGTTAGTATTAGATTTGTCCTTGGTGATTGATCTTGCATGCTAATTAGATTTCATATTTATGCTTTATGTGTTTTTAGTTTAGTTCATTTGCATTATATTGGTTTATGAGCTTTACTACCACTAGTCCTACTTATAACATTCCAGTTAGAAGAAGTCATAGACTCATGGGTGCCTTTGAGCTTGAATCTTCTCCTTTCCTTAGGATCCCTGATGATAACTTGATTCTTCATTATTCTAATCCTACTATGGAGCAGAACTCTTCTCACTCATCTCATGATGAGGATGATGCTTTAAGGGTTCCTCCTGAACAAGTCCAAATTTTATGAATGAATGTTGAAGCCTTTGGTAGTTATTTTGTAGTAGTGGTTGTTGCATTCATGACTATGATTGTCATTGATGTCAACATAATAATATTCTGGAGTTTAGCAGAGAAGCAAGCACAGTTTTGTTTTGCACACATGTTATATTGTAGATTGAGTTATGCATAGTTGATGGTATGTTCTTTGGTGTGTTATTAGCCTATGGTTAAGAGCACAAAAATAAATTCATTTATTCATGAAAGTTATAAGCATTTTGGTGGAAGAAGTATTCTGGCAGTATTCCTATGTAGTAGTTTTTGGTAATCGGAGGATATCTTCTAACTAGGATGGACTCTAATTCTGTACAGTTAAAGGGAATTTTTAGACTCATTGGTGGTGATGTGGTTCATAGTGCAAACTTCGAGGTCACATGATTGGAAATTTATTATATCTGGAAGCTGACAGTTTTATGTAATTTTGATGTAGCGTGTTGAAATTATTATTTTGTATTTACATGCCGACTCATTTGTAATTATTTGAGTGTGGTATAAAGGAAGGAATTATTCCCTTGTTATACATGAGGATTATAATAGTTGTGATATGAAATTATGAAAGTTGTGATGTGAATGTATGCATGAAGTGAAGAAAAGAGCTAATTCAGTGATGAAGGAAGACTTGTGAAGTACAAAGATCTAGATTTGTGATCTTGTGTAGCAAAGAGTGTAGTTTTGGCACAGTGTGAAGGAGGTAACATATTTCATATTATTCTATTGAATAATCCTAAGATCTATTGGATAGTGAGTTTAGAGATCTTGCCTTGAAGCTATTTGGGTAGTGGGTCCTTCTATCTTCCATAACTCCTAACAGGGTTAGAATCTTTTAACAGGGATTCAAAATCTCCCAACAGAGATTCATATGTACTGAATGTATTTCATAAGACTCCTAACAGGGTCCATCCTCTAACAAGGAACTTTCATATTAGTGCATCATTTTGTGGGCATCATTCCCACCGGGGTTTACTCTTTGATCAAGAGGTTCCCTAGTTAACATATCTTGTGTTATTGTGTCATTGTGTATGATTATCCTTCTATGGTTGGTTATTGCATTAATTATATGGTTTAAAGCTATTGAAGTTGATATTGAAGTTAATGATGTTAAATGGTTTAATTATCAGATAACTGATTCACCCCCCCCCCCCCCCCCCCCCTCTCAGTTATCTTGGTGGTCTTTACTTTCTAACAATTGGTATCAAAGTGGCAGGTCCTTGAAAGAGAAGTTTAACAACTTAAGGAGATCTATGGTGAATTTCAGGAAAGAAAGCCCTAATTTTGATGGAGTAAATTTTGATAGCTGGAAAGAAAAGATGAAGACACATATCTTGTGTTTAGGACCAGGTTATTAGTTGATTAAAAAGAATGAAAGGACTATAATTGAAGAAGACAATCTTGAAACAAGTTCTAAAGATGAGGTAGATCTATTTATGTGTAACATACTTGCAAGAGAAGCACTTTTATCAGCACTTCCAGAGAATGAATACAATCAGGTAAAAGGTTTAACTAAATCTCATGATATTTGGAAAGCTTTACATTCTACTTTTGAAGGTGATGAACATGCAAAGAAAGCTAGGTTACATAATTGGATTTGTGCATTTGAAGACATAAGAATGATGGAAGATGAATCTGTTAGAAGCTATATTGGTAGGATGTCAAAAATTGTTGTAGGAATAAAGTCTTGTGGAGGTGAAAAGATAGAGAATGAAGTAATATGGAAGATTTTGAGAACATTGACACCGGTATTTAGGAAAACTACACAAATGATTGAACAAGTGATACCTTGTACACCAAACTTTTCAAGAGAGACTCTTCTTGGAAGATTGGAAGTAGCAGAGATGAATTTGAGATTATCAGGAGAACTACCTAGAGTGGAGACAGCATTTAGTGGTCTTAGCATTAGACCTACTTTGTCTAGAAGTACAAGTGTGAATGGAGATTATGCTAGTAGTAGCAGATCCAAATCTGATGAAGATAAGAAGATTGAAGAAGGTATTTCCTTGCTTGTGAAAAGAGAACCAAATGGTAAGAAAATCTTTAAATGTTGGACATGTCAAGAATATGGTCATTTTGCATCTAAGTGTCCTAAGAGAGTTAAGAAGTATAGAAACAATTTTAAGCCTAGAAGATCTAAAGAATGTTATTATGCAAATGATGAAGAAATTGAAGCAGGAATTGAAAGACATTTGAGTGATAGTGATAATGATAACTTTGATGACATAAGATTTGTAGAAATTAAGGAAGAAAATTCTGAATCTGATATTAAAGAAGAAAAAGCCTTAGTTTCCCAAGTTGAAAAGAAAGCTAATTGGATTATAGATAGTGGTTGTTCACATCATAGGACTGGTGATAAAGGAAAATTCATAAAGTTTAACAATTATGATGGAGGATTTTTTAGAGTTGGTAACAATGCACCTTGTTTGATTAAAGGTATAGGATCTATTACTCTTGATGGAAAGACTAATACTGATGATGTTTACTTTGTTGATGGATTGAAACATAATATTTTAAGTGTTGGACAGTTAGTGGATAAGGGATATCAAGTTTGGTTTACTGAGAAAACTTGTGTGATTAAGGATAAAGATGGAAATCTAATTGGAACTAGATCTAGAACCAGAGGTAATGTATTTCAGTTGAACCCTACTAAGATGACATGCTTGATGACTAAGATTGATGACAATTGGTTATGGCATAGAAGGTTTTGTCATATAAACTTTGATAATATTGTGAAAGTGAGTTCTACACTTGCATTAAGAGACTTACCTAAGTTTATGAAGCCTACTAACATGATTTGCAAGGAATGTGTGATGGCTAAGCAGAAAAGGAGTTCATTTCCTAGCAAGAAGTTCACATCTACAAAGAAGTTGGAGATTGTTCATACAGACTTGAGCGGTCCTACTAGGACTAGAGGATTCTATGGAGAAAGGTATTTTATGATTCTTGTTGATGATTTTACAAGAATGATGTGGATTGCATTTTTGAAAGAAAAATCTGAAGCATTTGATAAGTTTAAGGTCATGAAGAATAAAGTTGAGAATGAATCAGGAATGAGGATTAAATGTTTGAGATCCGATAGAGGTGGAGAATTTACATCTAAAGAGTTTAACACCTTTTGTGAAGTGAATGGTATTAAGAGATAGTTATCAGCCCCTAGAACACCTGAACAAAATGGTATTGCAGAAAGAAGGAACAGATCAGTAACTAAAGTAGCTAGAGCTATGTTATTTGAAGGAGATTTGGCAAAGACATTTTGGAGAGAAGCAGTGAATACAACAATATATACAATGAACAGAGTACAAATCAGAGCAGACACAGACAAGACACCTTATGAATTGTGGTTTGGACATGCACCCTCAGTTAAGTATTTTAGAATTTTTGGAAGCAAATGTTATATTAAGAGAGATGATGATATAGGAAAGTTTGATCCTAGAAGCGATGAAAGAATTTTTCTTGGATATTGTTTGAAAAGCAAAGCATATAGATGTTACAATAAGAGAACTAAAACTATTGTTGAAAGTGAAAATGTAAAAGTTGATGAGAAGTTTAAAATTTAGGAAAAAATGCTTGATTATGAATCTGATGAAGGAACTAACCCTCAGCCTAACATTGAAACTACTGAACAATTTTTTGAGACTGACAGTGAATTGTTGAATGAAAGTCATGCTAAAGAAAAAAAAGAAGAATCTAGAGAAGAATCTACAGTTGAAGAAAGATCAGTGACTATGACACCTAACAAGTATATATCAAGACATCATCCTGTTGAGCAAGTTATTGGAAGTTTGGACAGAGGAGTTATGACTAGAAAGAAGGTACATTTATGTTTGATTTCTTAAATTGAACCTAAGTCTACTAATGAAGCTTGTGAAGATGAACATTGGATTAAAGCTATGAAAGAAGAATTGGATCATATTGAAAAGAACAAGACATGGGAATTGGTTCCTAGACTTAAAGACAAAAATGTGATTGGAACTAAATGGGTATTCAGGAACAAGATGAATGAACAAGGAGAAGTAATCAGAAACAAAGTAAGATTGGTATGTAAGGGATACTCACAGCAAGAAGTAATTGACTATGAAGAGACTTTTGCTCCTGTGGCAAGACTTGAAGTGGTAAGAATATTTTTGGCTTATGCAGCATTTAAGAAATTCAAAGTGTATTAGATGGATGTAAAGTCAGCATTTTTGAATCGTGAATTAGAGGAAGAAGTCTACATTGAGCAGCCTAAAGGTTTTCCTTTGACTCAAGAAGGAGACATGGTATGTAAACTAAAGAAAGCATTATATGGACTAAAGCAAGCACCTAGAACTTGGTATGCTAGATTAGATAAGTATTTGTTAAAATTGGGATTTACAAAAGGAATAGCTGATAGTAACTTATACACAAAAGAAATTGAGAATGGATTGTTATCTTTGGTTATTTTTGTTTATGACATTATTTTTGGAGGAGAAGATAAAGCTAGTGACAAATTTGCTGATGAAATGAAGACAGAATTTGAAATGAGTATGATTGGAGAAATGAAATACTTTTTGGATATACAAATAACACAAAACAAAGATGGTATCTTTATAAGTCAGACAAAGTACTTGAATGATTTTTTGAAAAGATTCGGTATGGAGAATTGTAAACCAGTTGGAACACCTATGGTTACAGGACATAAACTATCTAGTAAAGATGAGACACTAGAAGTTGAGCAAAAGAAATATAGATCTATGATTGGTGGATTGCAGTACTTGACACACACTAGACTAGATATACAACATTCAGTTGGGATGGTAGCAAGATTTTAAGCTAAACCTAGAGAGTCACATTATGCAGCAGTAAAAAAGATATTGAGATATCTTAGAGGCACAATGGACTATGGACTGTGGTATGAAAATTCTGATGATTTTACCCTATGTGCATATACTGATGCTGATTGGAGAGGCAGCGTTGATGACAAGAAAAGCACCAATGGTGGAGCCTTTTTTCTTGGAGGAAGATTAGTTTCTTGGTTGAGCAAAAAGTAGAATCGTATCTCACAAAGTACAGTAGAAGCAGAATATGTAGCAGTAGCAAAAAATTGTAATCAGATAATTTGGATGAAGCAGATGTTGATGGACATTGGAATCAAGTTTGATGAGCCTATTGTCATATATTGTGACAATACAAGTACAGTTAGTAAGTCTAAGAATCTAGTTTTACATTCTAAAACAAAGCATATAGAGATCAAGTATCATGTTGTAAGAGAGAAATTTATAGAAAAAGAAGTCAGATTGGAGTACATAAGCACAAAGGAGCAGATAGCAGATATATTTACTAAGTGTTTGCCTAAGGATACATTTGAGTATCTGAGAGGTATGCTTGGGGTTATGCCCCAACCTACTTTTGAGTAATGATGCAGTTGGTTGCATCCATCCAGTGGTTTATGGCCCTATCTATTTTTTGGATTGGATGTTGGTACTTCCTCTATGGGGGAGTATGTGTATCTGAGCTGAGTCATTGAGGACTCTTGTGAATGTATTTTCTAAATAGTGTCTTTTGACATTGAGCTATTGTTTGACATAGTGATAGAATTTATGTCATTGATGTCAATGGGGGAGAGAATCATGAAAAACATTGAGGAAACATTGAGGAACTACATTTGTTGGAGAGATTGAATAGGATAACGAAGCAAGATTTGATTGATGATGAGTAGCAATGCAGTTGAGCAGCAGTGATTGGATTTTTGGAACATTAGATGTTTTTCATCTATGTTGCCATCAATTCCAATGGGGGAGATTGTTAGGAATAAATGCTAAAGCCTTTGGCAGTCATTTTGTAGCAGTGGTTGTTGCATTCATGACTATGATTGTCATTGATGTCAACACAGTTTTGTTTTGCACACATGTTATATTGCAGATTGAGTTATGCACAATTGATGGTATGTTCTTTGGTGTGTTATTAGCCTATGGTTAAGAACGCAAAAATAAATTCATTTATTCACGAAAGTTATAAGCATTTTGGTGGAAGTATTCTGGCAGTATTCCTGTGTAGCGGTTTTTGGTAATCGAAGGATATCTCCTAACCAGGATAGAATCTGATTCTGCACAGTTAAAGGGAAGTTTGAGACTCATTAGTGGTGATGTGGTTCATAGCACAAACTTTGAGGTCACATGATTGGAAAGTTATTGTATCTGGAAGCCGACAATTTTATGTAATTTTGATGTAGCGTGTTGAAATTATTATTTTGTATTTACATGCCGACTCATTTGTAATTATTTGAGTGTGGTATAAAGGAAGGAATGTTTTCCTTGTTATACATGAGGATTTTAATATTTGTGATATGAAATTATGAAATTTGTGATGCAAATGTATGCATGAAGTGAAGAAAAGAGCTAATTCAGTGATGAAGGAAGACTTGTGAAGTACAAAGATCTAGATTTGTGATCTTGTGTAGCAGAGAGTGCAGTTTTGGCATAGTGTGAAAGAGGTAACATATTTCATATTATTCTATTGAATAATCCTAAGATCTATTGGACAGTGAGTTCAGAGATCTTGCCTTGAAGCTGTTTGGGTAGTGGGTCCTTCTGTCTTCCATAACTCCTAACAGGGTTAGAATCTTTTAACATGGATTCAAAATCTCCTAAAAGAGATTCATATGTACTGAATGTATTTCATAAGACTCCTAATAGGGTCCATCCTCTAACAAGGAACTTTCATATTAGTGCATCACTTTGTGGGCATCATTCCCACCAGGGTTTACTCTTTGATCAAGAGGTTCCCTAGTTAACATATCTTGTGTTATTGTGTCATTGTGTATGATTATCCTTCTATGGTTGGTTACTGCATTAATTATATGGTTTAAAGCTATTGAAGTTGATATTGAAGTTAATGATGTTAAATGGTTTAATTATCATATAACTGATTCACCCCCCCCCCCCCCCCTCTTAGTTATCTTGGTGGTCTTTACTTTCTAACACCAAAAACTTTCCACTGAACTTGATAAAATGGGTAATTGGCTTTTTCAAGAAAACCATGGTCAAGATTCTATTCAAGCTATAGAGGCTCTTAAGAAAGTTCTTCATGATAGTGATCAAGTTTTTAACCTCTTGCGTGGTATGACTCATCTTGTGCATTCCAATGTTAAACCTTTAACTCAAGAGGCTCAAGATTTAGGTTTCACTACTCCTATCACTAGTGTTGAACCTCCTTCTAATCCTTTACCTAGTATTCCTATCTATACTCCTCCTTTGGTGACTATGATGGTTCCCTCTATTCCTATGAGTGTTCCTCATGTGTCCCTTCCTACATCACAACCTTCATATCATAGTGTTCCTTTCACTTATTCCACTCCGCTTCCAACTGTAGTTCCTTGTGTTCCTCCAGTTGTGTCTTCTATTCTTGCAGCTTCTTACACTTTACCTAGTGTGTCTAATGTTGCTACTCCTCCTATTTCCTCTAATGATTCCACCATCATCAATTTGGCTCAAACTATATCATCCTTACAACAACAACTTGCTTCCTTAACTCAAAACAAGTTTAGTATTCCTACATGTGACATGGGAAGTCCTTTGTCCCGAGATATTATCCGAACTCCTGTTCCTCAGCAAGTCGATATGCCTCATCTTGAGAATTATAATGGAAAAGGAGATCATGTTCATCATGTTAAAACATTCCAAATCCTTTGTAGTGCTTATGCTCATGACCATAGGATTTTAGCCAAATTGTTTGCTCGAACCTTTCGTGACAAGGCCTTACAATGGTATTGTTCCTTGCCTCCTTATTCAATTGATTCCTTTCCACAACTTGCTAATGCCTTTATTCAACAATTTCAAAACAATATTGGCCCACAAGTGTCTTTGACTGATTTAATGCATTGTAAATAAAGTGCTAAAGAAAATTTAACTGAATTTATTGGTAGATTTAAGCATTTGCATGCTCAGATTTCTTATCATGTTCCTGATATTGATATTCAACGTATGTTTATTTCAAATTTGCAAAAGGATATTAGAGATAAGATTCTGCTTACTGAATTTACCTCTTTTCAACAACTTTGTGCAGTGCTTCATCATTATCAATTACAAGTGAGTCAGTTTGAGAGCAACACTCCAATGGCTCCTATTCCCGTTGATAAGAGTGATGCTGCTCCTAATCCAAACAAGTTTCAAAAATTCAACAATTATGTCAAGATAAACAAACAAGCGAATGCAGTTGCTGATCAGGTTGTTGTTGCATCTCATAATGTCACTTCTGCATCCACTACTTTTCAATTAAATCGTATGTTTACTCCTCTTTCTAAAACTTTACATGCTATTATGAATAGGTTGTTAGCTGCTAATATGATTACTTTACCTCCTATTCAACCTCTTTTACCTACTACGATTGCATCTAAATCTTTTGATCAAAATGCTTTTTGTCAATATCATCGTCAGAATGGTCATGATACTGAGAGATGTTATTCTTTACAACATAAGGTCCAAGATCTCATTGATGCTAAAGCTTTATCTGTTGATAATCTAGATAGTAGTGGGAATCAATCTGTCTCTCCTCCTAATCAGAACCTTCAAATCTATATGAATCCCTTACCTACGCATGATACTAATACTATTGCTCAACCATCTGCTCAGGAACTTGTGTATGATTCCAAGATGGATGATCTTACTCATGTTGTTAATCAAGTGGAGCATGTTGATCTATCTATATCTCCACCTCAATCTCAACTTCAACCTCAACCTTCACCTCAAGTTCAATCTCAACCTCAAGTTAAACCTAAACCTAAAGTGAAACCTCAACCTAAACCTCAACAACAATTCAAGAATAAAAGACCTTGGGAACTTTTTATTACCTTTGATGACTCTGAGATTATTAAGGCTCATGATGGTCCCCTTTACATTGCTACTAGGGTTGCTTAGATACCTACTCATGGTTGTCTTGTTGATCCTACCTCCTTAGTCAATGTTATCACTGAAGAAAATCTTTTTATGAAAAGCTTACAACGCAACTTCTATGATACATCGGATGTGTGGATTTAAACTTGTAATGGTTTTCTTTATCCCTCATTTGGTTCTATTACTTTACCAGTTGAACTTTTTGGAAAACTTGTGAACACTACCTTTGTTGTGATTCCTACTTCTGATCAATTTCAAGTTAAGCTAGGTTTTCCTTGGTTAATTGCCATGCATGTTGTTGCTTCACCTATACATAAGTGTCTTAAGTTCATTCATGATGGCGAAGTGAAGATGATCAATCATAGTCTATATCAACCTTCTAGGCCTAGAGATTGTGTTGCTCTGGATTTCTTTTGGCCTTCCTTACCTCATTCATGTCCTCCTCGCCCTGATAATCTTTTTCAATCGTATCAAGCTTATAAGAATCGTAAGATTCTTCAATTAAGCATACCTCCTATGGATCTTAATCATGGTCTTTTCTCTACACCTTCGATACCTCCTTCAACTATGGCTTCTTGTTCTGTTAATCAAGTTCCTCCTACTAAACATATCAAAGATCCTATGATTGCTCCTTCTATGGTTGATAATCCTATTGATCTTCCTACAAAACTTGTGAAGGATCCTATGATTGTTCCTCCTAGTTCTCAACCTATTTCAAATAAATCAAAATGTAACCGATCTGCTAATGAACGTTGTAAAAAGCGTTGTGCTCATGCTAAAGCTAAAAGATCTCTACTTTCTACGGATACACCTATGCATAATGTTGTTACTAATAATGATGTTCACATGCATGATTATGATGATTCTATTCATATCTTAGATCCTATTTTGATTAATTTGGATGATGAAGATACTCTTGATGATACTAATAATGTTACTGATGAATATGAGACTATTGACATTGACATTGATTTGTCGAATATGCTTTCATCTCAATTAACTCTTACACCTAGTATCGAACATAGTGATTCTCAAGAGGATCCTTATTTCGAACTGGCTATCATTCCTACTACATTGGATATAGTCCCTCTTGTGAGTTACCCACCTACCCTAAATGATAAACAATAAGATGGGGAAAGTAGGCGGCACGCTTGATCGGCTTGTCCTTCATGGTAGTTTTGTTGTGTGTTTGCCTACTGTATTGTGCTTCTCCTGTAATGTGATTGCTAAATGTTGTTAGATTCTTTTATATGATCCTTGTTACTCAGTTGGTACAAGGTGATGAAGGAATCAAAAATATTATTCAAATTCCTCTATATGTATCTCTATTCTTCTATGTGTTGTTCAATGTTATGTTGTAACTGTGCTATTGTTCATAAATGTTTCCTTGTGTAATCTGCTTGGATTCAAGATATGGTAGCACTAAATCTTTTTGGTCTCCATGTCATGGTCCAAAAAGATTCTTCTTTGTATATCTGATGTGATATTTCCTCCTTTGTGATTGTAGTTCTACTTCTTTTGGGGAATGATGTCAATTCATTTGCAATAATATCATATATATATTATCTTATGATCATACTGACCCCATGGTAGATAGATCCCTTCCGTGTTCTCTGTATGTTTCTATGTTATTTCCCTTGATTTGTCTTCATCTGGGGGCATCTCGATGTGGAAATGTAATCAGTGGAGTTGTTTATATTTCTGTTAAAGCCATTGCTCTTGTTAAAGTGTCAGCAATGCCTTTAATGTGGGGGCATACGCTCTGCTCACTTATTACACATATGCACTTATGAAAAAAATTCAAAACATGCTAGATCTTCTAAAGGTAACACACATAAGTTGCTAAATCTTGAGGAAGACATGCACTTTAAATTTACTTTTCAATCTTTCTTTTTGGATTAAGAACTAATCCTTAAAGTATGGATTTATATTAGGATCTCTTGATCCCTCCAGTTTCAAATACACGTATATTGTGATCCCTTAAGGTCGGAAGTGTCCTTAAGACTGGATCTCTTTTTCTTTTCTTTTTTTATTCTTATGGAATAGAATATTCCTAAGGGTAAATCCTTGATGGGTTGACTAGTGAGTAGCCACATTCACTAGGCGGTTCAATTCCATCTTTCCAGTTGCACCTTTTTCTTGTGTGGTTCACAATGGGATGTAAGTTCTCATTGGGCGAGGTAATCACACTTTTTCTTTTTCTCTTTAGAGATATCTCTCTTATCTATGATCTAAGAGTCAATGAAGACTTGAGTCCTTGGGAGCTTGGGGATTTCTTTTTGTCCCTTATATTACGATAAGATTATCTTGTTATTTTTATCTCCTTTACCAAGAGTTTGCATCGAGTCCATACTCTTGCTAAAGTGGGGGCTTAATGTATTGTCTTAAAATGGAAGCACTTCCATGATAAGAGCATTTAGCCCTTTGAGTAAGTGATTTGGGGTCATGTTAAGTGCCTTGATTAGGTCTTTTCATGTATTTGGCTTTCTCCCCTCTTTCCACTTCTTCTCCGCACTTGATTTCTTCATTCTAGGTGAAATTAGGGTTAAGGTCTTAAGGACTTTCCTAATTTTCCTTGTTCTATGGCTCTATTTTATAGGTAGGGTTCAGGAATGAAACCTCCTAGTCCTTCATCACATCAAACAGAGGATTTTCTATCTATTCTTGACACTGGGTCCTGTTCAGATATCAATTTCTAAGTTTCTGGCATCTCCTGGAACCTTTGCTGCAAATCCTGACAAAGTTAGGGTTTGAGGTCAAAGTCGACCTCGACCCTAACCAAGTTAGGGTCGACCTCAACCTTGACCTCTTCCCGCTAGGATTTCAAATTTCAAATGTTGGCAATTTGGCTTTCAAGAAATTTATTTCTCCGCTTCTAGGTCAGCTATTTCGGGCTCTGAAATGGTAAATCCTTTAATTGTATTTAATCAAGGTATATTTTCTAAAGGTGAGGACCTAATTGGGATTTAATTCTTCAAGGTGGCCCATCTAGAGGAGTGTGCCCTAGATCACTATAAAAGGAGGCCTTCCTCTCTCATTTTGACATCAAGTTTTCTCAATCAAGTATCTAGAGCTCTCAAGTGCAAGAAAGTCTTCAAGCATTCAAGTGTTCAAGTATTTATCCATCAAGGAGTTCCATTGTTAGCTATTGAAGGATTCAATCTCTTTGGAGCCCCCTTGAAGATTCATCCTTCTCCATTCATTCAAACCTTCTCATATGCAAAGATAAAATCAAGATTGGTGTTGAAGATCAAAATACCATTGATTGGAGACATCCTACATTCATTGAAGCATTCTTACTTGTGGATTTGAGGATTTGAATCCTCTACAAGGACTTCAACATAAGCGAGGTGATTTGTTTCAATTACTTTGTTTATGCACAATATATTTCAATTCAATTTCAAGGTTAATTCCTAAATTGGGGTTTAACCAAGGCAAACCACCCCCCCCCCCCCTCCATACAACCAAAAACCCCCATTTTCTTGTAGGTACAGGTGCAAAATCTTAGATTTGAGAGTGAATTCGGATACCCTTTTCAGAAATCTTTCAGGATCTACGAACAGAATCAGAATTAGACTTTAATTAAATAATGTGGTCTTTGACCTTTTAAAAGGTCAAAGTCAACATGAGTGAATTTGGAGAAAAGATTTCTAGGTTTTGTCCGCCTCGACATTTCCAGTCTAGAATAGGTGATAGAATCTTCAGAAAGTTCATACAGAAGCCAAAATTCAGCATTTTCTAGATCTGCCCTAATTCAAGGTTAGTATTTGCACTTCAATTATTTCAGATTTCAAGATTAATCCAACTATAGGGAAGTATAGAGTTTCTCTCTCTCCTTCATATTCTTCATAGATTGATTCGATTATGTATTAACCTCTTGGTTGATCAAATTAGATCTCTCCTTTGGGAATTTGGATTTAAGTGAATCTTACATTTTCCCCATACACTTACACAAATAGAGGTGATTCCAAATTACATCTATTCAAGTATGTGGATAGGAAGGCCATCAAAGGACAAGTAATTGCAAATCAATTAGCTGAGGCACCACTGACAGATGATGAGCCTATACATATAGAATTTCTAGATGCACATATCCTAATATTATCCACATAGACATGGAAGTTGTACTTTGATGGATCATATACTCAGCATGGTTCAGGAGCAGGAGTGATATTTGTTACACCGCAAGGATATACAATACCAAAGTCTTACAAGTTACTCTTTCCTTGTACAAATAATGTAGCTGAGTATGAAGCCTTGATGATTGGGTTGAAGATGGCTCTGCAATGGAAAGTCACTGAATTGAATGTCTATGGAGACTCTCAGTTGATTATCAATCAAGTTAATAATGAATACCAAACCAAGGATGACAAATTGTTACCATATAAACATATGGTGGATGACTTTAAGCAATATTTTGCAATCATCACCTTTGAGAAAATTCCAAGGAATGATAACAAGACTTTAGACGCTATGGCTACAATTGCTTATGTATTTGATGCGGAAGATACAAAAGCCCATTTTGAGTTCTTAGTGGAATATTTGACTTATCTTGCATACGATGATCCTAATATAAGTATCATATGTCATCTAATCAGAAAAAATTCCTTGACTTATGGAAAAATATATTCCTACCTGAAAGACAATACAATTCCACCTAACATATCTAGAAACCAAAAATGAACCTTTTTACACCAAGCCTCCTGCTATATTCTAATATCTGACACCCTGTATCGACGAGGTCTTGATGGTACTCTCTTACGATGTCTTGAACATGATGAAGGTCAAACTACCTTACGAGATGTTCACAAGGGTATTTGTGGGACACATTCAAGTGGTCCTTCCTTGGCTAAGAATCTCATGCATATGGGTTACTATTGGCCTACTATGGAGATAGATTCCTTTCACTTTGCTAGGAAATGCAAGAAATGTCAGATACATGGGAATCTTATTCATGCACCGGCACAACAGCTCCATCCTTTTACAACTACATTTCCATTCAGTCAGTGGGGACTCGACCTTGTGGGCACAATTCACCCTCCATCTTCCAATGGCCATAAATACATTATCATTGCAACTCAGTATTTTACCAAGTGGATTGAAGCCATTCCATTGATCACTGCCATTGGCAAGAAAATTTCCATGTTTATCCTCATTTATATCATTTGCAGATATGGTATCCCTATGCATCTTATTACTGATCATGGGAAGAAATTCCAAAATCAAGACATGGATGAATTATGTGAGAAATTCCACATCACACATCACTATTCCACCATTTATTATCCCCAGGGTAATGGTCAAGCTGAGGCATCTAATAAAACCATTGTCAAGATCCTTCAAAAGACTATCAATGACGTTGGTCGTGACTGGCATGTCCAGTTGAATCCTGCCTTATGGGCCTATTGTACTTCCATCCATACTGTTAGGATTAACAAGGCAGAAATAACAATTATGTGCAAATATAACTAATATCAGAAAATAACAAACCACACAGAATAGAACACAAGACACACAGATTTAACGTGGTTCACCCAATCCCTGGGCTACGTCCACCAACAGCGAGTCCAATATTATTATTATCCAGTGATTACAACCTGATTACAATCCATAATCCCTTACAGCCTAATTCTGTCGCAAGTACTAAAATCATACATCATGAAAATCCCTAACCCTAAGCCATATTATACAATATTTTCCTGCTTTAGGGTTAGAATGAGTTATAAGTAGTCGGCCCAAATATTCGAAAAGTAGTCGGCCTCAAAAAAAATTTCCTCGGGGGCTGCGCCCCCGAATAGAACAATTATGTGCAAATATAACTAATATCAGAAAATAACAAACCACACAGAATAGAACACAAGACACACAGATTTAACGTGGTTCACCCAATCCCTGGGCTACGTCCACCAACAGCGAGTCCAATATTATTATTATCCAGTGATTACAACCTGATTACAATCCGTAATCCCTTACAGCCCAATTCTGTCGCAAGTACTAAAATCATACATCATGAAAATCCCTAACCCTAAGCCATATTATACAATATTTTCCCGCTTTAGGGTTAGAATGAGTTATAAGTAGTCGGCCCAAATATCTGAAAAGTAGAGGTTGGGAGGAAAAGTGTACAGTACTTTCCTGGATAGTACTTTCCTGATTAGTCACCACAAACTAACAATCTCCCACTTGGTGACTGATCAGTATCCACACTATACTAAAAAACCTCCCACTTGGAGACTGATCCTGTAGCAATACCGCTACCCACATGAGGCTCCCACTGGATTGAACCACCTTGGACTCAATTGTTCCTTTATTTTGTTCAGTCTAGAAGACCAACTGAAGCTAAACATGAGTTCAACTTCTCCCTTGTTACTACCTTTGTAAACATATTTGTTGGATTATCATCAGTATGAATCTTTTCCAGCCTTAACTGTCCATCATCCAAAACTGACCGAATGAAATGGTACCGCAACTGTATGTGTTTTGTCTTTGAGTGCAAAGCATAATTCTTTGCAAGATGAATGGCACTTTGGCTATCTGTATGTAGAAAATTATCCTTTTGTGGATGTCCCAATTCGTCCATGAAGAATTGAAGCCATATCATCTCCTTGGCTGCCTCTGTAGCAGCAACATACTCTGCCTCTGTAGTGGATAAAGCAACCACCTTTTGTAGTCGAGAAATCCAACTCACTGCTGTCCCACCAACAGTAAATATATAACCTGTAGTACTCCGCCTGCTATCTATATCTCCTGCCAAATCTGAGTCAACATAGCCTTGTACAGTAGTAGTAGAACCCCCAAAGTGTAAACACTTACTGGATGTGCCTCTCAAATATCTGAGAATCCATTTGACTGCATTCCAATGCTCAAGACCAGGGTTACTCATATAACGGCTAACGACTCCCACTGCGTGTGCAATATCTGGCCTAGTACATACCATAGCATACATTAAGCTCCCTACAGCTGAAGCATAAGGTACCTTAGACATTTTAGTCTCTTCTTCTGGTGTCTTGGGACACATATCCTTAGTCAATTTCAAATGACCAGGCAAAGGTGTGCTGATAGCTTTGGCATTTTCCATAGAGAAACGTTGCAACACCTTCTCAATATAATCAGCCTGAGATAGAGACAATTTCCTATTTTTCCTATCTCTACAAATTTTCATACCAAAGATTTGTTTTGCTGCCCCCAAATCCTTCATAGCAAAAGATTTTGCTAACTGTTGTTTCAACCCCTTAATGTGATCCATGTTAGACCCAGCTACAAGCATATCATCAACATATAAACGTAAAATAATGTAGCTGTCATCATCCAACCTCTTAAAATAAACACAATGGTCAGAATGACACTGACTATATCCATGCCTATTCATAAAAGTGTCAAATTTAATATACCATTTCCGAGGTGCTTGCTTCAAGCCATATAAACTCTTCTGCAATCTGCACACCAAATTCTCCTTACCCTTGACCTCAAATCCTTGTGGCTGAGCCATATATATTTTTTCATCCAAATCACCATGAAGAAAAGTTGTTTTAACATCAAGCTGCTCTAAATGCAAATCTTCAGTAGCCACAATACTTAAAACAGTACGAATAGAAGTCATTTTAACAACTGGAGAAAATATCTCATCAAAATCAATACCATGTTTCTGTGCAAATCCTTTTACGACTAATCTGGCTTTAAATCTTTTCGTACCTTCATCCTCTTCTTTGATCCTGTAAACTCATTTATTCTGTAAAGCCCTTTTACCTGCAGGTAACTTACATAAATCCCATGTTTGATTTTTCAGCAAAGAGTCCATTTCATCTGTCATTGCAGACTCCCATTGAAGCTTTGTATCCACCTGCACAGCTTCATTATAACATTCAGGTTCACCAGCATCTGTTAACAGAATAGAATATAAAGATGGAGAAAATCTTTCTGGAGGTCTACTTAGCCTTGTTGACCGTCTAACACTCACTGGGGTGTGTGGTATTTGTTGTTGATGTTGTTGCAGAGCATAAGGAACTACTGGAACATGAACTTGTGGAGTATCATCCAGTACTACATAGTCATTTTCTTTCTTCTCATGCTGCAGCAACAGATCTTTGTACAATACTTTCTCATTGAATATGACATCCCTGATTCTTACAATTTTATGATTTTCAAAATCCCAAAGCCTATAACCAAATTCATCAATGCCATACCCAACAAATACACATTTCTTTGACTTAGCTTCCAGCTTGGTTCTATTTTCAGAATCTATAAGTGCAAAAGCTTCACAACCAAAGGTTTTGAGAAAAGAATAACTCACCTTCTTACCACTCCATGCTTCCTCTGGAATACCACAGTCCAAAGGAGTAGAGGGGCCTCTATTGATTAAATAAACAGCAGTGTTCACTGCCTCTGCCCACATATTTTTGGGCAGCCTAGCATGCAACCTCATACTCCTTGCACGCTCCATTATTGTCATGTTCATGCGTTCAGCCACTCCATTTTCTTGTGGAGTCCTTGGTACAGTTTTCTGCCTACGAATACCATTAGAGGAACAATATTCTTCAAATTCTGTGCTGCAATACTCACCACCATTATCAGATCTGAGACATTTTAACTTTTTACCAGTCTCATTCTCAACCAAGCATTTCCATTTCTTAAAAGTTTGAGATACATCAGATTTCTGTCTAAGGAAATAAATCCATACTTTTCTTGTTGCATCATCTATAAATGTAACATAATACAAAGAGCCACCAAGGGAAGATACCTGAGTTGGTCCCCATACATCTGTATGCACAAGCTCTAATCTTTCATTTTTCTTTTCCTTCCCACTCTTCACAAAACTAACTCTCTTTTGTTTTCCATAAACACAACTTTCACAGAAATCCATATTGACACATTTCAGACCAGGTAAAACTTTCTTTGAATGAAGTAATTTCATACCTTTTTCACTCATGTGCCCGAGTCTGTTGTGCCACAGTGCTGTGTCAGAATCTACAGCAATAGTTTGATGTTCTTCCTGCTCAACTACAGCCACTGTTCCTAAACATTCATTATCTTCTGAAACAATTAAAGTAGAAGGAACAGTATGACCTGTACAAAGATATAAGGTGCCTACTTTCACACCTTTTTCTACTACTAAGGAACCTTTTGAAACCTTCGAATTTTTATCATTAAAAGTAACTGTGCAACCCTCATCACCTAGTTGCCCTACTAAAATTAAATTCCTACTCAGCCTTGGAACATGTCTTACCTCTTGTAGTAGCCAATGATTCCCATTCTACAACTTAATCTTAATTTTTCCCTTTCCAACAATCTGACAGGGTTCATTATCTCCCAAATAAACTAGCCCAAAATCCCCTTGGACATAATCAACAAAATAACTTCTATGGGGTGTAGCATGAAATGAAGCCCCAGAATCTAAAATCCATGAATCATCAATACTTTCTAAGGACAAGAGCAAAGCATCCTCCTCGGATTTGTTACTTACCACATTTGCCTCCTTGTTTCCATCATTTTTGTCTCCTTGATCTTTCTTCCGAGACCAACAATCTTTCTTCTTATGACCTGGTTTTCCATAGTACCAGCAATCATTTGGCCCTTTAGATTCGGACCTCTTTCCCTTTGATTTTCCTCTTGATTTCCCACGATTTCTAGAGTTATTTCCTCTATCTCTTGTTCTGCCTCTGCTTTCTGTGTTCAATACACTACCCGATGTGGATGCCCCTGAGCTTTTTCTACGAATTTCCTCACTCAATATAACACCAATAACATCATCATACTTTAGGGTATTAGAACCAGAAATAGAATTACTAACAGCCATTACCAAGCCATTCCAGCTTTCTGGCAAAGAACACAAAATCAAGAGAGCCCTAACCTCTTCATCAAAAGTAATTTTAACTGAGGTTAATTGACTTGTAACTGTATTAAACTCATTCAAATGATCAGTAACTGATCCACCTTCTACCATTTTCATATTAAATAAATGCTTCATAAGAAATACCTTGTTTGAAGCTGAAGGCTTTTCATACAACTTCGCTAGGGTTTCCATCAGATCTTTAGCTGTCTTTGCTTCAGTAATATTGAATGCCACCGATTGTGCCAGGCATAGACGAATACTCCCCAGTGCCTTCCTATCCAAAATATCCCAATCCTCCTGAGACATTGATTGCTCTTTCTTGGCTACTCCCTCTAATGGCCGCCATAGATCCTTCTGATAGAGATAATCCTCCATTTGCATCTTCCATAACTGGAAGTTCTGCCCATTAAACTTATCAACCTTCAGCCTACCCTCGTCTGCCATTTCTCCCACTTAACCGAGAGACTCTCCCACTAACTCGTGAGACCTGCTTTAGAGAATAGATGAAAGAACGAATGAAATAACCTCGCTCTAATACCACTTGTTAGGATTAACAAGGCAGAAATAACAATTATGTGCAAATATAACTAATATCAGAAAATAACAAACCACACAGAATAGAACACAAGACACATAGATTTAACGTGGTTCACCCAATCCTTGGGCTATGTCCACCAACAGCGAGTCCAATATTATTATTATCCAGTGATTACAACCTGATTACAATCTGTAATCCCTACAGCCCAATTCTGTCGCAAGTACTAAAATCATACATCATGAAAATCCCTAACCCTAAGCCATATTATACAATATTTTCCCGCTTTAGGGTTAGAATGAGTTATAAGTAGTCGGCCCAAATATCTAAAAAGTAGTCGGCCTCAAAAAAAAATTTCCTCGGGGGCTACGCCCCCGAACCCCTGCTCTTGGGGGCTGCCACCCCCAAACCCCCGCTTGGGGCCCGGCCCGGCCCCGAACCCCGGTGAGGTCGGGAGGAAAAGTGTACAGTACTTTCCTGGATAGTACTTTCTTGATTAGTCACCACAAACTAACACATACTCCCACAAGGGCCACACTGTATTCTCTTGTCTATGGCTCTGAAGTTGTTATGCCCCTCGAGGTCGAGTTACCTTCTCTTCGTGTATCCCTAAAAGATTTAATTCCAGATGAAGAGTATAGGGTTGCACGGCTAACTGAATTGGAATTGTTGGATGAACGTCGTCAAAGAGCCTTTGATCATTTGAAGGTCTATCAGTAGAGGATGTCTCGATAGTATAACAGTAAAGTGAAACCCAGAGACTTTCAGGTGGGTGATCTGGTCCTTCATGAGAATCCCAAAAATCAGCAGCATCGTGAGAAGAAGGGCAAGTTTGAACCCAATTGGTTAGGTCCTTTTGTGATTACAATAGTTTATGGCTCCGGGGCTTATCAGTTGTCTACGTTTGAGGGAGGTCTCTTGGATGAGCCTCTTAATAGTATGCACCTCAAGAAGTTCTATGCTTAAAATCCCAATGCAAGGGGTATGTAAAAAAAACACAAGAAACACAAAAAAAATTGAAAAATTGAAAGAAAATTGCAATAAAAACATGTGGTGAAAACCTGGAAACATGTGCCATTTGTGAAAAGTTAGCTCTTCTCTCTATTAGGATTCTTCTAGTGTTTCGTCCCATTGTAAATACCCATAGTAAAATGCCTAGTCAGTTTCCATTCCTGCCATGTATATATCATAATAAAATTGTCAGTTTATAGCATACTATCCATTGTATATATCCATAATAAAACCTCACCATAGCTTGGTTTATTGTCTTGGTCTTCATCCTAGTCTTGTTGTGTCCTTCTTCACCCATAATAAGTCAGTCCATCACCTGGCTAGGGGCATGTCCTCGAACTAGTTTGGGAAGTGGATCTATGATAGTCATGACTCCTAGAGGACATAATGGAGTACTTTCACCAGACAAGAAATACAATCAAACATTCTTACACAATGATATCTTCATCATGACTCATAATATGTGATCTATCTTTCAAACATGATCGCTTATCTATACATTTGAAATGACTATACATCAACCAAACTGATCAATACACCTAACACTATCTTTTGGCAAAGAAATGTATATTCATGGCAAGCATGTTAGAATAATTTGTTGTAGATTATACATTCATATATGGATTTCATTGTTATCATGTTTCCTATGCTATTCTGGGATATCTTTGACATGAGTTTAAATCTCTCATATGTCATTGATTAGAATGGTTGGGATGGGGCATGATATTTTTCTTTGATTGTTGTTTATGGGATATTTTTCGATGAAGTCAAAGAATAAGTAATTGGGGTGTATGTGCGTAAGTGCCTTCATTATTTTAATAAGCATTGAAACATAAAATTCATGTTGTTATGTGAATGCTATTAATGGTGATATGCCACACATACCTCGACTCCAAATATTTGTTCCCCAATGGAGGGGAGAATATTCCTTGTCTGTTATGCAAACAAAACTCAGGTCATCTCAGTTTAATTATACATAGATTCTTGTCAATTTTGCTATATTAAACTCCATACAAAAAGTGCTCAGGTCATCCTGGTTTAATTATACCATGATGCTTGCATTTCCTTGCAACATAACGAGCTCAATGATGATAATCAAATTCCAGTTACCATGAAGTTCTATGATATTTTGTGAAGTTGTGGAGATATTCATTTCATATTTCATTTTGCATTACATTTAGATGAATCCTATTGCATATCAGTGTTCCTTTTATATGGATTTGTAGGTCATCTTGCTTATCAGTTTATCCATTCTCTTTGTCTATTCTTCTCGTGTTGGACACATTGTTACTTAAATTGAGGATATTTGGGTAATAAAAATATAACTTTCATGTTGCATTTTTAAAATTTTGAATAATCCATCTTCATTATCATTTGCATAGTTTATTATGTATATTCATATGCATGTTTTGATCATTTATGTAAATTTTTATCATAGCTAACATCTAATCACATTTTATTTATCACGTTATAGGTTATCACATTTTATCTTTTTTTATCATATTACAATCTGTCCAATTCTTTTTGTGATTTCACAAGGTACTTTATTACTGACATTTCATGCATTTCATTCATTCTCATTGATCTTCTCATTAATTTTCCATTCATTATATGCATTATCATTTGTTCATCTATTACTATCCATTTCTTGCATTATCATATTCATTCTCTCAATTTATCACCATCATTAAATCATTACATTAGAAACACATAGCATTAAATAAAAGCCTATTTAGGAAATGCATTTAAAATGAACATCATCATCACATGATAAATCATCAACCATTATGCATCCAAATGAAAGTAAACCATTTGCATTATAGAACATAAGTACTATGCATATCAAAGTAAATCATCACATCCTGCATATGTCAATCCACACATGTATATATAATCATCAAAGCAATCATAATATAACTGCATCATGCATAAATAGTCCATCACATAAAGTCCATAAAAACAAATCAAATGTCCAATGATATCTCATAAAATAATAAAGTGTCCAAATGTGTCCATCAAGTCATAAACATAATGAAAAATATTGATACAATGGTGATATAGATATAAAAGTGTATACAACATAACTAAGAGCCACTACCTCTAGACTCAGCTTGTTGATGTCTGTGTGATGCAATAAAATGGTACTAATACTGTTGGATCTACTGAACCTGAGGGAGGTCTCAGAGAATGTGATGATGTCCCTCTGCTACCGGTCGATCCATGCCTATGATGCACAGTTGTCATGACTGCATATGAGCTCTCTTTGAAGCTCCTGATCTACTAATCCCTAGGAAAAACCTATCTATAGGCCTCCTTCCAATAGGTAATCTCCCTATCGATTTGCATCATCACCCGTAGGTTGTCTATGTGTGGTCCCAATGCCTCTGTGGACTATAGCTCATCTAGTAAAGTCTCAGCCTCCCCTAGTCACTCTATGGCGACGTCTCGCTCATGTTTGACCTCTATGACCTCACCCTCTAATCTCTCCACCCATCTCTCTAGTCCTGGGACACAGTCTATCTGTACCTATGTCATCGCTAGTCTGACTAGCAATCTATCAATGTCAATGTCAATGTCCTCCTCTACAGCATCACTCTGTAAGTAGGGATCCTGATCCCCAACATCCATGTCTGCCTACTCATCGTGGGCATCGACATTAGGCATCTACATATCCTATTTTGCTATGTCAAGCATTTTCTCATCCTATATGTCATCTTGTATGAAACCCCTATGTATCAGTCCCTCCTCACCAAGTACATCATCTGCATCCTCTTGTGTTGTGGCATGTATCAGTGCTACCTATATAGGTACATGTGCATGTACTACTAGATCCATATGTATAGGGGAAGCTGCTGGTATTTGTATTAGGGAACATGCGGGCATCTATGTTGGTGGTTGTTGCTGCACTTGTCTCACAAGGGGTGGCATCAACCCCCACAGTTGTACACCTTTGCCTCTCATTCGAGGCCTAGCTCTATCATCCCTCCCTCCATCGAGACCACCATCACCACCGTCACCACCATCACCACCTCCACCTCTCTCTTGACCTCTCCTGTCATAGCCTTGCAACCTATCTCGGTGTCTCTCTCCAGCATCCCTCTACAATGGCCTCTCTAGTGGATCAGTCAATCTCAGGAATGGATGATCCCTAAGAAGTCTCTCGTAATCCATTGTCATACCTGGGTCTACAATCCCCTGTCTCATAGACCATGCCTGAAATGACATGTCTAGGAACTCCTATCATGCAATCTTAAATGACACCATAGGTCCCCAGTCTTGTCTCTCTTGATGGGTGTGTATGAACTCAGTCATCCCCTGTGGCATCCCCTAGATCCTGCCAAACTGTTGCAGGACCCGGATAACAACCTGTATCTCTATGATATAGGGAGTCCTCCCTATCATCCATCGGGACTCAAAATAGTATCTGAGCTAACGCTCATCCTCCCATGACTCACACCCAAGGTAGGATCTCCAGATCACAACATCAATAGTATCAAAGATGAGTTGCCAAAACTCCAAATGACCCAGCTTATGCTGAGACTAGATCGATGCATACAAAAATATGTAAGGTTGTCCAACCCCTCAAAATCTTAATGTTGTAGGTCATGTAATAGAAATGTGATCCCATGCCCATACATGGAGCAAGGTAACAACAACTGATAATGATGATCCCCTATGATAAACTACCTGATGAAGATTATGATACAGATGCACTAGGAAGCACACCCCCAGGCAAAATGGGTCCCCTCATCCATCATCCGATGAAGTGTATGGCCCCAACCAATTGCAAAGCCATGAGACCATCAATATGGGTAGACATAACCTCTGATCACACCAACCAAAACAATGGGGAGCGGCTCATAAAAATCTACCATATCCTTCCAATTGATCTTTGCCTCATCTATGTCATCGTCACCAAATACAACTCTACACTCTACCACCCCGCCATGTCTTTCATATTGTACTAACTCTCATGTGATGGGTGGACGTAGGATGCAATACACATCCTCAAGTGTAATTGTCATCTCTCCTATAGGGAGATGAAAGGTACTTGTCTTTGAGTGCCATCTCTTTGCGAGTGTTGTCAGCATCCCAAGGTTCGCTCAAATTTCAGGCGTGTAAATAATTGTTGGAAATATAATTGGAAAATGTGATACTAAGAGGGGGGGTGAATTAGATATCACCTACTAATCCATTTTGATATGAATAAAACATTTGCATAGCATCAACAATACTTGATCATAACAAAATAACTAACATACTAAGCAACATCCATGAAAGTACTCATAACACAGTAATTTTGGTTACCCAGAAACCCTTGAAAAGTAAAACTAGGGTGGGGATGACACCCACAAATCTTCACTACTACAGTAATAAATTTTCCTATTAGGGCTTACAAAATTTGATCAAAACATGATCTACCCTGAAAGGGGTCTGCCCTGTTAAGAGCTAAAAGACTTATACAGTCTACCTTGCTAAAGGATTTGAAAACTTACAACAAAGTAAGCACTCGGTTAAGAGATTACAAAAAGTTTGTTAGGACTACTCTGTTAAGAGATTTACCCTGATACACTGGTTAGAATGTCTCAGTACCTGATCTTTCAGTTTGCACTATATGCATATTACAGATCTTCTCTTGACTGTATTGTATTGATCTCTTCTATCAAATTTATCTCTATTCTGTCCTTTTGCTGCTTAGCTCGGTCACTAAATTCTGTCTGAATGCTTCACTTCACTGAATGTGCCTCTCTGCTCATTCCCTTCGCATTCACTATCTTTCACTCTTACACATTTTAGGGTTTAGATCTTAACCTTATATAATTAGCAAACCATCTTCATGATTTAAGATATACGGTTCAGATTAATTCATTTTGCCGCTTAAGCCTTACTAATTTTCGATTGGCTCTAGGTATTACATAGGGATCAATGATTGAAAAATAGATGCATAATCACCTTCATAATTACCCCAACAAACAAAATAAAAAACATGAATGTCACCCAAAATGATTTACCTTGATCATTGTGCCATAAAAAACTCATATGTCATTCCTGGCTAACTCGGCAAATGCAGTTCCTGATACTCAACATTCACTGTACGCAGCATATGTTGATATCTCTGTCGCTCGGTAATCATTGCATATATGACTCAACAAAACTAGACTCGCCATAATACAAAAATACATAGTGACCATAAGTTTACTCGGCAATACTACTACTCAGTAAGTATACATTACATAATTAGGCCTTTACATAATGACTCGGTCGCAGTGATGACCAACCATCATTGCCTAGATAAATGACCAAGTGTGGGTCACTAATAGTCAACAAAACTATAGAGATTTACAATATCCCCCTTTGACATTAGTGACAAAAACACTTTGTCATGACATTACACTTGTATTTACAAAAGTATGTAGTATTAGCAAAATACTCCCCCTAAGATATATACATTCAAAATTTTGTTCCTTCCCTTTGTCATGTCATGTCATTTGATTTCCCCCTTGTTTTTGACATGACGAATCTCTTCTGGAGTGGGGATTTGAAAGTATTTCTCCAGAAATGGTTTATGCAGCATCATAACCATGTGTAGTGCAGTTTCCCATCCTCCGACAGCAACACTTAAAACTTTTGACTGCACTTCTAGCTCAGCAACTAGATTAATTAGGCTCTCGGTTGTAGACATACTCGTATCCCTTTGGGTTAAGTCCTTAGCCTTGACCAACTTTCTCTGTATGGCCTCTAGGTGAGGTGTTAAAATTGTTTGCATAGAAAGTAGATGAGATCTAATCTTTCCATCATTAGCCATCAGTTCGGCTATCCTTCCTTGTGTATGCATGATCTTGGCATAATGTTTGGAACTATTTTCTGCATCCATGCTTAAGGACTGACTGGTGGATTTGAGTTCTTGTTGTAGTTGATCAACCAGTCTTTGGTTATCCTTAGTGAATTGTTCTACATTGAAAAGTTTGGTAAGTAGAGAGTGTGCATTCGCGGCTACTTCTTTGGTCTATGTTACCAAAGTGGAAAGTGTGACCTGTTTCACTGCAATCTTGGTAGATACTTTTTCCAGCATCTTGGTCTCGAACTTTCTTTTCGACCACTCAAATAGCTTATCACTAGCGCTACTTGCTTCATTATTTACTTTCTAAACAATATGTACAAGTTGTTCCACAATGGGAATGGAACTGTTTACATCTGACAACTCATAAACATCATTAAATATGTCTTTAATTTCATACAGAACCTGCTTCTGCTGATGTTCTCTTCTCAGTTCTTCTTGTATGCTTTTCCTTGTCAATAAATATTTCAATATTTGCATCTGCTCATAAGATAAGTTATCAGAATCCCATTTAGGAATAACAATAACTTCATCAATGGTTACCTCTAGGGAAAAGACTTCTATTTTCTTCTTTAGTTCCTTCTTCGGTGTGCTCCCACTCAGCATCTGTACAAGAGCTTGTATTGCATCTTGTTCGGTAGGCTCATGTACCTCAATAGCTTTGTCTTTTACTTCTTTTTCTTTTGTTCCCTTATCCTCCACATGAGGACTATTAGCTTTTTCTTTGAACTTCTCTTCTTTATCTTGTCGTAACTCCTCGGCAGATGTGGGTTGATTTTATGGTGCCGACTTATCTTGTTCCTCGGTAGTGCTTGAACCGGCTAACATGTCAACTGTAACAACTGTAGGTTTGGCGGGGGTAGTGTTAATAGTTGATGTCACATCAATTGTTGGATAAGCTTTGACTTGGAAAAGTATAGTATTACTGCCTGGAAAAGATGTGTCTTTTGCTTTCTCAGCCTGTATATCTTCCTCGGTTAATACCTGATTCTTGATTGGGGTATCCTTTGTTATATCAATAATGTGTACTTTTGATTCCTTCTGGATTTCATCTACCTTAGGAGCTTCAGTCTCCAGAATGGGTGATTCCATTACATTTAGTTCTATTGCAGGCTCGACATCCTTAGATGTACTAGCACCTTTATCTTCATCTTTGTCAATCAACAAACCAAACACTATCTTCCAAATCTTGATACTTTCCTATACAACATCCTCAACCTTGTGTTGAAGGATTGAATAAGCTCTAAGATTAGGGTCAAATTTTGCTCGGTGTTGTTCCACAAATTTTTTAATGTTGCCAAGGGTGAAACTTGATTCCACTTGTGCTAGGGTGCTCTCTCTCTCTTTTTTTTGTATTAAGAGCATATTCCCATTTTTGTGCAACCCTGTTGCTTAATTCCTTAGGGATTCGGTTCTCCAATTGAATAGGTAACATCTTGAAAATGCTAAGCATTTCAAGAATAGCATCTGCAACCTTTTCTTTGTCTCCTATACTCAGGTTTCCAAACTTTAATCCTTTCAAGTCTTCCACTCCTGCAAAGTTTGTGATCTTGTGACATATGTCATCCACAGTAGGTTTGACATCCTGTAATGCAACCTTCTTCTTCACTTCTTCATCACTTTCAGTTTCCTCATGATCTTCTTGTTCCAAAACAAGTTTCCTTCTAGGCCTCTTGCTAACCTTGCTCAGCACAGCCTTAGGCTATACAAGTTTTCATTTACCGGATGCAGGGGATTTCTTTGGAGTCTCAGTAGTAGCTCCCCTTGTTCTAGGCCTTAGCACAGGTGTCGATGATACTTTAGGTTTTAGTATTCTTTTCTTGGTTGGGGGCTCAGTAATCACTAGCTTCTTACCTTTATTCTTTTCTACTTGAGCCTCTTCTTCTTCTTCACTATCACTAGAGTCACTTTGTTCATCTTCTCCCAGTCCTTAGGTTAATTCTAGTGGTGCATCCTTTTCCATTTTTTCCACATATTTCTCCAAATTCTTTACTATTTTCTTTCTCTTTCTTTCTACAGTTACAACCATTAAACCCATAGTGATTTTAGATTTGGCTTCATTGTATGTTCCAAAGTAGGGTGCTTTACTATCAATTTCTTCAGCTAAGAGGGTTGTAATAGTAGCAGTAGCTTCATCTATATTTACTTCATAGGGTAATGGCATTAGCTAGGAAACCCTAGGCAAGATTGCTTGTGCATAAGTGAAGTTTGTGTCAACTAGAAAACATATATCCTTGCTATATTTTTCAACTAATGACACAGAGACTCTACTCCTCTTTCTCATTTTCTTTTTGAATTCAACAAAATAGTTATCCATCACACCATTAAAACTATCTCCTATCTGACCTATGAACTCACTGATTTGAACAGTAATGGGTCTCTTCTTGTCCCATATCACACCTCCATGAGTAGGAAAACACTTATGTATATAAAAGAATAGACATATTAGCAAAGAGCCAAACTTACACATTGAATTCTTTGCAGTCCAGATTGAGTTAAGGTTCTTGGCAAGCTGAGTAGGCTGGAGCTCAGCAAGATCATACGTGTGTCCTTTCTTAATAATTTTCCATGCCTGGTCCACTGCCATACAAGGGATGTTGTCCAACTGACTGGATTGGTAGAATTTTTGCGAGATAACCCTAACAGCAAAGTCAATTTCTAGATCTGTTATGGTGGAGATCATCATTCCACGCTTGTTCCATATTGCCTATGTGTTTTCCTGAATGTCTTCTTTGCTTGAACACTTCATTGTCCTTTTTCCTTGAATCGTAGGGTAACTAGTAACTCGTTGGATCATTTCCTTTGTTATCTTCACGGGTCCATCTTCCAGCCATAGTTGCATATCATGTACTCAACTCAATACTATTTTTATCCATTCAACTTTGAAATTCTATGGGAAATCTAGGGCATGCACTAACCCTTGTTTGGCAACCAATTTATACTCCGGCTTCAATACTCCATTATCACATAATTTGTCATATGCCTCCTTGATCTCATAATCTCCAATTTCTTTGATTTTGCACATGTAACAGTACCTAATATCATTCATTAACAACACATTCTCTGAAATTAAGGATCGGGCGCCGGTCAAATCTCCTTTTATTGCGCTTTCTAAAATTTCCCTAAATGTCTGTGGCTTGCAAACTTCATTTCTCACCAATTGTGCATTGAAAACTTCCATCCCTTGTTTCTTCATTGTAGCAGACGATGATGATGCCATTTTAATTTAAAATTTTTGAAAAGAAATGTTTTCTCGGTAATGTACCTTTCTCGTAAGTGTCCTATAGATGATTTTTGTCGACGGCATGCTGAAAAGATTCAGAATTACCTTTAACAAACTGGATGCTCACACTCTGAATCACTCAAAGAAATCTCAATTCAGTTGGTGAAATGAAATGGGCGGCAACTTTTCTCTTTATAGATTCCAAAAATTAGAATTAGGGCCTCATAAATGCTTTGTACAAAATTTCTAAGTGGAATACAGTCGTCTTAGCAAAATCATGTTAACCTCAACTAACACAAGCTCGGTCAATATAACTGTTAAGACACAGCTCGGTGTATATAGCATCTCGGCCACAATAGGTGCTTGACATACATTGATAACTCGGTCAAGACACTAACACCCGGCATCAAAAATGAAATTTTCTATTTCGCTCATATATGTCCTAATTCATCTTTATCTATGCAGATATGGACTTTTACTCAATCTTTATGTTAGGAACTAATGTAAGATAAAGCCTTGTAAGATTCAGTTCCAAACATACCTTCTATGCTTAGTTAGAAGAAGTGTGATCACCTGATCCATCAGATTGGGTGACCTTAGATGTGCTAGCTTCACTTGTGCTTTCTTCTTCTTTCTTCTTCCATGTCTTGTCCATCTAATTTTTCAATTTTTCATGGATATCTTCATTCTTATTCTGATCATTTCTCGACATAGGTGATCTACAATCTTTCTTTAGGTGACCTATCTTATTACACTTGTAACATACCATGCTTCCATTCATCCAGCTTTTAGATTTGTCTCTAAAATGAATCTTCATACAATTTTCTCCAATGTGTCCATATTTTCCACAGTAATGACAATTGTACCAAGTGTTATAATCCCAATTGTATGAGTTATCCTTCACAGGTGACTTAGTCTGTTCATTTGATGACCATCTAGGTTTAGATCTGCATTCAAATGCTCTATGCCCATACTTTTGACAGTTGAAACAATTACCTTGAAACTTAGCTGAGGTAGATGGATTACTGACCTTAGACCTACATTCATGTGCCTGATGTCCATGTTTCTTACAGTTAAAGCATTTCCCATTGAACTTAGGTTTAGGATCAATCTTACCATGTTTTCTTCTGCCCTATGTTTGTTGTATGTCCTAGCTTTCCACAGTGATGGCTTGTGGGCTTGTTGTTCTTTGGTTTAGCATTCTTTTGTTCACCATTCTTTGATGATTCTCCTTCTTCAGTAGATGATGCATGTTCATTTAGTCCAAGTCTAGATCTATCACCAGATCTTCTAGGTGACCTTAACAGCTCTTCAAAATATTTTGCAGCTTCATTAGGTTTGTTCATCCTTTCATTGATTTCCTTTTCATATCTTAGTTCATTCCTCAATTGATCATTTTCAGACCTCAGTTGGTTGATTTCCATATCTTTCCTGCCCAACCCTTGATTAACCAACAGTAGTTGATTTACCATGTCTAGTTGATTATTAGTCAACCTTTGCATGTCACTTGTCCTTTCATCTAGTCTTATTTCAATTTGTCTTTTGTCTTCTTCAGCCATTGTCTTATCATCTTCATCTTTCTTTTTCTGTTCAACTACTTCACAAAGTCTGACAGCTTGAATTTCCTGTTCTCTCCTTAGATTTCTAATGTCATCATTTAGTATTTTATTTTTCTCCAGTAGCTCTTTTATGGCTTTGTCACTTTCTATAGAGTTTCCATTATCAAATAGTCCAGTGGTATCTTCTTCTTGATATTGTGACTCATTTTTTTGAATAGCAATTTCTCTCCTTCCGCTTAGGGATTTCTTTAGTTCGCTTCTGGATGCTTCCAATTGTTGTAATGCTAGTTGTACATCAATCTTCTGATTCTCTATGACCTTTCCTATCTTATAGACTTCCATCTCAAGATCTTTTTCTTCAAGTGGTTAGACTTTCTATGAAAAACCTTGCAGCTCTGATACCAATTGTTGGAAATATAATTGGGAAATGTGATACTAAGAGGGGGGGTGAATCAGATATCACCTACTAATCCATTTTGATATAAATAAAACATTTTCATAGCATCAACAATACTTGATCATAACAAAATAACTAACATAATAAGAAGCATCCATGAAAGTACTCATAACACAGTAATTTTTGTTACCCAGAAACCCTTGAAAGGTAAAACTAGGGTGGGGATGACACCCACAAATCTTCACTACTATAGTAATAAATTTTCCTGTTAGGGCTTACAAAATTTTATCAAAACATGATCTACCTTGTGAGGGGTCTGCCCTGTTAAGAGCTAAAAGACTTATACAGTCTACCTTGCTAAAGGATTTGAAAACTTACAACAAAGTAAGCACTCGGTTAAGAGATTACAAAATGTCTGTTAGGACTACTCTGTTAAGAGATTTACCCTAATACACTGGTTATAATGTCTCAGTACCTTATCTTTCGGTTTACATTGTATGTAGATTACAAATCTTCTCTTTACTATATTGTATTGATCTCTTATGTCAGATTTATCTCTATTTTGTCCTTTCACTGCTTAGCTCGGTCACTAAATTTTGTTTGAATGCTTCACTTCACTGAATGTGCCTCTCTGCTCATTCCCTTCGCATTTGCTATCTTTCACTCTTACAGATTTTAGGGTTTAGATCTTAACCTTATATAATTAGCAAACCATCTTCATGATTTAAGATCTACGGTTCAGATTAATTCATTTTGCTGCTTAAGCCTTACTAATTTTTGATTGGCTCTAGGTATTACATAGGGATCAATGATTGAAAAATAGATGTGTAATCACCTTCGTAATTACCTAAACAAACAAAATACAAAACATGAATGTCGCCCAAAATGATTTACCTCAATCATTGTGCCATAACAAACTCATATGTCATTCCTAGCTAACTCGGCAAATGCAGTTCCTGATACTCAGCATTCACTGTACTTGGCATATGTTGATATCTTTGTCACTCGATAATCATTGCATATATGACTCGGGAAAACTAGACTCGGCATAATACAAAAATACATAGTGACCATAAGTTTACTTAGTAGTACTACTGCTCGGTAAGTATACATTACATAATTCAGCCTTTAAATAATGACTCAGTCGCAGTGATGACCAACCATCATTGCCTAGATAAATGACTAAGTGTGGGTCACTAATAGTCAACAAAACTATAGACATCTACAATAATATGGTATAATCCAGTCACACCAATCAGCGACATGTCAATCTCTGACAACGCCAGTCTCAGATTCTGAGTCATGGGATATCTCTCCTATGACATCAAAATGTCAGTAATATCCTCCTATCATAGTCATCAAACAATCAAACTATCAGATTTCACTCAAACTGATCTATCTATCTACCCTATCTTATCAATTGAACACATGTTTATCACATGTACAAATAGATAATTCTATCAATTATCTACAATCAGGAAGGTTAACTAGCGACCATGCTACGATGTTACCTATCTTGACTTAATCAATCTAAATTCCAAGTAGACAGATCATATTAGCCTCTTGATATCATGTTTGAACCAATTGACCTTCTAATTTTCCAAAATTCTACCATCTGGCATAAATGTGCAGCATAGATAAGTGTTTGCGCAAGACCCCTTACCATTTGCGCAGAAAAATCATATGCACAACTAACCTAAACAATTGCGCATCCAATTGTGACAAATGCGTTGAATCACATTTGTGCATATTTCTTATACAAATGCACCACTGAAAATCTATCTAGCACAAATGCACATGTACCCCACACGTATGCGCAAAACTACTTGTTTGATGTGCAAACCTGGCGAGTTGTGTTGCAACTGTGCATTTGTTCTTCGCTTAAGAACACAAAATTTTCTATCCTAACCTATGGTTGAATCTAACCTAAACATGCTACAAATCAGCTAAAATCATGCAAAAATCAATAAATTGACTAAGCAGGTCGAATCACCTACCGACTCTCCAGAATCTAGTGGCCTCTACAAGCATTTGACCCTCTCGAAGCGATGATCTAACAGTGGAAATGACATCTTCTCAACTCTGCTCTTCTCTCTCTCAAGCTCCAATCTCCAAATGATAAGTGTAAACAATGACCCTATTGTGGACCCCTTGACCCTATATATAGCCTGTGGACCCGTTTTGCTTGATGTGTGGACCCTACCTATCGAACTCTTTCCTATTGACCCCATTTTCACCCACATTTCTTTTGAATATTTTTCGTGAGATTGATTGTCAACCCAAAAAAAAAAAAAAAAAAAAAAAAATTAAATACAATAATTTTTTGTCAATCAATCTCTCAAGGGGGCATGCATAGGTTGCTTTTGTTTGAGACATTGTCTAGGGCAGGGGCAAAATGCTTGATTTTTCTTTGAAACAATGCGACCAGCACATTATTTCAAAGAGGCGCAAAATGTATACACTAAAAAGTGACTTCATTAATTAATTAAATATTTATTATTTAATTAATATTGACTTGATGAATTAATTAAATATTTATTATTTAATTAATATTTATTTCTTCTATTATTAAATAAATTATTAAATTTATTTGATACATTCACTATAGTCTATTCTTCTTATCCTAAGTCTTCTAAATTAGTCTTATTAAAGTGATATAATTAAATTATCAATTTACACAATCACTAAATATGACTAAGTCCCCTAGTCCACCTCATAGACATAGTCACCTGACACATCACCTTGGCTAAAATAATTAATTATTAATAAATCATTATCCTCACACACACATGTCCTATTTCTAAGGGCTATGTGGCCTCATAAGACTTGGTCTCATGACCACATGTCTTCTTCTAAACCAAGTCAAGAAGTAATCCCTATTCCTAAGGAGCTTCTCAAGCCACCTCAAAGATTCAAAGGTGACTCATGGGACACTTGTACCAAGAGTCCTCATGAGGAAAAGGTCCTTCCCCCTTCCTCTCAATGGTCTTTGTGAGACACTTGACATTTTTCTTTTCCTTCCACCTTCTTCTTCTCCATGTCAATGTAGGAGGAACATCTTCCCTATTCCTCCTCTCACATTCCAACTACATCCCCCTTTCTCTCAACCCCTTCAACCAAGTCAATCATAGCCCTAGGATCTTCCACCTTTCAATCTCCACCCTAGGATTGTACCACCTAGGCTTGAGTGCTCCAAAATCCTATAAAAGGAGCCTCATTCTTCCTTTGTGAGCCTAATAGAATTATTAATATTCAAGCATTCAAGCATTATAGAGATAAAATAAATCAAGCCATCAATAAATCAAGCATTTGAATTCATTTTCATAGCATTCCATCCATTAGTTCCATAATTAAGGTTTTTAGGCCATTTTGCATACAATCTACTCAATCTCCACACTTTGGTAGCATCTTGGGCAAAGAGCTTCAATTGGAAATCTAAGAGCTCAACACATCCAAGGAATCAAAGCTAGGAGGGTAATGGAGACAAGCTACATGGTAGGTGAAGATAAAAATACTTATTTTTAAGTTCATTTAAGCTTTGTAATCTTCATTGTTGTTTGCTTTAGATTGATTTAGTAGCTTAGAATAGTTAGTATTTCATTTCTAGTATCTTATGAATAATAAATCTCTTGCATGAGTGAGGAATGTTATTTTACATTTTTTTACATCACTTTGGATCAGTCTTTATGATTGTATGTTGTATACAAGCCGGTTGTACCATGACAATGGGGTTTAATGCCCTAATTTCTTAGTTAAATAGAACATAGCAAGTTACAATTCCTTAAGTTATCAATATAATTCATGGTTGGAAGTTTTATATTGTAGTTGAAATGTTTTTCAATAGTCTTTGTGCATGTGTTAAGTTTAAAGCTTGATGTTAACTCAAAACTGTGAGTTTTTGGCATTGAAAAGGCTCCAAAATGGTGCCATGGGAGCAACGAAAAATAAGCTAGCCACATGAGGGGTATATTTTATGTTTGAATCTTCATTAGCACACCCAATCCAAGATAAAACAACTTATAAGAGTCCCTTGAAGTGTTTGCAAAGAAGGCCCTAGTTTAGTGACCCTAAAATGGAGGGTTTCATGCATGGTGGGTTAAACAAAGTGGAATCCCCCAAAAAAATTTAAAATCCTTTGTGTCAGACCATAACACAAGACTATTTCAGGGTCTTGGTTCTTGGGAAAATATTCTATTAGGGGTTGCTTTGTAAAAGTGCCCATTTAGGCCTAGGGGAGTAACAGGACCAGTCATTATTTGGATGGGATGACTCAAAGGACCTATACCCAAGTTTGACATATGTTTTAAAAATCCCAAAAGGGTATCTAAAAACCTAATTTGTTTGGAAAGTTGATTTAAGCTTGAAAAAATCACTGGAGAAGGCTAGTAGGATTTAAGCCTAGAATGATGGATTTGGAGTTTGGGCTCAAAAACACCTTCAAGAAAGAATAAAAACATGATGTTTAGATGTTTTAAGTATGAAAAAACCCTTGGGTAATGTGGAAACACAATGGGAAGCAATGAGCCAAGTTTGAGCACTCAAATGGTGTGAAGTCAGGTAAAGGTGAGAGCTTGTGAATGGGCCCTTGGTTGGCCTAATTGAGTAGGTGGGATCCTAGTTTTGATCCTAGTTAAGGGTACCTTTGAGAGACCTTAAGGAACTTGGAAGCTCACCAACTTGACTCACATCATAATGGTATCAGAGCAAGGGAGTAAATCCTTGGAAGATTGGTGAAGTTAGTCAATATGAACTTATCAAAGATGGAAATGTTTGAGGCATACAAAGTTTTCAAAGCCTATGAAAGAAAGAAAAGAGAAGTAGAGAAAAATAAGAAAGAAGAATAAAGAAAGAAGGAAGAAGCAAGGAAGAAAGAGGAAGTAAGAAGACAAGCCTTAAAATCGATAAGAAGTTTAACAAATAGGTTAGAAGAGAATGCAACAAGGATGAAAGCAACCAAGAAAATGATAGAAGAACTCCTTGAACAAGAAAGAAGGGAAAAGTTATTTAAGGTAAAAACACAAAAGGAAGGAGCACCTCATGATGCTACAGTTCTTGAAGAGACATTGGAATTGGTCAAGGAACATGATAAGGTACAACAAAAGGTTGAGATAGAGGATGGTGAACCTAATGATAGAAAGGTTCCACGTGTTGAAGATCAAATAGAAGATAAAGGAGATTCAACACCCAAGGTTGCAAAGATTCTAGATATTGGATCAGAGATACAAGTTGGTTTAGTTAGTCAAGAGGGATGACATACAAAGGAAGACACTCAAGATGGGATGTCTGATACAGTCTCAATAGAAGAGACTTCAGTTTATTTGATAGGCCATGAAAAGGCCTTAGGATTGGTGAATATGGAGGTTGCCTTTGGAACCTTGGAAGTATGTCACTTAGCACCACTTGAACTAACTGTTAATCCACTTGTAGAAGTCTTGATGGATCATAAATTTAAGGAGTAGCAACCTACTCCATTTAATTTGCCCAAGCATGCCACACATGTGTCGGTGATGAAGCTTCAAGGAAATTATCAAGTTTGGCCAACTACTCCAAGCATGGAGAGCTCACTTGATGATGTCATGAAATATGTGTTTTCTCACTTTTTTGTTGCAGGATTACAAGGGTCTCGTGTTGGTGGCCCTATGATTTCTCAAGGTACCGACATACAATTCAATAATGCAAAGTGGCATCCTTGGCACCATTATGTTATCAAGATGTTTGGTTGTTGTTGCAAGAAGCTAAGGACTTGAGGATATACTTTTGTTGTACACCATAAATGATCAGTGCCCTCCAATTGGAAGACAAGGAAGAGGTCACCTAATCTATGGGACATGGATTCTTTAATTTCCATCTCGGGAGTATGGTGCAGGGCACTTCAGGAAGACACAGAAAAGTCACCTAATTTTCCATGAAGGAGATGAAAACAAGGATATCCAAGATCTCTTCAAGATGACAACATGATCCACAAGTTTCTAGCAATGTTGTGAAGAGGCTTATAAAGCCATTTTGGCACATTTTTTGTTAATGTAGTTTTTAGTTCATGTTGTGAACAAAGTCCTCAATTTGGCAAGTATAACCAATAAGGACTAATGTAAAGGTTTGAAGGATTGAGATTAGGTCTCTAAGGTGTCTAGGAGACTAGAAATAGTGATGAATTCCTAAAAGGACAAACTCAAAAAGATTAAAGTTGTTAGGAGTCTTTTTAAGAAGTTTTGCAAATTTAAAAATTTGAATCCCAATGGTCAAATGCAAATGGTGGGAAACCCCATAACTTGGTTAATTAGTTGAGTTAGGAGATATTTAGGTTCTTGATCAGTTGGAGAAAGTTTAGGAGGTTTATTTTAGGTTTTATAAAGCCATTATACGTGAGAGAGAGGAAAAAAAATGCTATGTGATCATTCAACACTGTACTGACTACATACAGTCCTTGTAATTAGTGAGCAAAATCTGAATATATTTTTGTGTTTTCAGGGGTCTTATGAATAAGAACTCTCTTGCATGTGTGAGGAATGTTTTTTTACATTTTTTTACATCACTTTGGATCAGACTTTATGCTTGCATGTTGTATACAAGCCAACTGTACCATGACAGTAGGGTTTAATGTCTTGATTTCTTAGTTAAATAGAACATAGCAAGTTCCAATTCCTTAGGTTATCAATATAATTCATGTTTGGAAGTTTTATATTGAATTTTAAATGCTTTTCAATAGTCTTTGTGCATGTGTTAAGTTTAAAGCTTGATGTTAACTCAAAAAAGTGAGTTTTTGACATTGAAAAAGCTCCAAAATGGTGTCATGGGAGCAGAAAAAAATAAGCTAGCCACGTGAGGGGTATATTTTATGTTTTAATATTCATTATCACACCCAATCCAAGCTGAAACAACTCATAGGAGTCCCTGGAAGTGTTTGCATGGTCAAAAACTACAAGGCCCTAGTTTAGTGACCCTAAAATGGAGGGTTTCATGCATGGTGGGTTAAAAAAAGTGGAATCCCCAAATCAACTTAGAAAATCCTTTTTTTATACCATAACACAAGACTATTTTAGGGTCTTGGTTCTTGGGAAAACATTCTATTAGGGGTTTCTTTGTAAAAGTGCCCATTTAGGCCTAGGGGAGTAACATGACCATTCATTATTTGGATGGGATGAATCAAAGTACCTATACCCAAGTTTGACATATTTTTTAAAACTCCCAAAAGGGTATCTAAAAACATAATTTATTCAGAAAGTTGTTTGGAAAGTTAAGGATTTAAGCTTGAAAAAACCACTGGTGAAGGCTAGTAGGATTTAAGCCTAGAATGATGGATTTGGAGTTTGGGCTCAAAAACACCTTCAAGAAAGAATAAAAAATTGTTTTTAAGATGTTTAAAGTATGAACAAACCCTTGGGTAATGTGGAAACACAATTGGAAGCAATGAGCCAAGTTTGAGCACTCAAATGGTGTGAAGTTGGATAAAGGTGAGAGCTTGTGAATGGGACCCTTGGTTGGCCTGATTGATTAGGTGGGATCCTAGTTTTGATCCTAGTTAAGGGTACCTTTGAGAGACCTTAAGGCATTTGGAATATTCTTGGGAGAATCTTGGAAGCTCACCAAATTGACTCACATAAGACAAGTGACGTCTCTTTACCTTTTTTTGTTTTCCTTTTTGTTATTTTTCTTTGTTAGTCTATTTTATTTTATGATTTTTATTTTTTTTTATTTTTTGGAAATTAATGGTTATATGATAGGATATCGAGGAAGGACTCAAACACCTTTTTATTGGGATAATAGCCTTAAACTATGTGCTATAATGTACCATGGCTATTTGAGTTATGCTCAAAGATGTTGAGAGGGTGATGGTAAAGGGGATTGATAAGGATGATAGGTTGGAAAGTGGTAAGGCTTTATGCAAAGGATTGTATAGGAGGTATGGAAGATTAGAACATAGGTGTTGGATAATAGATGGGGGGGGGTTGGAATCTTTGTGTAGGATTTAGTAGATGAAAGTATTGATAAGATCAACATTGGGAGTGATGGAGGAAAAATGGGTTTTGAAGTTTGAGATTTTGATGGAGAAAAGGATGTGAATTTTGAGACATAGGGACCCAAATGGAGGAAGAAGGTGATGGAGGTTTTGAGATAGCGTATTTTGGGACATAGGGACCCAAAATAGATTTGGACAATGAAATATTTTTAGGTGGAGGATTAGAGGAAGCCTTTGGGGTAGGAAGCTTGAATGTCAGTTTTGATTTTTCTTTTGTGTGCAATTCTAGTGAAAGTAACTTGGGAAACCACATAGTTATTGATTTTTCTTTTCCTTGTAGTTCTTTAGAACGCATTGATTCATTGCAAAACTTAGGAACCCACAGTATTTGATTTTTGTTTTTTATTTACAAGCCTTTGTGACCTTTTGTATGTCTCTTTGGAGCATAATTTGCTTTGTTTTTACATGTCAATTAGATGGGACATATTGATCCATGAATGCACATGGAGTTTTTAATATGTGAATTTTATACTTGGCATCCAAACTACTTCCAATAGCATTGATATTCATGAATGTATATGAATGATGTGGATGTATTTTAAAGGAGTTCATGTAGGAATATGGTGTAAAGGTTATTAAGGATGTATGTTATTGTTGATCTTGATTTATGGTAGGGTAAGTGGATAGGGAGATAGGAATGATAGGAATAGTGGATGAGGGATATAAGGTCCCAAGATGGATGGAAGAGTTAAAGGCTTTAGTTTCAAGATTTAAGAACCCAAAATGGATTTGGAGGATTGGAAAGGGGTGTGTTTAGGTTTAGATGGAGGAGTGTAAGATTTAGGAAGGATATCAACATCTTGAGAGTGAGCTATGTAGCCAAGACCATTATAATTAGGATTTTCTATTGTATAAATGGGTTCCAATGTACCTTGTCCATAGATGTCCAACCCTTTCCCTTGATAGTTCATGTTTTGGAATATCTTTTTAGGAAAGAGATACTTATCACTTTGAAAGTAGGATGCAAGTCCATTTTGAGGTGGAGGCATGTAAGGAATAATAGGATCGTGAAGTATACTAGACCAAATGAAAGTAGATGAGCCAAGTTGATATGTAAGGGGTTCATTATTAGCTTGGATAAGGGTGATAGGATTTTAGGAGGATTAGGATCATAAAAGGGATTAGAGGAAATGATGGGTTCTTGAGGTAGACCCAGAGGATTAAAACAAGGAGACGAAGGGATACTTTGATCTTGATATGGAAAAGGATCATTTGATGGAGTGGAAAACCTTCTTTTCTCTTGATTTTCAATGGGACCATTAGAATAAATAGAAGGGATATCATGATATTTCTTAGGAGCTGAATTAGGCATTATAATTGGAAGGAAACCTTTCTCTTGAGATGGAAAGGAATCATCTTGGAAAATTGAAAATGTATGAAGGGGTCATAATGCCATTCTAGGGATATGGGATCTTGGTCAAAACTCATATGAAGTTGGAGTGTTTTGGTATCTTAATCTTGATATTTAAAACTTTTTTCTTTATTGTTTGGATTATTCTTTTGACATGGAGCCACTTCTTAGGACAAGGTAAGAGTCTAGATATTCATGGTGGATTCTTGGAGGGATTCCATGATTTTTCATGTCGAGGAAGCATTTTGAATGGGACTTTGAAGAGTGGGTATGATTGGAATTGAAGTGCATCATGGCATAAGATCTAGGATTTTGGAAGCATGGGAAATCATTTGCATAAAGATTGTGATTAACTTGGATTTCTATAGTAGATAGTCCTTGAGGATCAACATAAAAAGTTTCATCATTGGGTTCACTATTTGAGGGAGATGATGTGGATTGTTTTTGGGAAGCTTCATGAGGTGAAGGAATGGTAGGAGTGATGAAAACAACTTGTGGGTCATTGGTATACAGGTTCATGGTTTTGATCATGCTTGGAAGTAGTCTTCTTTATCCTTATTAGAATCCTCAATTTTAGTGATACCCTCATCAAGGAGATCTTGAACCTTATGTTTCAATTCAATGAAATTTGAGGTCTTATGCTTGTTTCTATGATACACACAATAGTTACACAAAAATTTAAATCCATATTTTGTCACTTTAGGCAATGTGATAAGATTATGATCAAGAAGCTCTTTAAAATTTGACTTAAGAGATTTCCCCAAAGGTGTAAAATTTCTATCTAGGGGATATTTAGGTTCACATGTTTTTTGTATAAGAATTTTCTTGTTGTCTTGGTGAAGAGGACATATTATCTTTCTTGGATTCTTGATTTTGATTTTTCACTATTTGTTGTTCTACCTCATATAGTCGTATTAGCATTTCTTGAAGTTTCTCAGTCTTGATATCTTGAATTTATTTCTCAGGACAACTCATTGGTTTCTCTTGTTGGACTTGAATGTCATAAATTAATATCTTTAGATCTTATATTTATTGAACCAAAAAGGCCATGGGCATGTATGATAGTTTTGATCTTTGACCTTGGACAAAGAAAGATAGGGGATATAAAAAGAAACTCAAAGATATGATATGAAAACTTTAGGATAGGAATACCACTAGGGGATATAATGTGAATATAGGATTGTATATGATGAAAACCAACATAACCTTGGATGAGATTAACAAGGACACCCAGGCCTTATTGATTTTCTCTTAGAGATGTATGTGGGTGTGCTTTCCCAACACAAAATGAAAATCCCACTAAGATCACTCACAAATGGATGGGTTCTACAATGCAAGCTAATGGAGTAATGAAGAACTCAAGAACAAGTATAAGGAATTTGTTTCAAGCCTTGACCAATGAAATATGATGTTCAAGATTCAAACTAAGAGCTAGAATGAAATGCAAAATCTATCCATACTAAGATGAATTCCATTATCCTAACATGTAATATCTAGATTTGAAATGAAACTAAGATTGAAATGAAAACACTTAATAAAACTTAGAGTAATACTAGCATGATTACAATGCACAAAATCAAAGATTATTTGCAAGGAGTGAGGCCTCCTATTTATAGAATTTTGGAGGGAAGAGAAGGGCTTGGATGAGGTGACACCTATGTGGCATCCACATAGGAGACATATAGGGGATACGAGTGAAAAATGACATGCCATGCAAAAATTCAACTTGGAGTATTTAAGGTTTGAGAAGCTCAAGGTTGTTCACACACATGTGAGAAACCTTGGGGAAAGGTGTAGGGGACAAGATTGTAAGAAAGGAGTTGGAGACTTTAAGGAAGTTGGGTTGCTTCCTTGGGATGAGTTTCTCACACATGTATGAGCAACTCATTAGCACTAAAAAGTTAGGAATCACCTTTTTAGGCTAGCTAATCAAGATTAATTAGTAATCAGACTTGTTAGGATGAGAGTGATGGGTGTAGACTAAGATTTTTTAGGTGGGTTTAGGATTAATCCAAATTAAATTCAAATTAATCATTGGTGTAGGATAACCTAAGGTATCAGTCTAGTACCTTACCCATTTTTGCTTTTAGTGACCCTATCTAGGTCAGTTAGTTAGTAAGGACTCCTAGAGAGTCTTTTTGTTATTTTTGCTTTGGTAGGTAGTTTGTGTTTTAGCTTTGGAAGGTTGATTCTTAGTTGGTTTTAGGATGTACTTGTTGGACACTGCAATTGAAGAAATTGTTGTATTGTCATTGATGTCAAACCTTAACTAGTAAGACTATTGCTATTTAACAAAGTACTATATCTATTTGAGTGTTTTTAAGGGGATAGGCAAGGTTGGTAACAACAGTACCTAAGGAAAGGTTGAGTTATCTTGATACTTCAATGAGTACTTGATTATGTGGCACAATGATAAGATAATGTATTGTTTATCTAAGTAAGTATGAAGATTAAACTGGTAGGCTTAACCGAGCAAAAGTGAAGAAATCTAGTTTAAGCCGAGTGTTGTTTGTGTTGACCGAGCTAGTATGTGCCGAGTAAAATTAGTGTTGACCAAACACCAGTTAATTGCCGAGGAAACAGTTTATGTGGTGACCGAGCTTTCTAGAGAAGACTGAGAAGTTGGACACAGTATTGACTGAGCGTCAGTATTTTACATTTGATGGAGAATTCAAATTTCCAGCCAACATTGTTGAATTCTTGGATTATGTAAAATGTGTTGACTTTATTTATTGATTGTATGAAAGCATTTAATGCACTGTAAAACATTTTATTGTAAATCTTTAAGAGATTCAAGATATTTCAAAAGGATATTCGAAGAACATAATGTAGGATTGATTCAATGAATCTGACCTAACCCTAAGATCTACGAAGGAGATTAAGTGGCAAAAGATGTATTAACCTAATAGAGGTAGTATTAAGGAAACCTAAGCAAGAGGTTGAAAAAAAGAAGTGGATGCTGGAAGTATTGTTGATGTTATTGACTGTCTAAGAAGAAAAGGATGAAGGAGAAGTGTTCTGATTGCTTGAAGGGTTCTGAGCAGATCAGTGACGGAGATGGAAAAGGTTCACAGTCAGTAAGCCAGCATATGTGTACAGAATTGGATTTGATATTTGCAAAGTGAGTTGTATGTTTCTCAGATCAATATTACTGCTACTTTCTAACCATTGTAACAGTCAAAATCCTTTTAACAGAGGTTGACCTAATAGTCATAAGTATAAATCCTTTGAACAAGGTTGCATTCTAATGGAGTGTATGTAAGTCCTATAACAAGGCGCACTTTTTACAAAGTGGTCTTTCCCTAATTGGGTTTCCACTATAAATCTTGGTGTTGATACTTGTGTGAATGTTTTGGTTTGAACATTTCTATGTTTTACAAGTTAGAAGCTATTGGATAAGTGGATTGCATTGTTATATGTTTCTGTTATGCAATCAGTAATGACCGAGTAGGTGTTGGTTATTAGATCTGATTTGTTGAAGAGTTTAAAGATTGTTATTATACATCTGGACCTAAGAACAACTGATTCACCCCCCCGCTTTGTTGTTCTAAATCATATTAACAATTAGTATCAGAGTTGTTGGTGCTTACAGAGAACAAGTTTGAAGGTACTTGAAGCAAATGATCAAGATGTATAAGAAGGAGGTACCAAAGCTAAACAAGGAAAATTTTCCTGCATGGCAAAGCTTGATGAAGCTGCATCTGGCCGGTATTGGTGATTCTACTAAGTATTACATTGAGCATGACTATGTCACACCTGTTGTACCTCTGACTGCCGAGGAAATGAAAGCTAAACAAGAGCACAACCAAGCAATGTTGGAGATTGCATATGCCCTAAGTTATCCAAAATTTGAAGACATCAAAGATTTCAGTAATACAAAGTAAATGTGAGACACCCTTACAAGCATTTATGGTGGTGATGTGAATGTGTTGAGAGTAAAAGCCAAGAGCCTAAGAGGTAAATTTGATGAAATGAGAATGCAAGAAGGTGAGAATATTGCACAATATTGTGGTAGAATAAAAGAAGTTGTAAATGCTATTAGAGGAGAAAATGGAACTATTGAGGATGAAACTGTAATAGGAAAAGTATTAAGAACTCTGCATCCTATCTATGCAATCAAAATTTTTGCAATTCAGGAATCTAGATGTAACTCTCCTAATGCCCTTACTTTAGAAAATTTGGTTGGTAAGCTTACTGCTTTTGAACTTTCTAACTATGATAACTTCACTGTTGGTAGTATTGAATCTGATTTTAAGTCACAAATGGTTCTGAATAAGTCAAAGAAGGAAAAAGAAAGATGCATCAGTGAAAGTGAAAGTGAAAGTGAAAGTGAAAGTGAAAGTGATAGTGACAATGGCACATATGATGAAGAACTTGAGGATCTAGAAGCTCTTATGGCTAGAAGACTAAAAAGGGGAAAAGGAAGGTACAAAGGTAAACTCCCTATTATATGTTTTTCATGTAATAAAGTTGGTCATATAGCTGCTAGATGTCCTGACAAGGATAATAAGGATGAAGAAAGAGATAACAAGCATAAAGACAAAAGAGAAGATAGAGGTTACCGAAGATACAAGGACTACAAAGGGAAAGGTAAGAAATCCTGCTACATTGTCGAAGAAGAGACTGACACTGATAGTGATGATTTTGAAATTGAAGTTGTCTATGTTGCAATAAAAGATGAATCTGATGAGGATGAGAAAACTACATTGATATCTTATGTGAACAAAAATTATAAATAGATTATTGACAGTGGTTGTTCACATCATATGACTGGAGATAAGAGTAAGTTTGATACCTTAAATCATTATAAAGGTAGGAGTGTGAAATTTGGTAATGATGCACCATGTCCTGTTAGAGGAAAAGGATTGATTAAGCTGATTGATAAGATCTCTTGTGAAAATGCTTATTTGGTTGAGGGTCTTAATTATAATATGTTGAGTGTTGCATAGCTTAATAGCACCAGCTATTGAGTGGAATTTCATCATAGGAAGGCCAAAATATTTAATGCCATAGGTGAACTGATTGGAAGTGGAGAACAGACAAGAGGTAATTTGTTCTATCTAGACCTATCTAAAGAAACATGTATGATTGCACAACTTGATGATATTTGGTTATGGTATAAGTGGCTATGTCATGTTAACTTTGATAATCTGGTAGAAATTAGCAAGAAAAAGAAAGTGAGAGGTCTACCTAGATTGAAGAAGCTTGAGAATGTAATGTGCAAAGAATGTAAGTTGGGTAAGATGACTAAGTCTAGTTTCAAGAGCAAAACCTTTACTTTTGAGAATATCTTAGATTTAGTTCATACTGACCTTTGTGGACCGATGGGTGTACAAAGCTATTGTGGTGCTAGATATTTTATCCTATTTGTTGATGATTATACCAAAATGATGCATGTAATGTTCTTAAAGGAAAAATCTGATGCTTTTCAATTCTTTAAGTGGTATGTGGCTAAGGTTGAAAAAGAGACAGGTAAAAACCTGAAGTGTCTAAGATCTAACCGAGGTGGAGAATTTACATCAAATGAGTTTAATCTATTTTGCAATGATAGAGGGATCAAAAGATAGATGTTTGCACCTAGAACTCCTCCACAGAATGGTATAGTAGAGAGAAGGAACAGATCTATCTTGGACTGTGCACAAACATTAATGATTGAAAAGAATGTTGCATAGAAGTATTGGAAAGAAGCTGTAAGTACAGCTATTTATACTCTTAACTGAGTACAGATCAAAAAAGGTACAAATCTGACACCTTATGAATTATGGCATAGGTATGCACTGAATGTAAAGTACTTTAGAATTTTTGGAAGTAAGTGCTACATATTGAAGGATAGTAGGAATGGAAAATTTGATGCTAAAAGTGATGAGGGTATATTCCTAGGCTATTCCACAAAAATTAAAGCTTATAAGTGTTTGAATTCTAACACTAACAAAATTGTGGAAAGTGTGAATGTCAAAGTTGATGAGTATGTAGAGAAAAATGAAGCTGACAGTAACAGAGTACTAGAAGATTATAGAACCTTTGTGAATATATTGGAAGAAGAAGTATATATTGAACAGCCAGAAGGATTTGTTGATCCAAACAGAAGACACATGGTTTTCAAACTAAATAAAGCACTATATGGACTAAAGCAAGCTCCTAGAGCATGGTATGAGAGATTGCACAACTACCTAATACATATTGGATTCTCAATGACAAATGACACAAGCAATTTTTACATAAAAGATGAAGAAGGTAAAGGAATCCTGTTAGCCAAGATCTTTGTAGATGATATTATATTTGGTGGACAAGATGCCTTGTGTAAGAAATTTTCAAATGAAATGCAAACTGAATTTGAAATGAGTATGTTTGGGGAGATCAAATTTTTTGTTGGTTTGCAAGTATATCAGATGGAGAAAGGAATCTTCATCACCCAATCTAAATATGTTCATGAGATACTGAAGACCTTTGGTATGGAAAATTCAAGGCCAGTAAGTACTCCCATGGCTACTGGATAGAAGTTGTCTAAGAATGATGATGTTCTAGAAGTTAACCAGACTTTATATAGATCTATGATCAAAAAGCTACAGTATGTTGTACATAGCAGACCAGATATTACATTAGCTATTGGGATTGTGGCAAGATTCTCTGCCAATCCTAAGGAAACTCACATGATGGCGGTTAAAAGAATCATGAGATATTTGAAGGGAACTGCTGACTATGGATTGTACTACAAGAAGCATGACAAATTTGAACTAAGAGTATATACAGATGCTAATTGGGAAGGGAATGTAGATGACAGAAAGAGTACTAGCGGTGGAGCTTTCTTTCTTGGACAGAGATTAGTTTCCTAGACAAGCAAGAAACAAAATTGCATTTTCCAATCTACTGCTGAAGCTGAGTATGTGGCTGTAGCTATGAATTGTTCAAATTTGATATGGCTAAAGCAATTATTGATAGGCATGAAAGAAGAAATCATTGAACTAGTTGTTATCTTCTGTGACAACACAAGTGCTATCAACATCTCTAAAAACCCAATGATGCACACAAAGACCAAACACATTGCCATCAAGTATCATTACTTGAGAGAACTGGTACAAGATAAAGAGGTCCACATGGAATATGTGAATACCAAGGAATAATTAGTAGTTATATTCACTAAAGCTTTACCTAAAGAAGCTCATGAATACCTGAGAAGTCAATTAGGGGTCCTTCCCCTAACTGAGGCTGCCTAGTCAAGCTAGGAGCACTGCATCAAATGTGCTACAAAGAACATCTAACAAATTGATGCAGAGAAAGGTCACACTTTAGGAGCAGCCTAGAGTTGTGAAGAGCACAATAAAGTCACAATAAGTCATAAGCAAGATGACAGAGGGAGAAATATTGTACTGAACTGAAAGGATGATATCTACATCTACAGGATGTATGTTTTTGTTACTGCTTTGTCATTTTTGTCAACGAGGGAGATGATGAATGATGACAGATGAATACACAGAGTGAGAAGATCAAGATAGTGGGAGAAATTTAGTGGACGGTCAAGCATGGCTAATTGATTCTATATCAGAATGAAGCTAAGGATATTATAAATTTTTCTGATGGACAAATAAGTTTTTGGATTGGTTGGTGATTCATGTGATATTCATATGATGTTGCCATCAATGCCAAAGAGGGAGATTGTTGGAAACTACAATTAAAGCAATTATTGTATTGTCATTGATGTCAAACCTTAACTAGTAAGACTATTTCTATTTAAGTGTTGCTAAGGGGATAGGCAATGATAAGACAATGTATTATTTATCTAAGTAAGTATGAAGACTAAACTGGTAGGCTTAACCGAGCAAAAGTGAAGAAATCTAGTTTAAGCCGAGTGTTGTTTGTGTCAACCGAGCTAGTATGTGCCGAGTAAAATTAGTGTTGACCGAACACTAGTTAATTGCCGAGGAAGATAGTGTTTGATGAGGAAACAATTTATGTGGTGACCGAGCTTTCCAGAGAAGACCGAGAAGTTGGACATAGTATTGATTGAGCATCAGCATTTTACATTTGATGGAGAATTCAAATTTCCAGCTGACATCGTTGAATTCTTGGATTATGTAAAATGTGTTGACTTTATTTATTGATTGTATGAAAGCATTTAATGCACTGTAAAATGTTTTATTGTAAATCTTTAAGAGACTCAAGATATTTCAAAAGGATAGCCGAAGAACATAATGTAGGATGGATTCAATGAATCTGACCTAACCCTAAGATCTATGAAGGAAATTAAGCAGCAAAAGATGTATTAACTTAATAGAGGTAGTATTAAGGAAACCTAAGTGAGAGGTTGAAAAAAAGAAGTGGGTGCTGGAAGTATTGTTGATGTTATTGATTGTCTAAGTAGAAAAGGCTGAAGGAGAAGTGTTGTGATCACTTGAAGGGTTCTGAGCAGATCAGTGATGGAGATGGAAAAGGTTCACAGTTAGTAAGCCAGCATATGTGTACAGAATTGGATCTGATATTTGCAAAGTGAGTTTTATGTTTCTCAGATCAATATTACTGCTACTTTCTAACCATTGTAATAGTCAAAATCCTTTTAATAAAGGTTGACCTAACAGTCATAGGTATAAATCATTTGAACAAGGTTGCATTCTAATGGAGTGTATGTAAGTCCTATAACAATGTGCACTTTTTACAAAGTGGTTTTTCCCTAATTGGGTTTCCACTATAAATCTTGGTGTTGATACTTGTGTGAATGTTTTGGTTTGAACATTTCTATGTTTTACAAGTTAGAAGCTATTGGATAAGTAGACTGCATTGTTATATGTTTTTGTTATGCAATCAGTAATGACCGAGTAGGTGTTGGTTATTAGATCTGATTTGTTGAAGAGTTTAAAGATTGTTATTATACATCTGGACCTAAGAACAACTGATTCACCCCCCCTCTTTGTTGTTCTAAATCATATTAACAATTGGTATCAGAGCTGTTGGTGCTTACAGAGAACAAGTTTGAAGGTACTTGAAGCAAATGATCAAGATGTATAAGAAGGAGGTACCAAAGCTAAACAAGGAAAATTTTCCTGCATGGCAAAGCTTGATGAAGCTGCATCTGGCTAGTATTGGTGATTCTACTAAGTATTACATTGAGCATGACTATGTTGCACCTCTGACTGCCGAGGAAATGAAAGCTAAACAAGAGCACAACCAAGCAATGTTGGAGATTGCATCTACCCTAAGTTATCCAGAATTTGAAGACATCAAAGATTGCAGTACTGCAAAGCAAATGTGGGACACCCTTACAAGCATTTATGGTGGTGATGTGAATGTGTTGAGAGCAAAAGCCGAGAGCCTAAGAGGTAAATTTGATGAAATGAGAATGCAAGAAGGTGAGAATATTGTACAATATTGTGGTAGAATAAAAGAAGTTGTAAATGCTATTAGAGGAGAAAATGGAACTATTGAGGATGAAACTATAATAGGAAAAGTATTGAGAACTCTACATCCTATCTATGCAATCAAAATTTCTACAATTCAGGAATCTAGATGTAACTCTCCTAATGCCCTTACTTTAGAAATGTTGGTTGGTAAGCTTACTTCTTTTGAACTTTCTAACTATGATAACTTCACTATTGGTAGTATTGAATCTGCTTTTAAGTCACAAATGGTTCTAAATAAGTCAAAGAAGGAAAAAGAAAGATGCATCAATAAAAGTGAAAGTGAAAGTGATAGTGACAGTGGCACATCTGATGAAGAACTTGGGGATCTAGAAGCTCTTATGGCTAGAAGACTGAAAAGGGGAAAAGGAATGTACAAAGGTAAACTCCCTATTATATGTTTTCCATGTAATAAAGTTGGTCATATAGCTACTAGATGTCCTGATAGGGATAATAAGGATGAAGAAAGAGACAACAAGCATAAAGACAAAAGAGAAGATAGAGGTTACCGAAGATACAAGGACTACAAAGGGAAAGGTACGAAATCCTACTACATTGTCGAAGAAGAGATTGGCACTAATAGTGATGATTTTGAAATTGAAGTTGTCTATGTTGCAATAACAGATGAATCTAATGAGGATAAGAAAATTGCATTGATATCTTATGTGAACAAAAATGATAAATAGATTATTGACAGTGGTTGTTCACATCATATGACTGGGGATAAGAGTAAGTTTGATACCTTAAATCATTATAAAGGTAGGAGTGTGAAATTTGGTAATGATGCACCATGTCTTGTTAGAGGAAAAGGATTGATTAAGCTGATTGATAAGATCTCTTGTGAAAATGCTTATTTGGTTGAGGGTCTTAATTATAATCTGCTGAGTGTTGCACAACTTAATAACACTGGCTACCGAGTGGAATTTCATCACAGGAAGGCCAAAATATTTAATGCCACAGGTGAACTGATTGGAAGTGGAGAACAGACAAGAGGTAATTTGTTATATCTAGACCTATCTGAAGAAACATGTATGATTGCACAACTTGATGATATTTGGTTATGGCATAAGCGGCTATGTCATGTTAACTTTGATAATCTGGTAGAAATTAGCAAGAAAAAGAAAGTGAGAGGTCTACCTAGATTGAAGAAGCCTGAGAATGTAATGTGCAAAGAATGTTAGTTGGTTAAGATGACTAAGTCTAGTTTCAAGAGCAAAACCTTTACTTTTGAGAATATCTTAGATTTGGTTCATACTGACCTTTGTGGATCGATGGGTGTACAAAGCTATTGTGGTGCTAGATATTTTATCCTGTTTGTTGATGATTATACTAGAATGATGCATGTAATGTTCTTAAAGGAAAAATCTGATGCTTTTCAATTCTTTAAGTGGTATGTGGCTAAGGTTGAGAAAGAGATAGGTAAAAACCTAAAGTGTCTAAGATCTAATTGAGGTGGAGAATTTACATCAAATGAGTTTAATTTGTTTTGCAATGATAAAGGGATCAAAAGACAGATGTCTGCACCTAGAACTCCTCCATAGAACGGTATAGCAGAGAGAAGGAACAAATCTATCTTTGACTGTGCACAGACATTAATGATTGAAAAGAATGTTGCACAGAAGTATTGGAAAGAAGTTGTAAGTACAGCTGTTTATACTCTTAACCGAGTACAAATCAAAAAAGGTACAAATCTAACCGAGTACAAATCTAACACCTTGAAGGATAGATTGGGTCAAAGGACTAGGGGTAGTGTTTCAGAATAACTCATAGGGGCTTTAGGGATGGACTGGGGTTTGACTAGGGGCATGATTCCCTAATTGAGAGTAGGATAGAGGGATAAATTAGCTAGAATAGATTGACTGACAATATTGAATTGGATGCAAGTGCAGGTATATCCCTTCATGTCATGAGAGTCTTGGTTGTACACGATGGAGCTGCAGGAGTAGTTGATTGTTGTAGAGTGG
>BSBK01000411.1:1005000-1020000 GCA_027943335.1 Chamaecyparis obtusa
TAGAGTATTAGAAATTAAAGAACTGGGAGCATTTGAAAAGGTGACTATTGATGGAGTAATAGGTAAAATTACTACTTTTGAGTTTAATAATTATGATAAATACATTCTGAAGGTTGAAAATACTTTTAAGGCCTCTATGGTAAGTGTTCCTACAAGAAAAGGCAAAGAGTTGATGACTGAATATGATAGTTTGTCTAGTTTCACAAAGGATATACATGTTATTTTGGAGGATGAGAGAAGACATGGAGAACTTGAAGCATTGATAGAAAGGAGGTTACCTAGAGGAACCAATAAGTATAAAGACAAGTTATTAAAATGTTTATCTTGTAACAAGATTGGTCACATTGCTGCTAGGTTTCCTAATGGAGAACAACAAATGGATAAGGAAAAATACAAGAAGTACAAAGGAAAACCATAGAAACAATGTTATATGGTTGTGGATGAAGGTGTAACCGGTGAGGAATTTGATGGAGATAATGAAGAGGAAATTGTTTTTGTTGTTATAAAGGAAGATCATCTGTAGGAGACAAAAAAGGGGAAAAAGCACTTGTTTCACATATTAGACAGAATGATAATTGGGTCATAGACAGTGGGTGCTTGCATCACATGACTGGTGATAAAAGTAAGTTTATTAAACTCAATGAATATGATGGTGGTGTTGTGAGATTTGGAAATAATTCACCCTACCTAGTGAAAGATAAAGGTACTATCTATTGGCAAAAATGATGCTAACTAATGTTGTGAAGGTAAGTATTTTCTAGAGTTGTCATGGTATAGATTTGATTGCATGATGATAAGTTATTGAGTTGTCATTGATGTCAAGTATTGACCTAGTGTTTCTAGTATGTTGTTGAGTATAAGGTTGATGATCAAAGTGGAAATCCGGTAAGTGGACCTCTAAGGTCTTCTTGCATCTATTTAACACATTTTTAATTGCATTTTTAGAATTATTTTTTAATATTTTTACGCATTTTGAATGTTCCTTCATAGAATGTTGTGTGACAACCGGTAGCATGTTGTACGACATTTCAAGTCCAACCAAATGTCGTGTCTGTTCATGTATAGTGTCATATGGGAGATACCCATCTCTCATACGATATTTCATTACATCCCTCAATTGTCATATGACAACTGATGGATTGTCGTATGGAACCCAAATGTCGTATGAGTTGTTGTATGGTGTCGTATGACACTTGACACCAATTTTTAAAATTATAAAATGTCATATGAAAAATAATGAGAAATTTTAAGGCTTTTAGTGAATTTTTCCAAAAAATTTAGCTGCTCAGCTGGATTCTATAGCCTTTAATGCACTTTGTGATATGTTCATTTTCTCATTTTGCGTGCATTTATTACCAATTTGGAGTGAAAGACTGATGTTCTTTCATTTTCTATGCTTTGCAGGTAAGGTACCCTGACATCCATGTTCACATTTCTCATCCAACCACACCAAAGATTATGTTTGTCGCTCCTAGATCCCATGAGAGTTCATCTAGTAGCATGTGGTTTTGAGTACTTGATCAGTTTACCCAAGATTTGGGTAAATCACAGACTGATTACTGCACTGGTCAAGCGGTTTCATTTAGAGACCCGGACCTTTCACCTTCCCACTGGAGAGATCACTATCACACTGGAGGATGTGTATCACATCCTTTGGATACCATTCCATGGACCATGTCCAGATTACTTGAGTTTTAGGAACACAGGTTTGCAGGCATTTAGAACCTTATTTAGGGTCGACAAGCAGATATCACAACAGATACCCTAGGAGGTATTAGTTTAAAGGTACGGGCAGATACACAAGCTCGAGTGTATCATAGCAGGGATGATCAGAGGATCATCATGTCAGACCGTTAGTAGAACGGTCTTCTGATGGGGTGGGCACCCATGGTTCAGTGTCTTATGGCACATCCTACTGAGTTTGGTTGGGGTCAGTGCCTACTGGCCCAAATATTTTTGGAGATGCATGAGATAGTCTACCATGAGGATAAGACTTTCACGTCAAGGGTTATACTTCTCCAGATCTGGGTGTGGGAGCATATCCCCATTTGTCGGCCCATATGTGGTGATGAGAGGTAGGCTTAGGAGCCTCTCATTTACAGATATGTAGGTTATATTACACAGGTTCAGATGGGCAAGACCGAGTACGAGCGGAGGGTCCTAGATGACATGACCATGGTCATTTGGCGATCATATTTATAGATTGAGGCATGGTTAGCTGCTAGAGCACAGTTCAGATATTTTTTTTAGAGAAGGATATTGATTGGTCACTCTACCAGCGTGCTAGAGTGATTCTTGATTACTAGGGTCTGGAGGCAACATGGCCTCATGCACGATGTACCATAGGAGTTTACCTCCTATGTTCGATAGGTGAGGGAGATCGGATTGGGGTGGGATCCTATATTATCATATGTTGTGTGTAGTTTGGAGTACAATGGGATCCTAGAGCCATGATTGGGACTATCACGTAGAGGTAGTGGGTGAAACTATTACAGATGTTTATAGGAGACACTTGGTGGAGCATCCTTTCAGATGATTCTCTGATCCCACTAAGCCAATTTTGAGTATGGAGGAGGTGAATGACGTGACGTGTGCACCTTAAGGGAGAGGACAATGAAGGAGGGAGGTACAGATCCCTATGGCACAACCCATCCCTCCTATGCAAAGGGTGACAGGTATCCCACCAAGACCAATAGTAGATGTGAGGCCTGCCCTTATACCACAGGCAGTACCATTGGTTAGATCATTAGTTTTGTAGCGGCGGTACACGAGAGGTGAGGGTAGGACTCTAGGTGCTATAGGTAGCTCTATAGAAGCTAAGGAGGTTTTAGGTGCACACCAAGATGTGCAAATGGATGAGGCACAGGAGGCGCCCGATTTTGACCTAGGTGTAGAGGTTCAACATCGTAAGGTGCAGATAAATGTAGGTGGCGATGATGATGAGATGATGGCAGAGGAGGAGGTAGCTACAGAGGTAGACCTCGGTCTGAGGTAGATGCCTCAGGATATCATACGTAGATTGCATCATCAGATCAGGGACCTGAGATCTGAGAGGTTGGATTTTGAGATCTAGCTAGCAGAGTGGGATAGGCAGCTTCGTGAGTCTTAGCTAGACACTCGACAACTTTAGGCGGAGGTAGTACATCAGACTGGTAGGGCAGCTTATTATGTGTCTACTTACTTCTCAGTCATGCCACCTGGACAATGGGTTACTTCTTAGTCTCAGTACATGCTGGGATTTGAGGGAGCCAGAGCATCGCGAGCTGATCCTCCACCAGATGTGCTAGTGGGGGAGGCGCAACATTCGATGTAGAGGAGCAAGCAAATAGTTGACGTTATAGTCAATTCCTCATTTTGATATTTTGTTGTACTTGATAGCTCATTGGAGCTCATTCTTTTGTATTTTATGCACATCATGCACCCCATGTACTATATCAACATTATATATAAATGAGACCATTTATGGGTTGTGACTTCGTAACACTTATCATTTTGGATTATGATGTTGTTATCATGTGATGCAAATGTATGCAATATGTAATGTTTTATTGGAATGTATGGTTATGCAATGTGAAATGCAATGATAGAGGTTAGATGAGTAGTGAAATGCATTTCTTTATTTATATGTATGGATGTAAATGTATGTAATGCAATGGGTATGTAAAATGCAAATGATGTTATATGAAAATGCAATGATACACATGATATTTGTGCAGGTGCATGAAGAGTTCAAGCACTCAGTCATTGTCAAAAAGGATGTTTAACCCAGAATGACAACTGCTTGATGATTAGTTGGAGAGACCTTCATGTGACGCATAGTCCTTGTGATGTGTTTTAGTGCAATTTGGAGAACATCAAACACCATGTTGAATTCAAACCATGAAAGAGATGACTTAGGACTTAGTCACTGATCATTTGTCAGTTTTTATCATCACTAAATATTTTTAGGTAACACTGGATAGTCGATACAATGTCCACTGGTTAGACAACCATGAACATATGAATATGGACTTGTAGTCAGAAATGTTGGATTAGATATAAGCACCAAGGCACAAGATCCAGGATGACCTGAATATCATCTCCATTTTGATATAGCAATTTGTATAAGCATCAGAGCATAAGATGACCTAAATACGCCTTGCATACAAACACACCAAGCAGTTTGAGAGGTCATTCTTGTTCCAATGTGAATTACCCGTAGTGACCCTTTATCATTCACATCCTTGGATAATGTTACATTTCATAGTAGGAATAAGAAATCACTTAGAAAGAAAAAGTTAGACCTAACTCCCCTAAAGCATCTAGGTATCAAAGGTCGAGGTACACATGGCCATCCAATCGTGATGGAGGCACTTATAGTGGACACCAATTCAATCCAGAGTTTCTAGAGGGATTAGATTTTCACTTACAAATAGAAAACAAATAAAAGATTATGCTCCCAATCATCACTCTCTAAATCATGTGAAAGGACATCATTGATGAGCTCAAAGGGACATAATATGCAAAAATATCAATGTGAATCATGTAGCATACACTAATATTAAAGCATGTTGCAGAGATTGTTTTGTTGTAGCTATGTTTGTTTGTGTTGTTGTTAGGTGTAAAATCCTTTTCTTGTAGGGAGATAGACAAACTAACTCAGATAAAGCTTGAAAGGATACTAACTGGATATGACTCATCTAAGATACTGAGGACCATAGGATGTGACACTGATTGCCCCCATGTTGGAAACTTTGATAGGATGCAGATGCTTGTTGCCAAACCAACTTTATTGAATTGCAAGATATATACAAACTAAAGCAATACAGAAAGTTGGAAAAATACCAAGATTGCTTTGATAGATGGAGTGTTGTGTACAAGTGGCACCTATTTGCTGAGTTTTCGTCATCTTGGCAGAGATTCTATTTTTGCTATCAAGGCATCTGTTTACCAGGTTTTCACCAAGACACTTTTTCTTTTTCTTCTTTTTTTTGTATTTTTCATTTTTTCAATTTTTTGTATTTTTCCATTTTTTATTTTTTTTGTTGAATCACCAAGGCACCTATTGCTAGGTTTTCACCAGGATGATCCTTTTTTCAGGACTTTTTCCAATTTTTATACTTTTTTTAGGATGTTTTCAACATACTGAATGTCTTAGGCATATAATTTCTTCAAATGGAGAACGTTGATCAGTTCTCAGAGTTATTCTCTGTCAGTCATTGAGAGTTGATAGGCTCTAGAGCCAAAAGTAGTAGTGATAACCAAGGGATCCAACCAGTTGGGTTCAAACTTCCCCTTGCGTTCTCGATGGGATTGATTTTTTAGTATTTTTTCTCAAGATTAGATCACCAACCTAAAATTCTTTGTGTCTGACCTTGTTGTAGCTTCTAGACATTCTTTTTTGATAGACTCTAAGATGATCATATGCAACTTGCCTGTGCTCATTTAGTAGTTCAAGTTCTTGTAACCTAGATACTCTGTAATCGTCATCGGTTACCAGACTATGCATTCTGATTCTAAGTGATGACATTTCAACCTCTATAGGAAGTACCGCTTCAACCCCATATACTAAAGCAAAGGGAGTAGCCCCAGTGGGCATTCTAATGCTTGTTCTGTAAGCCCAAAGAGATGGATTTATCATTAGATGCCAATCTTTCCCTGTTTTGTTGATTGCGTGGTGCAAGATTTTCAATAAGTTCTTATTGGATGCTTCAGCTTATCCATTCCCTTGTGGACAATAAATGGATGACCAATGTTGATTTATCTTGAATTTGGAACATAAGGAGTCTAGGTCCTTGTTCTTGAATTGGCCCCCATTGTTAGTGATGATGGAGTGTGGGATGCCATACCGACAAATTATGTAATTCAGAATGAACATTGAGATCTATTTGCCAATCGCTTATGTCAAAGGAACTGCTTCAACCCATTTTGTGAAGTAATCAGTTGTTGTGATTATATGGGTGTGGCCATTTGACGAATGTGGATATATAGCTCCTATGAGATCAAAGGCCCACTATTGGAAAGGCCATTGTTGTTTAAAGGGAATCAAATCTCTCTTTGGCACGTGAATCAAGTTACCATGGACCTGTCATTTCTGACAATTCTTAACATATTTCACAACCTCTTTCTCCATATCTGACTAATAGTACCTTACCCTAATGAGTTTTTGAGCTAATGTTAGACCGTTGGAATGTGATCCACAAATACCTTCATGGACTTCCTCTAATGCGCATTGTAATTCTTCACATTCTAAACATCTAAGAAGTGTACCATCCATACTTTGTTTGTATAGATCATTACCAATGATGACATGTCATGATGTGTTTCAGATAAGGTAGCATTTTTCATGGTGGTTAAAGGTATCAGGAATGATTTGATCTCAGAGGTAGGAGTATATGTTTTTGTAGCAGGAGGAATCATGACCAACAATAGTGCAGATCATGTGGGTTTTTGGGCAATCATAAGCAGGGAATGATAATGCTTCCACCAGGAACTCGTAGCGTAGCTCATGTTCAGGCTGCTATAGAAGAGATGATAGTGTTTCCATGGCATCAGCTACCTTATTCTCGAGTTTAGGTATCTATTCAAATGTTATAGAAATGAAGTACTTCTTAAGATCATCTATAATGCGCTTGTATGGAATGATCTTTTCATCCTTTTTTTTTATACACATTATTGACTTGGTGTATGACTAGTTGTGAGTCTCCATGAATGTGTAGTTTTGTTACTCTCCATTTGATTTCCATTTTCATTTTGTTTAACAAAGCTTCATATTCCACTATGTTGTTGGTGCAAGGGAAATTGATCCTAAATACTTTTGGAATGGAGTAACTCTGTGGTGTGATGAATAATATACCAGCCCCAGATCCATTGTGTATAAGATCTGTCAAAGAATAAGTGCCATGTTCTGGAAGATAGGTGCATGATAGAGGAATTAGGAAATTCCATTTGCATTGGTTGATCATCAAACATTGGAGCTTCAGCTAGTTGATCTGCGATGAATTATCCTTCGATATCTTTTCTTTCAACATAATCAATGTCAAATTCGCTTAGTAGCATTACCCATTTTGCTAGTCTACCTGTGAGAGTAGCTTTGCTTAACAAATATTTCAATGGATCAATCCTTGCTACTTGTTGTGTGGTATGAGCTAACATGCAGTGCCTCAATTTCTGAGATGCAAAAGATCATAGCTAGGCATGATTTCTCTATCATAGAATAGTTCTTTTCATAAGCTACCAATGTTGAGCTGATATAATAGATAGCTCTTTCCCATTTATTCTTATCATGTTTCGCCAACAATGCCCCCAATGATGTATCTATTGCGGAGACATATAATATTAATGGTTTTCCTTGAATATGAGGCATGAGAATTGGTGGATTCGTCAAGTATTGTTTGATATGATTGAAGTTCTTCTCACATTCTTCATTCTAGTTGTAAGCCACACCTTTATGTAATGTTCTAGTGAAAGGTTGTGATATGTCAACTAATTAAGAGATGAAGTTGTAGACACCTAAATCTGATTACATAATTGAGTAATCCTATTTAGTTCTCTCATAAGGCATTCTATTAATTAAATATTATTATTTGGTTAATTTATGTCATCCCCTAGTTAATTAATTAAATTAATTAACTATAGTCCAATTAATTATCTAAATGACAAACCTATAGTCTGATAATTGATTAAATCCCCATTCCTCTATTAATTTAAATGGATACATTTATCTATTTGAATTAATTCATAAACCCTCATTTTCCCCGCACTTGGAATTAAATAATACATTTTAATCCAATTTGAGCACATGGCCCCTAACTTTAACCCTTAACCAAACCCCTCCCAAAATCCTAGCATGGAGTTCATACGCAACCCAACCCATTCAGACATACTAATCAACCTTAATTAGCTAATTACCTATGATTAGCTAATCCAACCCTCCACTCATTCTCTCTCCTCCCATCACATACTCCTAAACTTCCCACTTGCCTCCTAATCCAAGCCTAATCATCTCCTAAACATTTGCACAATCATGATCCATGGATTAAGAAATCATAAGCCAACCCAAGTCAACTCTCATGTCACATCCTTACATCACCCAATTCCATCACCTCATGTCAACCTTAAATGCTCTTACACATCCCTTACACACTCCATCCTTCTCTTACACATTTGTCCCCTCTCACATCTCCCAAAATGGTCACATTCCCCCATTTCTTCCAACCTCTCCCATTGTGACACTTGTCATAATGAGATGCATTTGAGAAAGCACAATCCATGTGCTCTCTCTCAAATGCATCTTGGCCCTTCCTCAGGTTTGCATCTTGACCATCCGTTCATCCCTCCTATTGCCTATAAATTGAGCCCTCATCTCCTTCATTTTCTCCACCATTCAAGTATTGTTATCATGTCATTTTGAAGAGGAAAAATACAAAACATACCCTTATTATGCCAAATTTTCCACTCATCCTTTGAAGCTTGAAGCACACTTTGAAAACACATCCAATCTATTGGACCAAATCCACTCAACAAAGAAGGCTTCACATTTGGGTTTGTGAGAGGTTTTGCAAGCTTGTTCATTTTGTTTATGTTCTTCTTTATGGTCTTAGCATAAGTGTTTGTCTATTTTGTTTTGTTGAATGCTAGGTTAGTTTGGTATTCTTTAACAACACATTTTAGGTAATACAGAAGCGCATGATATATTGTATCCTCCCTTGCAGAGTGCACATTTGACTTATGTTCTTAGGAGGTTGCATCTCCATGATTTCTTTGACTTTTATTGGATCTACCTCAATACCTTTCTTTGAAACAATGTACCCTAGAAGCTTTCTTGAAGTGACACCAAAGGCACATTTCTTAGGATTTAGTTGGAGACTAAATTTTTCCATTCTATCTAGTATTGTACCCAATTCAGCTAGATGTTCAGATCATTTCATTGATTTAGCCAAGGTGTTATCAACATAGTCCTCTGTGTTTTTATGCATCATATCATGAAAGATAGACGTCATAACTCTTTGATAAGTAGCACTAGCGTTCTTAAGACCAAATGGTATTACGTTCCAGCAGAAAGAACCCCATGCACAAGTCAAAGTTGTCTTCTCTTGATCTTCTAGAGCTATCTTGATTTGATTGTATCCATAAAAACTATCCATTAAAGAGTACATTTCAAATCCTGTAGTCATGTCCACTATCATATCGATGTTTGGTAGTGGAAAATCATCCTTAGGGTATTCTTTGTTTACATCTCTGAAATTTGTGCATACTCTGATAGATTTATCTGGTTTTGATACTAGAACTATGTTTGAGATCCATTCTGCATAGTCTATGACTCGGATAAATCCGACTTTAAGCAATTTCTCTAGCTCAGCTTTGACAAGGAGTGCGACATGAGGATGCATCTTTCACAACTTTTCTTGATAGGTTTAACTCCTGGAGCGATAGAGAGATGATGCATGATAAGATTAGGATCTAATCCTGGCATATCTAAATATTTTCATGCAAAGTTGATCTTTTTCCCTATTAAGAATTTTGTGAATGCCTGTTTTTCTTCTTCTGATAGAGATTGTGCTACATGAATTAACTGAGATTCCTCTGTTGTTCCTAGATTGATAGGTTGAGTTGGTTCTATCAAAACTAGTGATCTGTCCTATAAATGACTCGGAAGGACATCAAATATCTCATCCTTAGGTGCTTTAGAGAGGTTTTCACCTTCGGATACATCTTTTGTTTTTACTATTTTTGGTTCTGAGACTACCACATAGTGGTTTTCACCCTCATAACTCTTTTTCCTTTTGCTTTTATTCTTTTGACTGAGATATTTGATATCCGACTCTGTCATGCTGATGCTAGGTTTGCTGATGGAAGTCATCATGGGTTCTACTGCATTTAGGTAGCATGCGAGAGCATAGTCTGTTCAGAAAATATGGATGTATTGGCTTGGATCATTGGATGTTTGGTCGATAAGCTTGGGATGTCGAATAGTAAGCATAGGAAAGGATTGGTTGATAGTGTTCACACATACAATGTTGTCATTATTGGTCATGATTTGACTCTTGAATTCAAAGGTGATATTACTACTCAAGATATTTAGTTCATTAAGGGTCTCAACATCATTGTTGGATCCTGCATTAGTAATAAGTGAATCAGACTCACGAGGTCTGCCATGTCGTTCTAGGCTCATTTTGCATGTAGGTGCATATTGTTGAATGACATCAATATGTTTATCTATGATAATGTCCTCCTCTTCTGGTTTTGGAATGACTCCCTATTCATAGTCATTAGATTCTTCGTCAGGATCTCTGAGAAAGTGAAGAACATGTGTAAAATCAAGATGAATTCCCCAAGCAGGGTGGCCTTCAAAGTCTGAGCGAAATTCATAGTCGTGAGAATCTGTCTTAGAATCACTAGAGTACTATCCCAAATGTTCAGCTATTGTGAGAGGTATGCCTTCTTCTTCTTGTTTGCTTTTAGGATCAGTCAGTTCTTGTGTTGTGACTGTCTCTTGTGCAATAGTAGGTTCTTGTGTGTCTACCACATTGATTCTCTCTTTAGGTTTCTTTTCATCCTCAAGAAGGTCTAAGATGTGTCGAGGTATACGTTCATAAGGAAAAACATCAGTTGTGTTTGAATCATCACTGTCTAAGTGTTGTGTTTCTTCCTTTTGCTGAGCATTTGTTTCTGGTTCTATCTGTTCTATGACATGTGTAGAGTTTCCACTGAGATGGAAATGTTTCTTCTAATAACCTATGCCTATAGTATCTTTGGTTTTCCTCCCACAATGTTCAATGGGTTTGATGATACCTTTGCCTCTTGTTCCTAGAGGTCCTTTTTCTAGTGTATCCCATTTTAGACATTAGCTTGTGTCCTAGTCCATATGATTTTGAAGGAATCTTAGGTGATCTAGAGTCACACTTTTGAACTATTTGCGATTGAGGCTCATCTTTGTATAACCAAGCTAATATAGCCTCTTCCTCATCTAATTCTTGTTTGGATACTTGTTCTATGATGAAACTCCCATCAAAAATAAATGGGGTTCTTTAGTGGTAGGTTTCACTTTCTCTGAAGATTGTGTATAAGACTTAGGCAAAAGCGGGAGAGATGTAAGAGATAGGACCAGTTCCATAGTGTATTCTCCCATGCCGGTATCTTTGACATTGATGTCTTTTGCTATGTCTTCAATTTTAGATGTAAATGCTATGTCAATTTGTTTGATATAATACTCTCTATTGCGTGGGACAAGTTTGTCTGCACTTTCCTTCAAAGCATTGCAAGATGCTAACATGTCTGCAGATATAGTGACCTCTACTCCATCATAGGGAAATTTGACACATTGGTGCTATGTTGATGAAATAGCTTGCATTTTGTGAATCCAAGGCCTTCATAAAAGGATGTTATAGTCCTAGTGGGAGGTCCAGTACTTGACAGGTGATATCTCTGATGATAGGTCTTGTTCTAATAGGTAGCACAATGACTCCTTTTGAGGATATTTCTTGTTCGTCATATGCCTTTATGGTTATTTTCTTTTTAGGATCAATAACATCTTCTGACATTCCCAGTTGTGTAACTAGTTTATAAGAACAAATGTTTAAACTAGCTCCCCCATCTATCAAAACACGCTTGAATCGACAGTTTTCAATTAGGACTTCAATATGAAAGGGCTGGTTATGGGGATGATCCAGTGAGTTGTCATCTTCATCTGAAAAGGAAATGTATTGAGGAGAGGTCAAGTGACTCACCATGGTTTGGAACGGTCAAGATTTTCATAAATATTAGAACCAATGAGATCTTTGTCTAGAATTGCATGATGAGCAAGAGAAATCTGAAGTAACTCGAATATAGAGATCTTGGCATTAGTGTGTTGTAGTTGTTGAATGATGTTGTATGATGTAGTTTTGGAATCTTTAGAATTTGAAGATTTAGATGCGGTCCTTTGTTTAGATGCAGATGCAAGATTGAATGGTGCCATCAAGGCATTTGATGAACTCGAGTTTGATCCTCAGAGAGTTACTTGAGCTTGAGATCGAGTAACTGCATTAGCCGATCTATTATCTTTGTCCTTTCTTACAATAGTGATGATATTGCAGAGTTGAGATGTGCATGGTTCTACCATGTTGATGACATCATTATTTCCAAAGTAAGTGTAATTGACTTTAGCACCCATATTTGGTTTAGAAGATGAATCTCCTTGAGTGTGTTTCAGAAAAGGTTCTGTGAATGTTGTATGATCGTTATTGGATTTATGGTTGTTAATCACAATTTCTTTGGCGTCAATTTTGTCTTGGATAAGATGTTTTAGATGCATGTAGTTGTTGGTTTTATGACCCTTGTTTCGATGGAAATCACAAAAATCAGTCTCCCTCCACCATTTAGGTTTGACTTCGGGGTCATATGGTTTGATCTCAGGTAGTGTGATGATATTGTTTGCCAATAAGGTTATCATGGAAGATTCCAACGACTCACCCAAAGGAGTGAACTCATGTTTTGGTTTTGTAACCCATGGTTTATAATCATTTGACTTTTTAGCAGGTTTAGTTATCTTCATTTTTGAAGCTTTTATGGCTTGATTGCCAATTGTGAGATTAAATGCTAGTGCTTTGGGTGGAGTACTGATGTGATCAGTGACACCATCTGTGGCAACATTTTTGTTTTTCTTCCAAAATTTGACTTTGTCTTTCATGTTGGAACTAGAACCTAAATCATACTTATTTTATTTATGAAGTGATATGTCTCCCTTGCGAACAAGTAGGTCCTCTATTCTATGACACTATCTACCATTTTGTCAAATGAGGTATGATTTTGCATCTGGAGATGATAGTTATTTTTTGGGACAATATTATTGATGAAGATTTCTAGTTTCTCCTTTCTGAAATTTGTCGAGCATAAAGTGAGAAATTCTTTCTCCAACGTTTGAGGAAAGTCAAGAAGGGTTCTCCTGACTTCTGTTTCAAATTTCAAATATCGATCATGGTGACCAAATGTTGGATGTTGTAGGAGTATTGTTGATAGAATAGTTTGATTAACTCCTCAAAAGTTTTGATGGTTGGAGGTATTTTGGAGAACCAGTTGATGGATGCTCCTCCCAAAGATCATGGGAAGAGACACATTAAGAATGTTGGTTCATGCGTGAACTCCATGGATAGAGTGCAAAACTCTCTGACATGATCTTGAGGATCTGAATTTTCGTCATATTTGTCATATTTGGGTAGTTCCACTCCTTTAGGGAATGGTGGAATATACAAGCTTCAATCAAATGGAAATGGACATATTGCATCCATAGAGAATTCTTTGGGTTCTTTCTCTTTTTCTAGCTTATTAAGTTTGACTTGTATAGCGTGTATTTGTTTCATCATAGATGTGATAGGGGTCTCTTCCTCTTGTGTGATGATGTTGTCAACATTAAAGCTTGGAGGAAGTGTTTCATGAGTCATTTGAAGAGAGCATCTTCTCAGTATTCTGCAATTTCAGAAGGTGTGGGTTCTTGATTTCCTTCTTCCTCAAAGTTGTGACCTTGCGAGCCATGCTAGCTGCTCTTTGAGATATGGCAGCATTTTGATTGAAATCTTGTGTTGATGCAGGAGGGGTCGTGTGACCTCCTTTTAAGCGTAAATTGCCAAGGGCGTCTTCTTTGTAAAGATTGGTATCGTATGGTTGATGAAGTGTCTGAGCAATAAGAGAAGATGAAGGTGATGTCTTTGGTTCTTCTCTTGGTTTTCTATTTGAGGAGGCTCTAGTTTCCACCATTAACCTTAGGTGAATCTTTTAGAGCAAGATAAGACAACTAACAGATAATCTGATTTAGAAAATATTGAGTGACACAACCTTGTCAAGATCGGATTGAATTGCTGATGAAAAGATTGATGGGACGTAAATGAAGGATATTGTACCTAAGATGTATGGGTAGACGCCCAAAAGATGGTGGACACAAATTCACAACACTTAGTCATTTGAGATGATGGATTGAGATTGTTTTGACAAAGTTTTTGACACAGGATGAAACATATTCAGACTGATCAATCAAATGACAAATCAAGCTAAAATAAATCACTTTGGGAAAATAAGATGGATATGTTGTTTCTCTACTCTGTTCCTAACATAGTGGATGTTTTGAAATTTTTTTGATAATAGCTGAAGGTGGACTAGATTTCTGTCAAAATTAGGGTTTTTTGGCAATTTTGTGTAAACTTTTATACGACAGTATCTAGGCTCGTACAACATAGAATGAGGTATGACACGACACTTGCAGAATCTAGTATGATAATTGATACCATGGATTATTTTTGCTTGGGATTCTTGGCAACTCTCGTAAGACACTGTATGGCTTCCCGTACGACACTTGGGGGGTTCTGATATGACACTTGAAGGAACAATGCAATTATCGTACGACAATTGCAGGGTTTGGATGACAGTTGACACCAAAAAAGGATTTTGCTGCAATTTTTCAAGGTTTTTGGTGTTTTCAGTCTCAAAAATGGTTTGCAAATTTCATTGTCCAGTTTTCAAAATCTGTGTTGGATTGTTTGAGGATGTTTAACATAGCAATAGGTTCATAATCATAGCAAACACTTGGGAACTAACTCAATGAATCAAACACACCTAACCTTAACCTAACTAGGAGAAGTGATGTATTACTTGCTTGTTGACTTAGGAACACACTCAATGACTCCTCAGAATATGACGGTCCAACAACATGTAATGGATGTTGAAGCCCATATTAGCTGAGTTCAAACATCAAGGAGGGCTCGATATGATGAGTGTCTTGGGGTGATTACTATTCACGATCAGTAGCAAACTAGCTTAGGTTGTTAATCAAGGCATCCATTCACAAATGGCTCCCATAGTCCTCGCAAGCATGATTGAGGGTGTTAACCCTATGGGTACTCTGATCCATGTAGTCTTGCAAGCAAGATTCAAGCGGATCCGCTCTACACAAAATCAAAGCATGTTCATGGAATGAATCCAAGGAATAAGTGCAACTATGTCTTTCGAGGATTTAACCTCAAGGAAGCGTCAAATTTTATAGTGGGGTGG